>CP139505.1:345445371-345958371 GCA_021014915.2 Artemisia tridentata subsp. tridentata | reverse complement strand
CTTAAGTAATATATGATCTTTTAAGAAACACATGTTTGATTTACGAGCGAGTTAAAGTTAAGTTTATGTAAAAAAATGATTTTAAAATACATCTATAGCTATATTTTTAAAGCATGTCATGTCATTTTAACGAATTGAAGTTTGCATGCAACTTCTATGTAGCATTCCGTTACCGTTACATGATGGCAAATATATCTTTTGTTGGAGTTAAAATGTGTTTATATTGTTAGACTAAACGAATATCCGCGCAAAGCGACGGTGTATAGCGGCAAATAATTATACTTGCGAACTTGTGTTTTTTGTGTGATACTTGATGTAACATTTACGGGTTCAATTTGTAATTACTGCGAGAAAAAATGTCTATGAATTATAAACGAAAAATGATAAAAGTGTAAAGATAAATAATATTTAACCTATTAATTTAGTTGCGGATATTGTTACAATTTTTAATCAAAAGTACTATAGGCATTACACATTAATCAAATTTAAAATTTTCAAGTTTAAAAAAAATTATACATGCTTTATAAGCAGTATAGATGACACAAATCTTTCCTTAACCAAGTATTTAAAGGTTAAACATCCTATAATAATATAGTACATTAGTTTTTTTTTTTTTTTTTTTTTGAACGGCAAAATGAATTATATAAAAAAAAAAAAAAAAAAAAAAAAAAAAAAAAAAAAAAAAAGGTGAAACTAGGAAGATACTAGACACCTAAAAGGTACAATTACAACAAAGTCTAGAAATCTACAAATAATAAAACAAAACCTCTAGACTCATCTCGAGAACATTAACTGCGAGGATCACAAAAGGAGTGAAAAAACTCGTGCCAATTACAGTGACCCGAGACACGAGAAAAACTCCCACACAACGAAGGCCGAGCCACTGATTTTCACTTCACGGTGTTTTTGATGTGATCCCAACCATGCCTCGAGGACCCGAACCAGCCAACAAAAAGCAGGAAACAAACGAACATAAAATCCTAACCAAAATAGATACACCGTAGCAACCAAAAACCATCTCCATGCAACCCAAACACGAACCCCACAGAAAGATACCAAGACCACACCATGCAAGATCAGCCATCTTAGCCATCTATCAAAGGACACACGATCCAATCGTTCCATGCGTAATGATGTTTCCTATCCCGGTTGGATATCCATAGGAAAGAAAGAGATACAATCGACTGAAAGGTGTTGGCGATACTAGCGTTTTCATTATTGTGAATCGAGTTGTTTCTTTCCTTCCATATATGCCACCACTACACGAACATAATAGCTTCGATAACTCTTATGTGTTGATTAGAATTAGGTAAGTCTTGATACCATTCCACCACAAGACTAGGTTCCAAGTCGGGGATTATTAGGTTTAACCAAGCACTGATATGAACACGCAATTCACATAGGAATGCACACTGATGAAAAAGATGGCAGCCATCATCGAGCCCGTTATTGCAAAGTTTACATCTAACCGTAGTCACATCGACACCCCGACCAAATAAATTTATAAGTGTAGGAAGACCGTTCCTTAGCATACGCCACACAAAAATGTTAACTTTTTTCGGGGTATACTTATTCCAGCAAGAAGACCGATCCACTGAGCAAATGTAGTGATCTATGTGGTTCCGAACAGCAGCAACAGTGAAGCATGTGTTACCTTCAAGGTTCCAACTCCAATAATCTTCACCACTTTCAAGAGTATTCGGAAGCATCTGCAACAAGTCTTGAAGTTGATTTTGTTCATGACCATCTCTTAAATCTCTTCGCCAGTTCCAAGCCCAAACCGAGGAATTGTACCTGTCAAAAACTAAGCAATCTTTTTCCAATTCTAAAGCAAAAACTCTCGGAAATCTCTTGTCAAAAGCCTGATCTCCACACCAAATGTCTTTCCAAAAACGAGTATTATGGCCATTACCAATCTTTCTAACAATCACGTTTTTTGGTATAAAATAAGAGGAATGACAAATGTTGAGAGACGTCGTTATGTGATTCCAAGTACCTTTGTTTTTAGCCGACATATTATAGAAACAATTCCTACCGTGAATCTCCGATAAAACTCTAACCCAAAGACTTTGATGATTACTCATACCGCGCCATCTCCACTTATACAATAGAGACAAATTCATTGCCTTTAAACTACCAATACCAGTTCCTCCAGAATCGAAGCTAGCCATAGTCGAGTCCCACTTAATCCAATGAATTTTTCGTTTATCTTTCGACCCTCCCCAAAAAAACGAGGCCCTTAAACCTTCCAAAGTCTTATTAACAGCTTTAGGCATGGGAAACAAAGAAAGAAAATAGTTACCCAAAGAACCAAGAACCGATTTAATGAGAGTAGTCCTCCCCCCAATGGAAAGATGCGTGGTTTTGTAACCTTACAACAGGTTTTACCTCTCGAGGGATCTCAAGAGGCTTACAACCCCACCAGGCAGTGTACCTGACCGATGTAGTATAGTGTAGTGGTAAGTACGGGGGATTGATCGTTCTCCACAGGGAATAGTGTTCGTTAGGTATGAAAGGCTACTCTAATTAGGTCTAAGGGTCGAGGAAGATTCTTTTTTATGTTTTTATATTTTTATGAAAGCAAGTAAAATCTCGGTTTTGAAGGAGTGGGCGGAATTAGTTGCTAGTCAACTAACCCAAATTACTACAAATGCAATAAAATAAAATAACAAAAAAAATGAAAAGTGGTGAGAAACTTATGTGTAGATAAATGTGTTTACTTAGATTTCCTTACTCCCTAACTATCTTTTACCGGTTAACTAGTGTGTATTAGTCGCGTGGATGACGGGTGTATTCCTTAATACCATTCGTGGGGTGGCGTACTTACTTCCCCAAACTCTACAAGCTCCTACTTCACTCCTATGTCGAGCCGGCTAGGAAGCTCCTAACATGGGATCACTAGAATTCGCTTGTGCATTAAATACAACCATAAAAACCTTTAGTACGCGTTTGGTTCATGTTTCTTAAGACGTTCAAGCAAGTTACCGAATAGGAAGTTAGCCAGTTTTCTTAAGCCTAACATAGATAAACAATCATCCAATACAACTAATAACACACTAACAACCAATAATCAATAGCTAGGTTTCATTAGATCTAAGCAAACACAAGATAAATTTAGCCTAACATGTTAAACAAAAGACAAGCATAAGATAGAATCAAACAACACATAGACATATTGAATGATTAATTGATAACTTATCTTTCAATGAAACATGGAAGATCTCAAGGCTAAAAGCCCTGAAAAAGTAGCTAAAATCGTCTTAGGGTTTTATCCCAAAATTCCACACACTAAGCTCTCTCTTAATGACAAAAAATTAGAAAACTATATATAGATTTTTGGATCTGACGGCGTCACCTTATGCATTGTGACGCCGTCACCTCGCCGCTTTTAGGGTTCCCGGGTGACCTTCTTGACGCCGTCCCTCTTTAGCTCCTCAAAAATCCATTCTGGCCTATCAAGGCTTGACGCCGTCGAACAATGAACGTGACGCCGTCCCCTTATGATTTAAGCCGTGACGCCCTTGATTTAGTTAAAGCGTGACGCCGTCAGAATTCACATGCTAACTCACTGGCCCGTCATGAGTAAATTTCACATCCCACTTTTCTTGCCAAGGCATGACGCCGTCAAGAGATGATTCTGACGCCGTCAAAGGTAAATTTCAGCCGATTTTGAGACTTTGTCGTATTCTTCACTTTAATGCTCCAAAAACGTCCAAAATGCCTCCTTTTCCAGATTTCTCCTCAAAAGTACCTAAAATGACAAAAGGAACGATTTAGGGCAATATTTGATCAAATAAATACGATTTCGGGCTTAAATGACCCCTTAAAAGCGGTACACTTTTCGCCTCATCAAATACCCTTACACTTGAGATTTGCTTGTCCTCAAGCAAATGCGCTTTTATTCTAATCAAAATACAAGTTAGGGGTCATTTAACGCAAACATAAAAGTAATTACAACAAATATTCGTTCCACTTTAATCATAATAAGCACGGAGATTACAAACTAGCACCTCACAAGTAGTGTTTAGATACTCACATCTCTCAAGTGTCATCAAAATAAATCTCAAAAAATGAAAACGGATAATATCTCTCACTACCTGTCATAGCAAATAGATTACCATAAGCTTGGGAAAGGATCGAAAACCTCCTCCACTAGGCGTAAGCACCTAAGATAAACTATCAAAGAGGGCTTTTAAATGGGTTATAACGTTAGGTGTAGGGAAAAGGAAAACACGGTTTGGTTGGATAAAGGATATTTTACTGGTGGCGAGTTAAAAATCTTGGTCAATTACATGTACTATACAATGTTGCTAAGCCAAGACTAGACTCGATCTTAAGCTAAAAACGAAATAACAAAATAACAAAAATATAAAACAAACATAAAATGAAACGGGATGGTAGTCCGTATGTTTTTTCTATTTTTTTCATTTTCTCATTTTTTTGTGTTTTTCATGATTTTTTTTTTTTTTTTTTTTTTTTTTTTTTTTTTTTTTTTTTTTTTTTGCATACACTTTTACCCTACCATCCAAAATAATACATCATAGGGGCATTGCATTCCCCTTACACTTGAATTTTTACATAACTTTACAAATATTAATCTAATGACTCGAATTAAGATAATTGAAAAACTTGGAGTACTTTTAAAACATTTAGCACATACGGGGGTAATAAATGATGTTCTTCCCCATTACTCCATTATACTAGTACTTTACCCATGAGTCCCAATCGTCCCAAAACAATATGTACAAGGATATGACTCGACTTAGCAACCATGTAATCAACTAGATAATTAACTTGGGTTTAAACAAATGTTGTCACAATAATGCACTAAAGATGAGTGCATACAAGGTAGGCTAAGGCGATTTGGGTGTACATTTTAGTGGGGTGTAACAAATTCTTCCTTTAAGTAAAATGCTTAAAGGTCGAAACGAAAAGATAGGCTCTGAGGGGTGTACTAGGGGTATCGTGTACTAAAAATGAGTACAACGCAAAGGGTGTGGGAGAATTACTTGACCAATATAGCCAATGTAATTATAACAAAAACACAGGTGTAAAACAATGGGTTAATCCTAATGCCTCTTATCATGTAGTAAATCTCACTACACGAATGTAGTCTCACTTGTGGCCTTGGAATGGTCCTAACGCAAGTTCTAGAATCTAAGTGCTACCGGCACACACATCATAGCATAAATGCTTTTCCTACCAATTCTAGGGGCGAACCTCACATATTTGGGGGTGAAAAATTTTTTAGTGGTACGGTTTTTGTGCTAGTCATATAACTCCTATCCGTGAGACGCTCATTAAGATCAAAGTTTCACTCCTATATGTTGTAAAAAATTTTAAATTTGGCACTAAAATTACCTTAATCAAGTATTTCTCTTAGTTTTATTACACATCTACTATTAAACAAACAAAAATCAAGCGCAATTGCATTCTCTAATCGTACTTTTACCCTCCCCTTACACTTAAGATGAACATTGTCCCCAATGTTCAAATAACAAGATGTAAAAGTAATAAGGTAAAAGAATGAAATCAAATACTCCCCTGATTCGCTCGGTGGATAATGAAATTACACGGTTAAATCTTCCTCCAAAGAGAATGTTGAAACTCTATGACTAATGCATCGCCATAAGCTTGATTCCATAAACATCTCCTTGTCCAAAATAACCTGTTGAACCTGAGAAAACAAACACGAAAACCTGCATAACATCGGCGGGATAAATCTATATATAAGGATATAATGCTTGTGGAATGATAATTTTTCAGATTCCTGGAGATTATAAGTTGGAGATTTACTAAAAACTTTTTATGAAAACAAAACTTTCAAAAATTTCTGGAAATTAAATCTGACGCCGTCAGGTTATAACCCCTGACGCCGTCAGAAATGACCTGACAAAAATTTTCATTTTAAGTTTCCGGAAAATTTCTGGAAAAACCTTTACCTTACTTCCTGGAAATCCTGCAAAACATCATTATGACTCGATACAAGCATTTGACTCAAACAAACACAAATATGTATGCTAATCTATTATTATTACGATTCATGTTAATTTGTGTTCTAATAAACCGATTTAAATTTCCCTTACACTTATGTCACAACCCGTAATTTCAGGTCACTTTCCTAACCACGACAATTCACTATTCATCAGT
The DNA here is from genome assembly GCA_021014915.2 of Artemisia tridentata subsp. tridentata. Classification (NCBI taxonomy): domain Eukaryota; kingdom Viridiplantae; phylum Streptophyta; class Magnoliopsida; order Asterales; family Asteraceae; genus Artemisia; species Artemisia tridentata. The sequence goes on along the minus strand of CP139505.1, from coordinate 345,952,221 downwards.
TACTATTCATCATTTACTATTCACCAATCACTATTCATGTTCATTATTCATTTCAGCGTAAACGTAGTTTACGGGTATTCATATTCGCGTAACCGGTTTGGTTTGACTGCGAAATTCATGCATCATCAGTAGGAACACTGCATACGGACTAGGAATAGTCTGCATATCATCAGATTTCCATTTTCATACTATACCACTCGTAGGTTTATCAAATTAATATTTTTGTTACATTTGACGTTTTACGTATAATTACTTTTAATTAAAACGTTAACGCGCGATCGATAAATGTGACTAACACGTCCGACAATCCCCACGATGGTCCCGACATATTTTTATACTCATTTTAACATCAAGAAAATTATAAAATTCATTTACCCGGTATTTTGAGAATTTATTTAATTTATATCGTACGTTTTATATAATTACGACGGTTTTTGTAAAAATTAAACAATAATTACCCGAACACCCAATACTTGCACCCAACATATTTTTGTAATTTTTATGACTTCGACAAGACCCGACTAACTCCGTTAAATTTTATTTCTAGCAAACACGGTACCCGATTACACCTAAAACTAATTAAATTATATGCATACATGTACATAATCATCACAAGATCTAATCAAAAGGGGACCCCCCCTCCCCTCCTCCTTGATGCGCCGGCCAAGCCCCCCCCCCCTAGCCCCAAAAATCTTGCAACTTGCAACTACATTTAATGCTACCTAAATCTTGTCCATAATATATACTTAACCTCATTTATTTTCACTTCATTTTACACATAGACTTCAAGTAAACATAAGAAAAATATCTCTCTCTTCCTCTCCTCTTGGTGTGCTCGGCCAAGGATCAAACCACAAGCAAGGATCATCAATTTTTCAAGAACAATACATAAACAAGCTCATCTAGTACTCCTTTTAGGGTTTTGAAATACAAACTCAAGGATTTCTTAGGTTTTCACCATCAAAACTTCACTAATCTTTCAAGTAAGTGTACAAAACTCATTTTCATAATTTTACCAAGTTAATATAATGTTCATATCATTTTTATGCAAGATCTATATGTATATGTTAGTTATACCACTCCTTTTTAAACCTTTTGCAACTTATGAGCCCTAGAAGTGTTTTATACTTAGATCCTTGTTAGATCTACATGGATGATGATGTTTAGGACCCTTGACACCTTAAGAAAGTATATGGTAAGTTTTAGAATGATTGGTAGTTGTTTGTGACATTTTTGGACAAGTTACTAACTAGGAAATTGATTTTTAAAGTATATATAAACCTACTGTCTCCATTTTTAAAACGTGGCCAACTCAGTAAGTTTTGGGTTATTTTTGGCCAAAGATTTAGAAAATACATTCCGAGACGAAGCCGTGGCCGAAAACGGGATAAAAACGAGTTAATAACGAAGGAGATATGATTTTTACAAGTTTAACGACGAAAACTATTTTCCGGAAAAACTGCATGCTGTTTGGTAGCATTCGACGGCTTATTTGCGGCGTTTGACGAAACCTAGATGAACCGAGCTACTAAAAATGTGTTAGCATTTATTTTTACGAAACCATGGATATAAAGAACGAAGAAAACGAGCTTATAACGATCGAGATATTCGCATTTTAAACTAGAAATACTTTTATTTTGTTGACAGCTTTTATTCAAATAAATATACTACGTACTAAATGTATATTTTTCAAGTAACAACGATAGAAGAGCCGTTTTCCTTAACCGTTGAGACACGTATCGCCACTAGTTCACTATCACGTCAATGAGATAACTTCAAAGGTTTTCAAAACATCAAGACCAACATTAACGTTTTATACACATTATGACACGACTAGTTTTACGTTAACAAGTTAACATATTTATACCAAGTTTTGGAAAAACTTTACATATCAACGATAACTAGTATTTTCAAATGACGAGTGGTATAGGTTACATATACATGTACATGCACTACATTGCCTCATAATCTAAGTAGATTATGCATATTCATTTTAGGTAGCGGCTAGTGTTCGCGCCTTGTTATTGCCAAGTATTTCAAGTGTTCCAGTATTTCAATTATTCCAAGTATTCCGATTTCATAGCATTGTTGTATCATCACTTCAGGTGAGTTTTCATAGCCCCGTATACATTTTATTATTGTTTTCAAATCCCACGGGGGAGAATACATTGCAACTGTTTTCCATACGAGCCAAAGTATCAGACTTCCTGTACATAGATTAAGTTACCTTGTTGCCAATTGAAAGTCCCCTATATCATGAACCGTTAATTTACCTGTAAGCGAGAGTGAGTGGATAGATCTATCGAGGGTGACGCCTCCATCCGTGTTGGCTTTGACCAACAACCGATAGCGGATGCATTTCATGTCTTTTCATTTGAGTGTCTGGCAAAACACTCCCAGGGGCTCCAAAGAATTCAGTCACAGCGTCGGGGTCATGAGCTTAAGGCTATTGTACAATCATTTTATGTGACTTATGTCATACACTTTATACTTGTGGCTATCGTATAACTTCATTTTATTAAACCTATGAACTCTCACCAACTTTATGTTGACCGTTTTTAGCAATGTATTTTCAGGTTATTAGCTATCATGTGGGCATGCATTGGACCATCTTGGAGTCGCGGGGTCGACTTGCATCACTTATTTTCATGCACTTATGTAACCGTTTGATCTACTATGGTTTTGTTTTTAAACTTGCAACATCATTTGGGACCTATGTTTTGTAAACTCTGATTTTATTTATGATCAAACGTGTATTTTCAAAACGACACTTTAGGTCGTTCAATATATCCATTGTATGAGACGCCATGAAAGTCACACCAAGGTATTCAATTCCGCTGCCATTAACAGGTAAATTCAGGGTGTGACAGATTGGTATCAGAGCAATGGTTATAGCGAACTAGGTTGTCCTCATACCCTAGACTATAACTACCCCAACGGTAGCGTCTCATCATTACATCATAAGTGCACATTATTATTTGCGAGGATTCATTACATGGGTTATTCATTTCATTTTGTATTGTTGCCACAGAGATATGTCTTCCAATTCCCGCACTATTGTTATATTTTCTGATGTTTACATCGAGGACGCTATGTCTTCTACTACTCCCATTGTTGCACCTACTCCTCAGATTTCACTTATTGCACCACCTTTGGTTACTCGTGCACCTACAGATTCATCATCCCATACTATTCCGGTTTCCGCAGAATCCAACTCTTATGTTCCGACGTCGCAAGACGATCGGGATGTCCCTATTACTTCAGCCCATACAGAGTATACCATTTGATAAGACGTACATGCTTAGTACTTATGGACCTATTAGGATGTTTATTACAAGAAAGATAGTATATCTTCATTCCCTCACTGTTAGAACACTCACCACTCATGTATTACCACCATTATCAGCTACTCATACCACTATTGGCCGTCCCATAGTGCATACTCCAGTTTTACCGCTTAGACATCGCAAGATAGCGTAAAAGAAGGGAGTGATTCCTTCAGTATTATCACCATCGACTTTATCATCATCATATGGAACCCCATTTATACCATCACATTTCAGGGACTCTACTCACATACTTAACTTACCGCTTGAGAAGCGTACATGGTTTGATACACCATTACCATCTACCACTAAGGACACTACACCACCTTATAGATTAAGGTTGATGAGAGTTCGAGAGCCCTTACTGTTAGACAACCTACTACTCTTCATCGTTAGATGATGATCTCTAACTAATTGAGACTACACATGAAGGTTTGGATGCCCCACAGACCAAACAAGAGCAACAACAAATCGCCAAAGAGTGGCATTCCTCGCAAAGACTCTATACTATCTCAGGTATAACCGACTCATACTTCCATGACATAATGAACCAACAAGATGCTTTGAGCAATATTACACCACCACCAGAGAACTCTTCACAACACCCTCTTCATTATCAAGTTTGATTACATCACATTCTAAGCCGATGAGTTGGATTTCATCATTGGTCATCGTAACAACACCCCACCAATCAGATATGACACCGAGACCTTCGAGATTCGGGAGCCTAACCTTGCCTTTCAGTACGACCATTGTCATTTCCCTTTTCCCATTCTCACTTGACATGAATTAAATAACATTTTGTGGATAACACCAAGATCACGGACTCAACAGGAACATCTATAGATTCCTCAAGGATGGATTGGAATCTACATTATCTCAGACATGAATCGATGCACAACCCCGGACCTCACTTCAGGACATCATCCTAGCTTTTACCTTTACTCGCTTTTACTATCATCTTAGCCACGGGAAGTGTGGCGTAGTTCAAAGAAGCTTGTGGTATTTTGATTGTTGTACAACGAGATCCCCAAGTATTGACTTTACTATATGGGTATGGTTGTGCTATCTATGACACCGGTCAATGTAGACCGAAATTTTCAAGTGTTGTATTCATGTGTTATGAGGATATACGCATGATTGTGGTGGTATACATAGTGAACAATGATCGTTGCTATTACGAGTACTCATGGTTGTATTTATACACGCTGAGGTTGTACATGTTGTGGTTGTACATATCGTGGTTGTATTTACACTCGTTGTGGAAAAATATATACGGGTTGTGGTTGTATATATTTTGTGCGATAATCATTTCTAGTATGATTGTTGTTGATGTATTCTGTTGTGATGTACCAGAATTATGGCACCTAGGAAAACAAGATCCAAGGCTGCTGCAACGGCTACCCCAGATATGACTCAAGCTGCTATCAGGAAGCTCGTTAGGGATAGTATAGCCGAAGCTCTAGAGATTGAAAGAGCCGCTGTTGCCGCAAAAGCTGCCGAAGATGCTTCTCAGCTAGAGACATCGGGAGAAGCTAGCAACGGGACTAATGGAAAGAAATGTACGTACAAGGATTTCAAGAGTGGAGATCCTACTTTGTATAAGGGTACTGAAGGGGCTACTGCCATGGTTCGATGGTTCGAACATACCGAATCCGTGTTTATCTTATGCAACTGTCCGGATGATTCCAAGGTAAAGTTTGCCGTTAGTACACTCCGTGATCAAGCCTTATCATGGTGGAACTCTTACGCGAAGCCCATAGGGATGGAGAATGCTTACAAGATCACGTGGGATGAATTCAAGAAGCTAGTGACTAAGAAGTTTTGCCCACGAACTGAAGTGAAGAAGTTAGAGGTAGAGTTTTATGATCTGGTAACCGTGGGGAATGATATCGAGACTTATATTAGGAGGTACCAAGAGTTAGCCGCTCTATGCCCATCTATGGTGCCTGATAATGAAAAGTTGGTTGAGAATTTCATTGGTGGCTTGCCCGAAAACATCCGTGGTGATGTGATTTCTTTTGATCCGCAAACTCTTGATGAGGCAATCAGGATGTCTCAAAAGCTCATAGCTCAAGTTCTGAAGAAAGTGACACCCGCTAACAACAACAATAACACCAACAATTACCGGAACAACAACAACTACTCCAATAACCGAAACAACACCAACCATAACAACAACAACAAAAGGAAATGGGATAACAACCAAGGTAACAACGCCAACCAACCACCACCCAAGAGGCAAGAGACTGCAAAGGCCTATGCTGCAGGTCCGACAGAAAAGAAAGGTTACTCCGGTACTCTACCAAAGTGTAACAAGTGCCAAACGCATCATAACCCGGGAGATTGCCCTAGGCCTTGTCAAAATTGTGGGAAAGTTGGTCATCAAGCTAATGGATGTAGGTCTGCTCCTGGGGGAAACAATCAGAATCCACCGCCAACGTGTTATGGTTGTGGAGAAGTGGGACACTTTAGGAACAATTGCCCGAAAGGAAATCAGGACATGGGGACCAAGAGGAATTAACTCGAGGAATAGCGTGCGTGTTTGGGAGAGAGACCGTCGGGACATTAGCAACATCAAAGACAACAACAATGCTTAACCAGAAGGAGTTCATGTTTTAATAAACCGTAGTTGAGCCCTCTAGGGTTGTATCTTTCTTTTGTACTTTCCATAGGTGCGTTGGTGTAACCTAGTTGTATTAAGCACTTTCCTATCCAATGTAATACCTATCTTTTGTTATCTTCGCGATAATCATAACCATCGTTTATTCCATTCCTATTCCAATTGCTCAATTCTCTATAGTTTCGCAACAATATACCTTTATCTTACTAGGGATTAGGCCGATTTCATTCTTGACGGATTAGTAGACTAATACCATTTCATAAGATTCATCCATGTATCCAATGAAACCTTCAACAAATTTAATGCAAGTTATTTTACTACCCTACGGGAGAACTATTTTTCAGAACTTTCAAAATAAACCATTTGGTACCACCCTATAAATGGATTTCTTGTCATTTTATCAAGTATTTACTACCGCTACGCGAGACAATTTTCATGTTACTTTCAAAGGAAATGCTTAGAAAATCATTTATCAAAATAACCCGTTGAACACCATCTAAAACTTTTGGGAAAAAGTAATACCGTTTCAATTTAACCAAGCATCGCATCGTTGGTCCTCAATTATACATAGCCTGATCACCTATGTATAATTCAGGAGGAATTATGCCGTGAAGAAAATAGTCACATTTTCAGAAATTATTAATAACAATCTTCATTCAAAAGCCTTGTAAACAAATGGAATTTTTCATGAACACCCCTTTTAACAAACTCCCACCGGATACTTACATCACTCATCACTCACTCAGCCATCAAGTTGAATTTGCACCATTGACTTCTCTAGGAGAGACTCTACATTATGAAAGATATTTTATGACATAGAAACGGCGAAAGGATAGACGATACCCCTCAGATTTCTAGCAATTCCTTTAGGATATTCCTTTTCTAATTGGATATACACGCTCTACCATAGTTAGCCCGACGAATCCTTAAGAGAACTTCCTGAGCACTATAGGATGTATTCAACATCACATAAACAACTTTGTATGGATTAGGATAATCTTTCGATTATTGACGAATTTCATCATCAGCAAAAATAACCATCACGGGAATATATAAAGGCACCATTTAAGGCACCCTATGGCCAAAGTGACCATATACATATTTATATATCGAATTTGGAAAGTTAAATTCACGGACCTAGAACTAAACCGGGAGACAACAAAGGAAACTTCACAAGTCAAGAATCAGTTACAAGAAATGAGAAAACAACGGAAGTTAGGTCGATGTATGATGCACATCATACGGAATTGATATCCTTGAACAACGAACCTCCTAGATTCAAGTAAAAGCACGAACTATGATTGAAAGCCTTGCCTTGGAAAGGCATGATACAATTTTTGGTAACCCGATAGACTGAGCTCTCGGTATTGGACCATTTCAGATTCTAGTTAGAACCGGTCAGTTGGCATACTCACCTAAGTTTCCGTCAGAACTCAGCAACGTTCATAACACATTTCATGTTTCAAACCTCAAGAAGTGTCTTTCCGACGAGTCGTCCGTTATTCCACTTGAAGAAATTCAACTAGATGACAAGCTTAATTTTGTGGAAGAACCCGTTGAAATCATGGACCGTGAGGTCAAACAATTGAAGCAGAGTCGAATTCCTATCGTGAAAGTTCGCTGGAATTCTCGAAGAGGACCCGAGTTTACTTGGGAACGAGAAGACCAAATGCGACGCAAGTATCCACATCTTTTTCCCGAGCCTACTTCTGAAACCAACAACAACTGAATTCAGGGACTGAATTCCCTTTTGGAGGGGCGACTGTCACAACCCGTAATTTCAGGTCACTTTCCTAACCACGACAATTCACTATTCATCAGTTACTATTCATCATTTACTATTCACCGATCACTATTCATGTTCATTATTCATTTCAGCGTAAACGTAGTTTACGGGTATTCATATTCGCGTAACCGGTTTGGTTTGACTGCGAAATTCATGCATCATCAGTAGGAACACTGCATACGGACTAGGAATAGTCTGCATATCATCAGATTTCCATTTTCATACTATACCACTCGTAGGTTTATCAAATTAATATTTTTGTTACATTTGACGTTTTACGTATAATTACTTTTAATTAAAACGTTAACGCGCGATCAATAAATGTGACTAACACGTCCGACAATCCCCACGATGGTCCCGATATATTTTTATACTCATTTTAACATCAAGAAAATTATAAAATTCATTTACCCGGTATTTTGAGAATTTATTTAATTTATATCGTACGTTTTATATAATTACGACGGTTTTTGTAAAAATTAAACAATAATTACCCGAACACCCAATACTTGCACCCAACATATTTTTGTAATTTTTATGACTTCGACAAGACCCGACTAACTCCGTTAAATTTTATTTCTAGCAAACACGGTACCCGATTACACCTAAAACTAATTAAATTATATGCATACATGTACATAATCATCACAAGATCTAATCAAAAGGGGACCCCCCCCTCCCCTCCTCCTTGATGCGCCGGCCAAGCCCCCCCCCCCTAGCCCCAAAAATCTTGCAACTTGCAACTACATTTAATGCTACCTAAATCTTGTCCATAATATATACTTAACCTCATTCATTTTCACTTCATTTTACACATAGACTTCAAGTAAACATAAGAAAAATATCTCTCTCTTCCTCTCCTCTTGGTGTGCTCGGCCAAGGATCAAACCACAAGCAAGGATCATCAATTTTTCAAGAACAATACATAAACAAGCTCATCTAGTACTCCTTTTAGGGTTTTGAAATACAAACTCAAGGATTTCTTAGGTTTTCACCATCAAAACTTCACTAATCTTTCAAGTAAGTGTACAAAACTCATTTTCATAATTTTACCAAGTTAATATAATGTTCATATCATTTTTATGCAAGATCTATATGTATATGTTAGTTATACCACTCCTTTTAAATCTTTTTGCAACTTATGAGCCCTAGAAGTGTTTTATACTTAGATCCTTGTTAGATCTACATGGATGATGATGTTTAGGACCCTTGACACCTTAAGAAAGTATATGGTAAGTTTTAGAATGATTGGTAGTTGTTTGTGACATTTTTGGACAAGTTACTAACTAGGAAATTGATTTTTAAAGTATATATAAACCTACTGTCTCCATTTTTAAAACGTGGCCAACTCAGTAAGTTTTGGGTTATTTTTGGCCAAAGATTTAGAAAATACATTCCGAGACGAAGCCGTGGCCGAAAACGGGGATAAAAACGAGTTAATAACGAAGGAGATATGATTTTTACAAGTTTAACGACGAAAACTATTTTCCGGAAAAACTGCATGCTGTTTGGTAGCATTCGACGGCTTATTTGCGGCGTTTGACGAAACCTAGATGAACCGAGCTACTAAAAATGTGTTAGCATTTATTTTTACGAAACCATGGATATAAAGAACGAAGAAAACGAGCTTATAACGATCGAGATATTCGCGTTTTAAACTAGAAATACTTTTATTTTGTTGACAGCTTTTATTCAAATAAATATACTACGTACTAAATGTATATTTTTCAAGTAACAACGATAGAAGAGCCGTTTTCCCTAACCGTTGAGACACGTATCGCCACTAGTTCACTATCACGTCAATGAGATAACTTCAAAGGTTTTCAAAACATCAAGACCAACATTAACGTTTTACACACATTATGACACGACTAGTTTTACGTTAACAAGTTAACATATTTATACCAAGTTTTGGAAAAACTTTACATATCAACGATAACTAGTATTTTCAAATGACGAGTGGTATAGGTTACATATACATGTACATGCACTACATTGCCTCATAATCTAAGTAGATTATGCATATTCATTTTAGGTAGCGGCTAGTGTTCGCGCCTTGTTATTGCCAAGTATTCCAAGTGTTCCAGTATTTCAATTATTCCAAGTATTCCGATTTCATAGCATTGTTGTATCATCACTTCAGGTGAGTTTTCATAGCCCCGTATACATTTTATTATTGTTTTCAAATCCCACGGGGGAGAATACATTGCAACTGTTTTCCATACGAGCCAAAGTATCAGACTTCCTGTACATAGATTAAGTTACCTTGTTGCCAATTGAAAGTCCCCTATATCATGAACCGTTAATTTACCTGTAAGCGAGAGTGAGTGGATAGATCTATCGAGGGTGACGCCTCCATCCGTGTTGGCTTTGACCAACAACCGATAGCGGATGCATTTCATGTCTTTTCATTTGAGTGTCTGGCAAAACACTCCCAGGGGCTCCAAAGAATTCAGTCACAGCGTCGGGGTCATGAGCTTAAGGCTATTGTACAATCATTTTATGTGACTTATGTCATACACTATATACTTGTGGCTATCGTATAACTTCATTTTATTAAACCTATGAACTCTCACCAACTTTATGTTGACCGTTTTTAGCAATGTATTTTCAGGTTATTAGCTATCATGTGGGCATGCATTGGACCATCTTGGAGTCGCGGGGTCGACTTGCATCACTTATTTTCATGCACTTATGTAACCGTTTGATCTACTATGGTTTTGTTTTTAAACTTGCAACATCATTTGGGACCTATGTTTTGTAAACTCTGATTTTATTTATGATCAAACGTGTATTTTCAAAACGACACTTTAGGTCGTTCAATATATCCATTGTATGAGACGCCATGAAAGTCACACCAAGGTATTCAATTCCGCTGCCATTAACAGGTAAATTCAGGGTGTGACAACTTAACTTTTGCAAAATACCTTTATATGTAGTTAAGACGAAGTTAAAAACAAAATAAAGCATTTTCACAATTTACTTTTGAACATGAATCAATAATAATAAAAATTAAACACACATACGGAAAATAAAATCAAACAAACAAATAAATAAACCCACAAAGCAAATAAATAAAATAAAGCTTGGGTTGCCTCCCAAGAAGCGCTTTTCTTTATTAACGAGTCTTGTAGCTAGACTCAAAGTCACGTACATTACGTGACTCCATCATTCATAATGACGTATCCCTGATAGATATGATCCTTGTTATCAGGGTGGTGGTGTCTCAATCGCTCGACATTCGCAGTTACTTCACCTCCTCCTTTGCTGGTCAAGCTTACTATCCCAACTTGGTGTAAACTTTTAATTGTGAATGGTCCGTACCACCAGGGACTTAGTTCATTGGTAGGTGCTTCTGTTTCTGAATGCCTTAGGAGCACTGAGTCTCCTTTTGTAAATTCAACGGGGTTATTGGGTTGCTCATCAGCCTCAATATAATCGTTATTTCCATCCTTACATTCTCTAATCTCATTTTCCATATAACTCTTAATCCTTGCCTCCCATGCAAGAATTTTCTCTCGAACATTACCACTGACTATATTAGTGTTAGCCTCCATCCTCTTCTGCAGAGCAACATCTCGTATATGTCGTGGGATCGTTGGGAAGTTTACTGTTTTCTTCCCCTTCTTTAATTGGATGGTGCTATTTTCGTAATTGATTTGCGCTCTAGTGGTAGCGAGAAAGGGTGCCCCAAGGATTATTGGCATATTCATATCATTTCTCTCAATGATCATGAAGTCGACCGGATACAGGAATCCGGCAACGTTGACCAACACATCTTCTGCAATTCCTAACGGATACTCATAAGAATGCTTTGCAAAGGAGAGTTTAGTATGGGTGATGGATGGCAACTCATCGGTTAACTGAACATAAACGGATAAAGGCATCAAATTTACGTCGGAACCTTGGTCAGCTATCGCATCCAAATACTTGTGTTTTCCAATGCTGCATGGTATTTCGAAGACCCCGTAGAATTTCTGCTTTTCCACTAACTTTTGTCCTATGAGGCATTCATACAATTGCCCACCGGGTAATGTGTCAGATTTATCATCCGGTTCCACCTTCTTGGACTTCTTGTTGGGTAGATGAGTACGTCGATAGTTTCTCACCCAATCGTTTATGGTCTCCTTGTTTATTTCGTGCTTCAAGTAATGCTTCACTTGTTGTGACACCGGCGGTTCAACCAATTGGCGCTCCTCAGAGGGCGCCTCCTCTCCCTTGTCGGAATCGCATTTGTAAGCATTGGTGTTTCCATTATTAAGTGGGATGAGGTCAATTTTGTTAACTTCCATAGTTATGGATTTCCCTCTTCCATCATTTCCGCCCTCTTGGACGACGGAGGTGGCCTTGACAAATTTAGTGTTAGGAACATCAACGTCATTCCTCACCAACACTTTTTCAGGGGCTTTTGTATTTGTGTATTCTTTCAAAAGATTCATCATCTCAGCCATCTTCTCTTCCATTTCCTCCTTTTGTTTGTAGACGGCTTCCTCAAATTTTGCCAACCGTTCGGAGTGTTTTGACATGTACTCTCTCATTCGAGCTTCGAATGTTGGACTAAGTTCCTGAGGTGGTGAGTTGGGTGGAGCGTGCTTATGGAAGGGTTTAGTAGTTTCCCTACGGGGTGATTCGGACAATGGTATTTGCCTAACGCTTGAGACTGAGTTAATTGTTGCTTTTTGTGGACTTAAGGGTCTCTTTTGCTTTTCCATAAGATATGCAACCCTTTTCTCAAGTTCACTAACGCTTTCCTCAGTGATTTGATTGGCTGTATCGGGCGATGAATATGTCTTGACTGCCGAGCGCACGTCGTGGGAGACTTGCCACAATTCATCATCGTCGGATGCAAGCTCATCAATGATCTCCCATGATTCCTCGGCGCTTTTGTCGCGCAATCTGCCCCCGGCGGCTCGATCGATGGCACGTTTGGTGTGGTAATCAACATGGTCATAGAAGATTTGGATTTGAAGCCATAGATTTATGCCATGGTGAGGGACTTTTTGAAGTAAGTCCTTGAATCGAATCCATGCCCCGTAGAGGGTTTCGCCTCGACGTTGTTCAAACATCAAGATATCCTTCCTTAGCTTGGTAGTTCTCCCTGGTGGGAAAAACTGAGCAAGGAAACGAGTGGTGAGATCATCCCAAGAGGTGATGGATCCTGCGGGTTGACGTTCTAGCCACTGACTAGCTTGGTCCCGCAAAGAGAATTGGAAGAGACGCAATCGGGTCGTCTCTCGAGTGGCAACATCAAGGTCTATAGAATCAACGATTTTAAGAAAGTCCTTGAGATGTTGATTAGGATCTTCAGAACGAAGTCCATGGAATGCGCATCCGCTTTGCACCAACCGGATGGTGTCGGATCGCAAGGGTGTGATATTGGCTCCTTGAGTGAGCTCAATGGTGTTTCGATAGCCATGGTGGCTAGGACGGGAATACTCTCCTAAAGTACGGGCTCTAGGAGGTGGTGGTGGTTGTTGTGGTGGTGGGTTGTGGGGGTTAAGGATATTACCATCTTCCATGATGTCGGATGGTATGGTTACGAACAAAGACACGAAGAAAATAGATAGACTAAAGAAAACCTAGAAAAATAAAATAAAAATCTCACTAGAAAGGAATCTAGTGAGTAGACCTAATAGAAATAAAAATTCAACCTAAACAATAACTATTCCCCGGCAACGGCGCCAAAAACTTGATGCGTGGTTTTGTAACCTTACAACAGGTTTTACCTCTCGAGGGATCTCAAGAGGCTTACAACCCCACCAGGCAGTGTACCTGACCGATGTAGTATAGTGTAGTGGTAAGTACGGGGATTGATCGTTCTCCACAGGGAATAGTGTTCGTTAGGTATGAAAGGCTACTCTAATTAGGTCTAAGGGTCGAGGAAGATTCTTTTTTATGTTTTTATATTTTTATGAAAGCAAGTAAAATCTCGGTTTTGAAGGAGTGGGCGGAATTAGTTGCTAGTCAACTAACCCAAATTACTACAAATGCAATAAAATAAAATAACAAAAAAAATGAAAAGTGGTGAGAAACTTATGTGTAGATAAATGTGTTTACTTAGATTTCCTTACTCCCTAACTATCTTTTACCGGTTAACTAGTGTGTATTAGTCGCGTGGATGACGGGTGTATTCCTTAATACCATTCGTGGGGTGGCGTACTTACTTCCCCAAACTCTACAAGCTCCTACTTCACTCCTATGTCGAGCCGGCTAGGAAGCTCCTAACATGGGATCACTAGAATTCGCTTGTGCATTAAATACAACCATAAAAACCTTTAGTACGCGTTTGGTTCATGTTTCTTAAGACGTTCAAGCAAGTTACCGAATAGGAAGTTAGCCAGTTTTCTTAAGCCTAACATAGATAAACAATCATCCAATACAACTAATAACACACTAACAACCAATAATCAATAGCTAGGTTTCATTAGATCTAAGCAAACACAAGATAAATTTAGCCTAACATATTAAACAAAAGACAAGCATAAGATAGAATCAAACAACACATAGACATATTGAATGATTAATTGATAACTTATCTTTCAATGAAACATGGAAGATCTCAAGGCTAAAAGCCCTGAAAAAGTAGCTAAAATCGTCTTAGGGTTTTATCCCAAAATTCCACACACTAAGCTCTCTCTTAATGACAAAAAATTAGAAAACTATATATAGATTTTTGGATCTGACGGCGTCACCTTATGCATTGTGACGCCGTCACCTCGCCGCTTTTAGGGTTCCCGGGTGACCTTCTTGACGCCGTCCCTCTTTAGCTCCTCAAAAATCCATTCTGGCCTATCAAGGCTTGACGCCGTCGAACAATGAACGTGACGCCGTCCCCTTATGATTTAAGCCGTGACGCCCTTGATTTAGTTAAAGCGTGACGCCGTCAGAATTCACATGCTAACTCACTGGCCCGTCATGAGTAAATTTCACATCCCACTTTTCTTGCCAAGGCATGACGCCGTCAAGAGATGATTCTGACGCCGTCAAAGGTAAATTTCAGCCGATTTTGAGACTTTGTCGTATTCTTCACTTTAATGCTCCAAAAACGTCCAAAATGCCTCCTTTTCCAGATTTCTCCTCAAAAGTACCTAAAATGACAAAAGGAACGATTTAGGGCAATATTTGATCAAATAAATACGATTTCGGGCTTAAATGACCCCTTAAAAGCGGTACACTTTTCGCCTCATCAAGTAGTCCTCCCCCCAATGGAAAGAAGATTCGCTTTCCAGCCCGACAACCTTTTCTTGAACTTATTAATAATCGGTTCCCAAAAAGAAATGCGTTTGGAACTACCTCCAATAGGTATCCCCAAATATTTGAAAGGCAAACTTTCAGCTTTACACCCAATCAAAGAAGCAAATCGACCAACCTCATCAGAAGAAACTCCAATACCAATAATAGAGGACTTTTGAAAATTAATTTTGAGTCCCGAAATACCATAAAAAAATCTTAAAGCATTAGAGATATTAATTAAGTTATTTTCATCCCAAACCCAGTAATCATCACATCATCAGCATAGAAGAGGTGAGAAAGCATGACCTGATTAATCTTGACCCCAGAAAAAATGCCATTGTTAACCAGGTTGTCTATAGCAATGTGAAGGCCTTCCATAGCAATAATAAACAAAAATGGTGCCATAGGGTCTCCTTGGCGCAATCCACGATGAATACCAAACTCTTCAGTGGGACTACCATTGACAAGAACCGAAGACCTAGCGGAAATCAGACAGGCCTTTATCCAAGATATCCATTTAGAGCCGAACCCCATGATAGAAAGCATATGTAGCAAAAAATCCCAAGATAATGAGTCGTATGCTTTAGCAAAATCAATCTTGAGTAACATCATCTTCTTTTTCTTGTTTTTATGCCAATCTATAACCTCATTTAATAAGAGAGGTCCGTCCAAAATCTGTCTACCTTTAATAAAAGCCGATTGCTCGATGCTAACAATATGGTTAATGACCTTAGCAAGACGATTAGCAAGAAGTTTGGCAATTATTTTATATTGAATACCAATTAAGCTAATAGGTCTAAAATCGGACATAAGGATAGGATTACTAACCTTGGGAATGAGGGTGATGAACGAAGAGTTGCACCCGACAGGAATGTAAGCCCGCTCGTGGAATTCATTAACCATTTTAACCACATCATCCTTCAAAATATCCCAATACGACTTCACGAACGCGAAAGAAAAACCATCAGGACCCGGGGCTTTATCCCCCCCACAACACCAAATGGCGTTTTTAATTTCTTCAACAGAAAAACGAGCTTCAAGATGTATAGCTTCATCCGTAGGAACAGTACGGACAGAAGCTGAATGTAAACTAAACCGAGCACCCTTGAACCGTTGGAATTTGTTGGCAAAATACTCCCTAAAGCAATTCTTGACATCGAAAGGTTGATCAATCCAAACGCCATTATGTTTAACACCTTTGAGAAATCCCGACTTCCTTTTAGCGTTTATGATTGCATGAAAGTATTTAGAGTTTTCATCACCTTCCAAAGCCCATTTTACTTTCGCTTGTTGTTTTCATATCCTTGTTAACCCGCAAATTAAATTCACGAAGCTCATGAGACAAATCTTTGCGCCTTTTAGCCAACTGCTCCTTATTATTTGAATTAGAAATTTGGCCATCCACCTCCGCAATCTCACGGGTGATATTCTCTCTATTACGGCCACTTAGTCTTTCTTTGTTCCAATCTTTAATCACAAGTTTAAGACATTTCAACTTATGTTTGAGAATGTTGAAAGCGCTGAGATCCCCATTACTTTTCACACTACCCCAGTTATCCTTCACCAACTTATCAAAACCATCGATCCTAATCCAAGAATTGAAAATTTTGAAAGGGCTAGGACCAAAGTCCATCGGCTTTTGTTTGAATAATAGAGGTCTATGATCCGAGATGATATCGTCAAGAGCTTCCACCATTAAATCCGGAACCGAATCTAACACCAGCTTATTCACCAAAAATCGGTCTAATCTACTAGCTTTGAGGCCATCAGGAGATATTCGGGTGAATTTGTGTCTTCCCATTTTCAAATCAATTAAGTTGCCTCTAGAGATGAAGTCATTAAAATTGCTCGCATTTTGAAGAGAAAAAGAGGAACCCATTCTTTCATCGCTATTCCTGGTTGAATTAAAGTCTCCACACAAAACATAATTACCCTTGTTAGCATTCATGAAATCTACCATTTTATTCCAGAGCTCAAGTTTTTCACGTTCCGATTGAGGAGCGTAGATATTAACCACAAAGCAATCAAATTTAGCTGCCACCCACGATCCCTTAGTAACCACAAAATTTTCGAACACAAAACTCTTATCCAGCAGAAACACATTCGGATCCCAGATTGAAATAATACCACCCGATCTCCCATTTGCCAATGATTCTACATACTCATAATTATAATTACCCCAGATGCTCTTGACCCGAATGTTATCAGAAACCGACATTTTAGTTTCCTGAATACAAAGAAACTGAACCCGATACTTACCCAGGATGCGATTTAAAGATTTTCTTTTAAATTCGCAACTTGTACCACAAAGATTTATGGAGAGAATATTCATTGGAAACCTTTAGTAATTATAGTACATTAGTAATTACTGTACCACAAAATTTGCCATCCATTGTGTTAATGAATAATGATAAGTCATTTGATCTTCTTGTAAGAGTTTAAGCCAGTGTTAAAAATGAGTCATCATAACTAACTTCATCATCGTCACTTTATCGCCACGTTATTTCTTGTTTTCACAACGAGTTCATCACCAATTTAGTGTAATAATACAACAAACATCACAACCAAAACATATTCAACTTAAACACAACTATACCACACAAAAACCAAACTCTCTCTCTCACACACACACACACAAAAACTCCCACAACTGGATCATTTGCATGACCGAGTTCTCCTATTTTTGTTCTAAGACGTGTTGAAAGTCGGTGACGGTAATAAGGAGCACGAGTTGTTGAGTCCTCCACCTAACCACAAACATGTGATAATTTGCTTATTACCACTAATCTTATGGTTCAAGCCATAGGCGGAACTTATAAGGGCACTCCCAACCCTAACACAGGGTTAAACTTTAACACACTGCCACGTCAGCTTTAACACACTCAACTTTAACACTCCCAACCATAACTCACCTTAAACAGGGGGCGAAAGTGATTTTTTTTTTTTTTTTTTTTTTTTTTTTTTTTTTTACAAGAAATACCCTTAACGCAGCGTTAAGGGTTTAACTCAACACCTTAACGCTGCGTTAACGCAGCACCCTTTCAAGGCTTAACGCCACTTTAACGCACCCTTTCAAAGCTTTAACGCAGCTTTAACTTCACCGTTGGGAGTGCCCTAAGGGCAGGGGAGGGTCATGGCCCCCCCAAAAGTTGAGGCTATTAATGTAAATAACTTAACTTTCAAGGGTATTTGTATATGAAAACTGAAAAATCTTACATTATTCTCAGCAAGCACACTGCCCTATGATGTACTCATCCAATTGTATTTGCATGAATATCGGTTCTAATGGGTTATATGAGTATTAAGATAAATCTTTAAATAAAAGTATATTGATTTTTATTCATAAAACCTGCTTATCTAAGTCTTGTTCCACAAATAAGCCAGCTTCTGATTGTTCATATATATGATTTTCAAAATTCAGATCGTAAATATTATGTCCGGTTTTCAAATGCAAGTTCGAGACATCAAGCATGCTTGTTCTTGCATTATCGTGACCGTTCATCTCTATCGTATATATATGACTATGCGAAGGCTCAAAATATTTTTTTGTACAAAAGAAATTCTAAACATATGTAGTGATTTCGGCCCCCGAAAAAAAACGCTCAAGTTCCGCCATTGGTTCAAGCCGTACCGGATAAACATTTGATGCGGCTAGAAAAAGGATTAAAAACGATCAACTCGATTACACCACGCGTATGTGAATCAAAAACTCACATTTCTTTAAATAACTGAAACTATACCCCATATCCGTTTACGGCAATAGTTAAAAAAATATTTTTTCTGTGTAGCTATTTATAACATAAATAAACAAAACACTATCCATTATCCAATTTGATTTGAATATTTCATGTGAGACAATAATAAATTCAACAAGCCAATCACATTCCAATTGTACAAATGCTTAGTCCTATTTTTATGCGTTACAGGTGTTGTTGGTGGTATAGGAGCACACATGCTCGTACCTGCCTGCAGTACGGAAATATACACAGCTTCATTGTCGTCCCACTAACTGTCGTGCACCATTTTATTTTTGGACATTGGTACTATTTGCATATTTATCCGGTATCTTAATTAAGTCACTATCCAAAGCCTTTTTGGACCTTCTAAATTAACTATCCAACGCCGCTCGTTAAATGTTTGCATCAACTCGGTAAAAGCTTAAACCAAGCATAGCTTTAACGAGCTTGAGTCCTAGCTTTTTTTAGGCTTATTTAATAAATAAGCTCGATTCTAAGCTTTATACCTAAAGCTTGATTAGGTTTACTAGCGTAAACGAGCCTAAAAGTATATACGTCTATACGTACATATCAATACCTTATATATAAACGAGTTAAAAAAAAAAAAAAAAAAAAAAAAAACTTTGAATCTAGTGTATTTAGTAAGACGAGCTTGAGTCGTGATTTAGTTCGTCTGAAACTATCAATAAAAACAAGTTAGTTTCTAAACATGTCGCGAGCCAAGCTCGAGCCCAAAAGCATAGAGGTCAAAGTGAGCTGAGTAACATTCTTTTTGTTTTAATAATGAGGGTTCGCCTTTTAATCTAATATATGTATTTCATATGAAAGAGGATGGGTTACTTTTTGTACGTGATACGCTAGATAGTCACTTCACTTGGTCACTCTACATGTTAAACTAATGCTAGTGGTGACCACTTTTTCACCCAAGCAACCTCGCCACCTCAGCTTTCTCTTTCCACAACTCCACCCTAACCATAACTAGCTAGTGGTGACCACAAAAGCGACCGCAAGTTGTTTTTTTTTTTTTTTTTTTTTTTTTTTTTGTTTTTTTTTTTATTCTATTCTAAATTAAAATGTCATTATGTGAAGTCCAACGTGTCATGCCAAGGTTTCACTTATATATATACGTGTTATCATCATATGAACTTTAAACATGCATGCTGACTACACAAGTAAACCAAATTTGCAAAATTTCTCAACTCGTTATACAACTTCTTGTGCCAAGCTTGCTATATCAGCCCAAGACCCAAACCATGCATGCGTACAACAAACACAACAAAACTTTCACCTCTTTGCCTCTCTTCCTCTTGGAGTCGAACACACACAAACACCACTCATACGCATAACCAAGACCCAAACCATGCATGCGTACAACATGAATGTTTGAAAATTAAAGCCTTGATCATTCAATTGTTTTGGTTGGTGATGCAACCGAGTTTTGGAAAAAGTTGGAGGGCGACACGTTGGTTTGGGGAGAGCTAGGGGGAGAGACGCATTGCAACGGGCGGTTATGGTTGCTAAGCAAGGCCCACTAGAATCAGTCTTACTACATGAATTTTGATTGTGACACAATTCAAATGTTAATCCTTTTTTAATACTAATGTAGAAATAAAAAACCAATAAGAAGTTGATCTAGCTAAATAAGCATTTGGTCTTGTTGGTTAACAACTTTGCTTATTTGTCTTTTTTCATGATTCTATTAATCAAAATTGAAATATGTGTAATGTTTATCACAGGAGCAAATATTGCGACAGAATAGTAGTGCTGCCATATACATTTCCCAAACCATCGCTAGGTACAGTTGGTACCGTGGGTGGTGCCGTTGGTGATGCTATGGAAAAAGAAGTGCCACCTCAGTACCTTTTTCCCATGGCATCAGATTTCTCTATGGCACCAAAACACCCCTCCCGAGCTATAACACCACTTTTTTGGTGCCGTCGATTATTTTTTTTCCATTTAAAATAAACAATATATATAACTAAAATTTAATTTCATTAATAATAAAAAAAAAATACATTAAAAATAGAAATAATTTAGTTTTTGGGAAAATATTCGTCCCGAATCCTTATTTTTTCTGCCTCGATGATAGCCGCGTCTTCCGGATCCGTATCCTTTGTTTTAATGACCATCTTTTTTGGGTTGTGTATTCTCATGGAACTGACTTATACGAATATAAAATTTTAAGATCAAAACTCATATGAATATATAATTTTAAGATCAAAAATTGATTATTCCTTGGACTTGTGAGTTGTGACTTTTTTTATAGATATTTTATTGACCGAAACATCTTAAATTCTTGTTAAAATATTTATTAGGCCGAATATGGTTCGTTTTGGATCGTTTTTGGCTAAAATCGAAACCGAATCAATATATTCGGCTTTTAATTAAACCCAAAACCAAAACCGTTCGGTTTTTTCGGTTTATTATCAGTTTTGGTTTGGTTTATTTGGTTATTTAGGTTTATCCGTTTATATTTGGGTGTGACCAATTTATACCAACAAACTTGTTTTACGTAAAAAATTGGTTATTTTTCTTTATTTTTTTTTATCAATCTAAGTTTAATTATGTTTATCTCATATTTTTACAATTACACATATAGATGAGAATAGTGAAATACACACATGCAAGTGAACATACATATAGTAGATCATTGTCACATATGTATTGATATATTGTTAAGTAAAAAAATAATAATAATAATAATAATAAAAAATAAATAAATTAAAAAAAAAAAAAAATATATATATATATATATTGTCAAGTATACACACGCACACGAAAAACACACATATAAACATTAAGGTAAATATTTTAAAGATCCGCCTAAAAAATGAATATGAATTTATAAATTTGATTCAATCAGTTATTTATTTATATTATATTAATTATATAATAAAACCGGTTCAGTTCGGTTTCTAAGGATGAAAACCGAAACCGAATCGATTTTTTCGGTTTTTTAAAAGTAAAAACCGAAACATCGATTTTTAGTTTCAGCCGCTTATTTTGGTTTGAATTATTTTGTTTTTCGATTTGATTTCACTTTTTTTGGTTTTTCTGCTCACCCTAATATTTATATAAGATTCCAGAACTAATTGTACCAAAACCTTGTTTAAAAATTATCGATACATTGAAAAAAAGTTGGGCTAACTAATGTTGTTAGCATTTTCTTATACAATTAAAAAACGTATGTTTTGTTTTTATCAATAGCAGAGCTCGATTTTAAAATTGTGGCATTCTATTAACCTATTGAAAAGTCGAAATTTAAGTTTTTTTTGTCCATATTGCTTAATATTCATCCACATGTGTCAAATATATATATATATATATATATATATATATATATATATATATATATATATATATATATATATATATATATATATATATATATATATATATATATTTGAAAGTTTAATGGTTAAGTTTAAAATATTAATAAATTTGATTCTATAATTTGATGTAGAAACTTAAAAAATGGATAAGGTGATTATCTAAACTTGAAGGGTATGAAATAGAAACTTAAAAATGGATAAGGTGATTATCTAAACTTGAAGGGTTTAATTTAAAATAAAATTATTTTTTGATTGGGTAACATAATTTACATTTAAACCTAAAGTTTTATAAAATGTCTAATCTTAAATTTTGTATAACAAATACCTTCATAAAACTATATTAGTTAAAAAATAAAAAAAAAATCCTCTATTATCATTGTAATTTATAATGTTTTTGTTTAGAGGACAAGCAAGTTGATGAGACTATTGCATACCCAATTAATACGACTTATATTAAAACTCCTTTAGTATGCGCGTGCGGAGGGATCTAAAAGTAATTTTACTAAATATGACTAAAGGAGAAAAATGACAATTTTTTAGGAGTAAGCTAAGGTGTAACCAAGCCAATCAAAGTCATACTACTTGCTATTCAAGATCAATAAGAAAAGCATTCGAAATTGACTTGTTAAAAGTCAACTCAATTTCGAGGTGGGGCTACATTAATAAAATTTAAGGTCGACACCGAAAGACTCGACCGCTAAAGCTCGTGGAGTAAACGGGTTGTGTTATTCTATCGAGTCGATATCCAAAGTACTAATAAGTCGCCTAATACTAACACCAAACGTGTTCTGAAGTCTTTTTCTTGTACAAATTGTTTTTGATTCAAACAATCATTATCTATCTCAAAATATGGTTGCATTGTGCTCAAGTCTAGCTAGGTTTGCATTTTTCGAGAATTACACTCCATATATAATATGCCAATAGTTTGAACATTAGTCTATTGTGTTTGGGTTACTTTTGATAACTTTATGCTTCTAAATAACAATATATGATAACATTAAATACAAGTATTTATTCATTTTTACTAAAAGAACGTCATCACTTAAGGTTAAGTGTCATCAGAGGATGAAGACTCGATTGTCCTCCCTCACCACCGTAGTCGTCCTTATTACACCATGAACATGAAAATTTCGTTGTATCTTTCCTTTTGTGATGACATGGTTGTGGAAGAAAAGAAAAGAGAAAGATATTTGTGTCATTGTGTGTGTGAGAGAGCATGTTTTGAAATATATTGGAGTATGTTTTAAGTGATGAAGTTGATAGTTTAATTACATATGTTTGATGGTGAGGTTGATAGCGTAGAGAAAAATTGACGTGACGGTGATGAACGCGATCACTACTGTACACTTTGAAATAAATAAATATTTTGTTAGTTAAGATTCTAAATGGCAACAGTTTATTTACAACGGCATTATCAATGTCGTTAGTTTAGCATGAAATATATAACCACAAAGTTATAATGTGACATGGACAAGGATGAATAGTGACATAAAACACATCGCTTAACTTTTTTACCCACTCTCGATTTTATTGGAATTTCGTTAATGACCAACGAGGAGCCAAAACAACTCCTTATCCTCTAATACATTTTATAATTCTAGAGTTTTATTGTTATAGGATTTACGAGTAGTATATACGTTTCGTTATATAAAGTCTTAAACATATCAATGCAATAAGAAAAGATTGACGTACACTAACACAATCATTACTCATTGGTGACTAAAGGTGATATCTTGGTATATACTTGTCACTTTACAACTTTTTATTAACAATCATTACACCTTTTTGTATGATTTTACATTCTAGCAAAGACTTAAATCCAAAAGTATTTTATGTGTGGGTGGTAAGGCTAAATAAACAAGAACTAAAGTAACAAATGAACTCAATTCGAACACTAGGATAAATATGAACAACTAGGTTTCCTTTCTTCGTGTTCTCTAGTCACAACTCCTTGGATACAACAATGCAATCAAAATCATATGTGTGATGCAAATACAAGGCACATAAGTGCATACTAATTTGTTATATTTGAATATGGTGTTGTAAAATGGGTATTTTTGGTAGTTGCAATGAGGGCTACAGCCGGTGGGTTTCGTTGCTGAAATGGGACCTGAGATGAGTGGGTTTAGGTGCTTAAATGGAGCTGGAATGGGCATGTTTGCGTGCTGAAATGGGGGTTGAAAAGGAGGGGGTTTTGGTGCTGAAATTGCGGCTAAAAGGGGTGACGATGTACAATCCGGTAAACACAAATCTCATGTACATCCCTTCACAAATGTTATGTCTTTGTCGTTGCAAATGGTTTATCGTTTGACAAATAGAAGCACCAACAGTTAGTGGAAAATAAGTATGATCCGTGGATCATTCTTCGGTGATACAACATGATCATTTTGGGAATTTCAAAAGCCTGTCAATTGTGTATCTCTTCAACAACATGTATATATAGTGTGAATATGGATTTTAATGATATATCATGCACTGATTACTCAAGACGGTGTTTTCAAATGTTACGGATCTTTGATTTTATATGAAGTAGAAGTTGTGCAACTAAAGACATGTAGCTTCTGGCAAAAATATTTACCTCAAAAAAGCTGTCAAACACACAAATTGTCGAACCCGCTACTGAATAACTAAGTATCCAAAAACCCGCCCCGAAGCGCGGGCTTAAAACCTCATTGGTAACTAAAGGTGATATCTTCGTATATACTTGTCACTTTACAACTTTTTATTAACAATCATTACACCTTTGTGTATGATTTTACATTCTAGCAAAGACTTAAATCCAAAAGTATTTTACGTGTGGGTGGTAAGGCTAAATAAACAAGAACTAAAGTAACAAATGAACTCAATTCGAACACTAGAATAAATATGAACAACTAGGTTTCCTTTCTTCGTGTTCTCTAGTCACAACTCCTTGGATACAACAATGCAATCAAAATCATATGCGTGATGCAAATACAAGGCACATAAGTGCATACTAATTTGTTATATTTGAATATGGTGTTGTAAAATGTGTATTTTTGGTAGTTGCAAAGAGGGCTGCAACCGGTGGGTTTCGTTGCTGAAATGGGACCTGAGATGGGTGGGTTTAGGTGCTTAAATGGAGCTGGAATGGGCGTGTTTGCGTGCTGAAATGGGGGCTGAAATGGAGGGGGTTTTGGTGCTGAAATTGCGGCTAAAAGGGGTGATGATGTACAATCCGGTAAACACAAATCTCATGTACATCCCTTCACAAATGTTATGTCTTTGTCGTTGCAAATGGTTTATCGTTTGACAAATAGAAGCACCAACAGTTAGTGGAAAATAAGTATGATCCGTGGATCATTCTTCGGTGATACAACATGATCATTTTGGGAATTTCAAAAGCCTGTCAATTGTGTATCTCTTCAACAACATGTATATATAGTGTGAATATGGATTTTAATGATATATCATGCACTGATTACTCAAGACGGTGTTTTCAAATGTTACGGATCTTTGATTTTATATGAAGTAGAAGTTGTGCAACTAAAGACATGTAGTTTCTGGCAAAAATATTTACCGCAACAAAGCTGTCAAACACACAAATTGTCGAACCCGCTACTGAATAACTATGTATCCAAACAACCCGCCGCGAAGCGCGGGCTTAAAACCTCGTTGGTGACTAAAGGTGATATCTTGGTATATACTTGTCACTTTACAAGTTTTTATTAACAATCATTACACCTTTGTGTATGATTTTACATTCTAGCAAAGACTTAAATCCAAAATTATTTTATGTGTGGGTGGTAAGGCTAAATAAACAAGAACTAAAGTAACAAATGAACTCAATTCGAACACTAAAATAAATATGAACAACTAGGTTTCCTTTCTTCGTGTTCTCTAGTCACAACTCCTTGGATACAACAATGCAATCAAAATCATATGCGTGATGCAAATACAAGGCACATAAGTGCATACTAATTTGTTATATTTGAATATGGTGTTGTAAAATGTGTATTTTTGGTAGTTGCAAAGAGGGCTGCAACCGGTGGGTTTCGTTGCTGAAATGGGACCTGAGATGGGTGGGTTTAAGTGTTTAAATGGGGCTGGAATGGGCCTGTTTGCGTGCCGAAATGGGGGCTGAAAAGGAGGGGGTTTTGGTGCTGAAATTGCGGCTAAAAGGGGTTATGATGTACAATCCGGTAAACACAAATCTCATGTACATCCCTTCACAAATGTTATGTCTTTGTCGCTGCAAATGGTTTATCGTTTGACAAATAGAAGCACCAACAGTTATTGGAAAATAAGTACGATCCGTGGATCATTCTTCGGTGATACAACATGATCATTTTGGGAATTTCAAAAGCCTGTCAATTGTGTATCTCTTCAACAACATGTATATATAGTGTGAATATGGATTTTAATGATATATCATGCACTGATTACTCATGACTGTGTTTTCAAATGTTATGGATCTTTGATTGTTTATGAAGTAGAAGTTGTGCAACTAAAGACATGTAGCTTCTGGAAAAAATATTTACCTCAACAGAGTTGTCAAACACACAAATTGTCGAACCCGCTACTGAATAACTATGTATCCAAACAACCCGCCGCGAAGCGCGGGCTTAAAACCTCGTTGGTGACTAAAGGTGATACCTTGGTATATACTTGTCACTTTACAACTTTTTATTAACAATCATTACACCTTTGTGTATGATTTTACATTCTAGCAAAGACTTAAATCCAAAAGTATTTTACGTGTGGGCGGTAAGGCTAAATAAACAAGAACTAAAGTAACAAATGAACTCAATTCGAACACTAGAATAAATATGAACAACTAGGTTTCCTTTCTTTGTGTTCTCTAGTCACAACTCCTTGGATACAACAATGCAATCAAAATCATATGCGTGATGCAAATACAAGGCACATAAGTGCATACTAATTTGTTATATTTGAATATGGTGTTGTAAAATGAATAACGAGAAACACATGTTATTCTAACTATGAGTTATGATCAAATAAGAAGAAAAATTAAAATAAGAATAATAAGAAGAAACCACAACCACTCATTTCATATGCACCTACAAAAATTGATGCACCCCCCCCCCTTAAAATCTCCCTCCTATTTGAAATGTGTGGCTAGAAATTCTTCTTATTTTTAGTTTTTCTTCTTACTGGATCCCTTCCCTTCTAACTAAAACCAAATAACAAATCATATATGACGCTGCAATGACCTAAATAATAGATCGGATTTAAGCATATCCAAACTGCAACGAGAATCATATCACATACTACCTACCAAATTTTTGAATACATTACTGCATTTTCGAATATCTAATGGATCAACGTACAAACAACAAAAATACAAAGTCACAATCATATGAAAGATAAAACACGATATGTTAATGATATATAAGCGGTTCTACCCACACTAAAAAAATAAGGAAACTCCTTTTTAAAATAGTTTAGGCTTAGACTAGTAGTAATAGTGACATCACGTGACATGGGTCATCTTGTCTTATCAGTGTCAACTCAACTTTCACTTTGTAAGACCAAATGATTGTAATGGTGACCTCAAGTCATCCGTTTTAATTTTTTTTTTTAAACACTAAAATTAAAATTTCATTAATAATTAAAACAACATTACAATAATAATTCAAATAAAATTAAAAAAAGATTACAATAAAAATTAAAAACTTATGCTCCTTGATCTTTCGCTTCAGGTCCAACACCGATGCTAGTTGTCTTTTGGTGTATTGGTCATGGGGTTCATTGCAGAACATGATATCTTTCTCCATTTTCGCTTGTTGTTTAAATTGAAACATTTGATGTGGCAGCTCAAGTCCTTTCTCCCTTTGTGCAAGCCTCTGTTGTTCCAATTTTTCATCATGTGCAAGCTTTACTCTCTCCAATTCTCCTTGCTCCCGACGCCTCCAATTTTTGTTCCTTTATTCTCAAATACTTATCTGAGGTTTCATACCTTTGGGAAAATTACAGTGTTACGACGTTTTTCCATTTATTGAGAAATGAGTCAACAAGAACAGGTTCAACAGCAGTTGAAGATTCCAAACGAGCAAACGAGGATGAAGCTTTATTCTTAGCCATGTCCCGACCCGTTGGTAGAACCTCCTAAACCTCTATATCATCTTAATCAGCTGCTTCGTCGTTCAGATTCAAACCATCATATGTTAAGTCTGAAGTGTCGTGTGAGGTGGTTTTCGATGTCCTCTATTTTTGGGAAGTAGCTTCTTTAGATTTGTTTAAAAACCTTGACATTACTACCATTTTCCATTTTCTATGGTCCTTTAAAATCTTCCAGCATTCGGTCGGTGTGAAGGGCACATTGTAAATAACACGATACTCTTTACATGCTTGATCATAGAGTAGTTGGTCACATGCGCCACTCTGGTTCCTCTGTTTGGCATTATCGTAAACCGCATAAAATTGACTAACTTTAGGACGAAGCCTATTTTTTCATTTGCAATTCAGGGAATCGTATCCTCTTTTCGATTCCCCCATTTCCTTCTCAAAGTAACCAAGTACTTCCATCCAAAACCCTTGTAACTTTTTAGCATTTTCGTCAATGTTATTCTCGGACATGTCTACCCAAGCTTTACACAAGGCTATCTCTTCATGAGGGCTCCATGGTTCATTTGTCTCTCTGTCCGTCTTCTTGGATTATTGACGCCTTTTTGTACGGTGGTGATGACATTTGTGGACAATACATTTGTGATTGTTGTTGCTGTTGTTGGTTATATGGAGGTTCGTACATTTGATTTTGTTGTTGTTGGTTATACAGAGGTTGAAACGGATTATTTAAATAAATAGGATGTTGATGTTGTGTTTGGTATACGAAACTAGCCGGTTGTAAATTAATAGGTGGTGATTATCCAGTTAAAATAAAATTAGGGTCGGTTATTTTTGGATCGTTTTGTTGTCGTCGGGTTTTTGAGAGTTTTGTGAGACATTTTTGAGTTGGTAAATAGTTGATAGTTGTAGAAAAGAAAGTGTGAAAAAAATGAAGAAGAGAAGATGGGATTTTTAAAAAAATGAAAAAAACACCCCCAACGCAAGAAAAGTAGCCGCGTTGAAAGCACCTTTAAGATTGACAAATTACCTACGAAGATCAATCTTCCTATGGTATGCCCACCTAAGGATTGGGCTCCGGGAAAACACCTCCGAAAACCCTTGCTGATATAAAAGGGGGCTACTTAAGAGGATAAAATGCTAATATGGATGATCGTTACAGTTTGCTAAGTACTAAAAATGCGAAAAATTTCAATGTCCTCCTGAGTGATGCTAAATATAATGAGCTTTGTAATATAATGAACAAATTGCAAAGACAAACTTTTAAAATAAACGTACCTTTTTTATATAATATAAATGAAAACTTATTACCTCCGTAGAAGTCACATTCTGGGGAGGCTCGGTTTCTAAGTTCTACCCTCTACCCAGGGTAGTGTTGGTTATGCGCACGTCAAATCAATATTTATACGGCTAGAAATTACGTGAGCCTATCGGGGCACACACGTATACATTTAGAGAGCGTTTATTAAATATAATTAATATGTTTAATGTATACTATTAATTATAATTAATATAATCTACGAAATATACATAACGGTCGTTAGTCTGTTAATGTAACATTTAACGGTTGTTAAGTCCAAAGTTAACTTGTATTGTACATAGTTATTTTACAAGGACCAAAAAGCAATACAGATGCCCATGGAACCCATGGGGTGGCCGGCCATATGGGCTAGGGCAAGAGAGGG
This sequence comes from Artemisia tridentata subsp. tridentata, assembly GCA_021014915.2. NCBI lineage: Eukaryota > Viridiplantae > Streptophyta > Magnoliopsida > Asterales > Asteraceae > Artemisia > Artemisia tridentata. The sequence goes on along the minus strand of CP139505.1, from coordinate 345,922,454 downwards.
GTGGCTTTTTCCCTAAGCTACCCTATTAGTATAAAAGGAGGCCTCTAGGTCTTCATTTATTCACACCTTCAAATCAAAGCATTCTTTGATCTTCTCTCTTGCCCCCTACAAAACGTCCAGCACCCCATTGTAAGGGAGTTGGCTTTGTTTCTTCTCTACGACTAGCATTCGTGTTTAGTTCGTAAGCTCGTGGGTTAAGCACTAGCATCCTAACGCTCTTGTTAGATGTGTAGTGTGAGTTTTCGATAGAGATCAACTCACTATAGTTGATTAGGGTTTCGTGGTGATACGAGATCCGTTGGAGTGTTCGTGATCAAGATCAAGACTTGGTAGTTATCTATTTTTTAATAGATTCAAGGTTAGTATTTTTATGTGTTTTAATTATGTGTTTTAATTCATAACATTAAACATAGACCCATCCGCTGCGTACTCGTGGTATTGATGGTTTAATCAATATGCAATCGCTACAGTGGCATCACGAGCCATCTCGTTTGGTGTTATGGGTTACACATAGAGTCGTTTGCTACGCTAATTAAACACATATATTAATTGTTATGACAATAACATGCATTATTGTCATTTAATTAAATCTTGATCTTGTTTAATTATTAATGGTTAATAAGACTTAAAAGGGGTTAGGAAAATTAAAAGATTATTGTAACATGTACTTCTTCTTTTTCTTTTCCAAATCTTAAGGCTTACGCGGTCATTAGTAATGACGTCCGTGGTCCACAAGGTACCCAGCTCGAAAACTTGTGGGAGCCTTAGATTCTCCAATTGGGGAAGACTCATTCTTGAGTTTTGGAGCATTACTTGTTTTTACTGCTTTCCATTAGAGTATGTCTTCTCCTTTTACCCCTCTTATGTCTGTTTTAATTGCTTATATGTTTTATTCCTTGTGACTTGTTTTACATATATGCTGTTGATTTTGGAAATAAAAACAGACTAATTACTTATATCGAAACTTGCTTTTAATTAAATCGTGGGTTCCATCAAGCTATTGAGGGTGTGGATCATTACTCGAAGCTACCAGGATATAGCTTGCTGGATATCGTGTGATTTAATAAACTTTAACTATAAGATACCTAAAGTTTTGTGCTTTTATTAATGATCTTTGATCAAATCAAGATCTAGGGTTTTGTGTGGTCTTTTCCCGCCCCACTACATGCTTCGGCATATGAGGGAATTATTGGAAGAACTTGGGTCTTTTGACTCATGCAGAGTACAATATAGGGTTTTTGACCATTCTTTGCCCGTGATAAAAGTACACCTAATAAGTTGAAAAATTGTTTTTTGCAAACTTGTGTTACAAAGATGTATGCATGCCTCTTTGTATACAATTTTTGATACATGCTTTTGTAAAAAATTATGTGATACCCTATTTGAAATTTAAGTTCATGCCATCCAAAGTTGAGGACACTTGCACTTGCCTTTTGCTCTTCGTGGGACGTGAGTGAATTGCAACCCAAGGTGTTTATTCTCTGGCGTGAGACCTAGAGTTATTTACACATGTTCTCTAATTGGACAACTTAATCGAGTTAAGCGGTGAGATCCTTGAGCCCGAGGCATAGGATGAGACAAAACATGCATGACACTAGTAGCTTGTACTCTAGTGCCATAAGTCTCATAAATCTAAGAGTTGCACTTGTAATGCAATTGTCGCACGCCGCCTACCTCTTGTACCCCCAAGACTTACCAGAGTAGTAAGCACTACCGTGATGAGTGGGAGTTCAAGAGGGTCTTAGTCTTTTAGTAAATTAATTGTTTTATCTATTAAAACAAGGGTAGTTAGTTTCTAAAAGAATCAATTATCAAAAATACTAAAATTTAAACTTAACTGCTAATTGTATATTGCAACATATACTGTAAACAATGGCTTTTCCTTTTTCCTGGAAAAGGCAAACTGAAGGACAAAATGGGTCTCCTTTCCTTGTAAGAAAGATAGAGACATATTCCTATTCATTTTCCTTACTAGAAAAGTGGATAAAAGATACGATTGAATTTACCCCAAATTCTAATCATACTCATAAGTAAACATACTCATGAAATTGTTTTGCCTTGCAAAATTCAAACGGTTAAGTATGGTTACTAAATCTTATACCTTCAAACACATTTCACTACCCCTGTTAAGTTTTGAACTCTTTGAAACTTATAAGATTTGTTTTCAATAACTATATAACGTGTTTTATAGCTATTAAATATTAATGTCTTGTTATTAGCGAGACATCTTATGAGTTTTAATTAGGAAATTGAAATATTACCGTAAAATTGTAAAAGCAATAACTAGAATGATTAACATAGTTGTTTGCTTTAACCAATTAAAGGTACTACACCCTTGTGGCAAGGTAGGCCAAATAAGGAGGAATTGCATGCCAATTTCAAGTTAACATTAGCATAAATGGCTAGTCCATCGTATATGTCATAGAACTTGACACACTCCCTTGGATATCTAAGTACTTGCTTACTTGTTCACATTAGCAATAATGTTTAGATATTCAGGATAAGGAAAGTAAATAAATTGTCATTTGCTTCTCACCAATAGGAAAACACTTGTAATGTTTGTCTAATTCAGTGGGAGTAATACATTTTTATTTTCTAAGCTGGCATTCTAGTAATGTTATCTGATTCAGTGGGAGCTATGAGCTTGTCTAACTTATAGCTGTCCTATATTATTTCTGGCCTGCCCAAAAATAATTTAATACTTTCCAAGTGTGATACTCTTTCATTTAGTACGAATCATTGCATATTGTTTTTTATGATAACTTGTCGCTTTCTGTAGCATTATCTATAACGTCATCATGCAAGGTTACTTATTAATTGAACCTGTTCTATATACACTTTTCATGAGGATATGATTTAAGCTTGACTTAATTCATATTCTATATCTGACATAATCATATTATCTATACAAGCAAATAATTGTCGTATTGTTTTGTATACTTGCTTAATGTTGTATCATGCACAAGTGGGAGAAATCTTAATTGTGTGCAAGAAACAACATATAGTAATATGACTAATGGTTTTTCTTGACCATAAGGTAAGGAAATTAATATTATACTAAGACTTCTACACATAAAATGTATGTTGCCTTATTTAGAATAAGTGTCAAGATATGATGAGAGCTACTTATGAATATTCACTAAATGATTTAGTCAGTACGATTATGTTTTCTTGCAAAGTCATAATTATTCACTGAATTGTTCAGGCAATATGATTATGTTTTTTTTAAAGTCATAATCATGAAGTAAGCAATTAACTTGAAATTACTATTGAGACCAACAGTCGGTACTCATAATTACTTTAGTTAAATATGTTTTATGTCTTCTTGTAAAGACACAAACATAAAGTCCTTTAATTGTTGAAAGACTTGTAACGTAAGGTAAGACGTTAACTCGTTATGTCTTCTTGTTAAGACATGAACATGAAGTCCTTGAGTTGATCAATGACTTATAACGTATAGTAATATATTAAATGTTTATGTCTTCATGTAAGGACATACACATAAAGTAAGTGAATTGGTCAACGAATAATATCTAGTATGCAATTGGTTTCAAAATACTATGTAAACAATTTGGTTTTACCCAATTGGCAAGTATATGACCAAAAGAGTATTAAGTTATCTACGGAATTGTGGTATAGTCTCACAATCCCATAGGATACCAATCCTTGTGGTATGTCTAATGTGTTATATCAAACTCTTCTGACATTGTTTGATTCATGATAACTTAAACCGCTTTAATCTCCAAAACTATCAAGGTTAGAAAATTGAGTATATCATGCATATACTCAATATGACTCTAACATAGAAGGTAATTAAGACATCATCTATTGACAGAATGGAATGATTTCCATTATGTCTTAATTGAAGTTCAAAATTTTGGTAAATCTCTTGGAGCATGTCATTAACAAACTAGAGTTGAGAACTGTGGATGCATTTTAAATATTCCAAGTGGAAACAATTTATTGTGGCTCAAGACGCTTAGTATTTAGAGAATAGTCTCTACTTACAAAAGTAAGTGGGAGCATCTTGAAGATATTTAAGAACAAAATGCACAACCTTCTAAATACACTTGCTAATGTCATACTAAGGTTAAACATGAAAATGTTGAACCAAAGAATGATGTAACTCACATTCATAGATCCGCAAGGATACCTCATGCACTTGAGTGATATTGTATATCAATGCTGAGGAATGAAAGTTTGAGAATCTATGAGAACCTGTTAACTATACAGAGATGCATTATCAAGATCTTGAATATGGTAAATGTCTCAAAACTATGAATGAAAAGATGCAGTCCTTGAAAGACAATCATTGTTTTGAACTTGATTGATCTCTTACTAAACAACTGAACTGTGAGATTAAGAATGAGTTTCTTTAGAAGAAAGACTCATAAGGACAAAATTGTACAAACATTAATGTATGTCTTGTGATAGAAGTTTTAATCATACTCAAGCAATTGACTATGATTAAATTTCATCTCTACACGTATTAATGATATAAAGATGGTTAATTATCATACTTGTTTTCATGCATATGAAATGTGACAATTGTTGATTACCTTTGCGAGGACGGTGCGTAATTAAAAGGGTGATGAATCCATATGATCTTTATTAAGTACACAAAATAGTAGAATCCAAGTGTGGATTAGATCATGCATCTAGGAGCTGAGATCTTAAGTTTAATTGTAAATCAATATTTTGATTTTGATTAAAATAAGATAACTCCTGACCTGAGAGCAAGTGGGAGTACTATGTTTATTCCTTATATCTAATATGTCGTGCAACATATTGAAAGCTATTTTCCATACGAGCAAGATTTTATCCCTCGACTTGGAATATAGTTTTCACTTTAGAGATTTAGGAATTAAAACATACAATCTTGGAATAAATGTTTATGGTGATAAACATGTACGGTAATTAAGTATAACACAATGTAACATATCATTGAGCAAGTCTCAAAGGATATATTTCACTTGTGATAATTTAACACATGGATGGATACATTAAGTTTTACTAAGTTTTCATCATGTACATTAAATTGTGTATGGGGATAGTTGTAACTTTTGCATGAGTGCAAAGTGAGTTAACAACAACAGTATCTAAGTGAGAGTCTTTAGATGACTGTTAAAACAAATGTCTTATTGGATGAACCTGGTAGTTCAGAAAGGCACCAAACATTGCCAAAGAAAGGTTCAATCGTTTAAGAGCATAGTGTTATTGTATACACTGATGCGTGGTTTTGTAACCTTACAACAGGTTTTACCTCTCGAGGGATCTCAAGAGGCTTACAACCCCACCAGGCAGTGTACCTGACCGATGTAGTATAGTGTAGTGGTAAGTACGGGGGATTGATCGTTCTCCACAGGGAATAGTGTTCGTTAGGTATGAAAGACTACTCTAATTAGGTCTAAGGGTTGAGGAAGATTCTTTTTTATGTTTTTATATTTTTTTATGAAAGCAAGTAAAATCTCGGGTTTGAAAGAGTGGGCGGAATTAGTTGCTAGTCAACTAACCCAAATAACTACAAATGCAAATAAAATAAAATAACAAAAATGAAAATGTTGGTGGAAACTTATATGTAGAGAAATGTGTTTACTTAGATTTCCTTACTCCCTAACTATCTTTTACCGGTTGATTAGTGTGTATTAGTCGCGTGGATGACGGGTGTATTCCTTAATACCAATCGTGGGGTGGCGTACGTACTTCCCCAACTCTACAAGCTCCTACTTCACTCCTATGTCGAGCCGGCTAGGAAGCTCCTAACATGGGATCACTAGAATTCGCTTGTGCATTAAATACAACCATAAAAACCTTTAGTACGCATTGGTTCATGTTTCTTAAGACGTTCAAGCAAGTTACCGAATAGGAAGTTAGCCAGTTTTCTTAAGCCTAACATAGATAAACAATCATCCAATACAACTAATAACACACTAATAACCAATAATCAATAGCTAGGTTTCATTAGATCTAAGCAAACACAAGATAAATCTAGCCTAACATGTTAATCAAAAGACAAGAACAAGATAGAATCAAACAACACATAGACATATTGAATGATTAATTGATAACTTATCTTCAATGTAACATGGAAGATCTCAAAGAAAAAAGCCTTGAAAAAGATGCTAAAATCGTCTTAGGGTTTTCTCCCAAAAATTCCACACTAAGTTCCCCCTCTAATGACAAAAAATTAGAAAACTATATATAGACTTTTACATCTGACGGCGTCACGTTATGGATTGTGACGCCGTCACCTCGCCGCTTTTAGGGTTCCCGGATGACCTTCTTGACGCCGTCCCTCTTTAGCTCTCCAAAATCCGTTCTGGCTTATCAAGGCTTGACGCCGTCAGACCTTGAACGTGACGCCGTCCCTCTTTGAATTAAGCCGTGACGCCCTTGATCAGGTTAAAGCGTGACGCCGTCAGAATTCACATGCAATTTTCACTGGCTTATCATGAGTAAATTTCACATCCACCTTTTCTTGCCAAGCCATGACGCCGTCCAGGGTAAAATCTGACGCCGTCAAAGGTAACTTTTAGCCGATTTTTGAGACTTTGTCGTTTTCTTCACTTTTATGCTCCAAAAACGTCCAAAATGCCTCCTTTTCCAGATTTCTCCTCAAAAGTACCTAAAATGACAAAAGGAACGATTTAGGGCAATATTTGATCAAATAAATACGATTTAAGGCTTAAATGACCCCTTAAAAGCGGTACACTTTTCGCTTCATCAAATACCCTTACACTTGAGATTTGCTTGTCCTCAAGCAAATGCGCTTTTATTCTAATCAAAATACAAGTTAGGGGTCATTTAATGCAAACATAAAAGTAATTACAACAAATAATCGTTCCACTTCAATCATAATAAGCACGGAGATTATAAACTAGCACCTCACAAGTAGTGTTTAGATACTCACATCTCTCAAGTGTCATCAAAATAAATCTCATAAATGAAAACGGATAATATCTCTCACTACCTGTCATAGCAAATAGATTACCATAGGCTTGGGAAAGGATCGAAAACCTCCTCCACTAGGCGTAAGCACCTAAGATAAACTATCAAAGAGGGATTTTACATGGGTTATAACGTTAGGTGTAGGGATATGATAAACATGGTTTTGTTGGATAAAGGATATTTTACTGGTGGCGAGTTAAAGATCTTGATTAATTACATGTACTATACAATGTTGCTAAGCCAAGACTCGACTCAATCTTAAGCTAAAAAAAAAAAAATAACAAAAACATAAGATAAATATAAAATGAAACGGGATGGTAGTCCGTATGTTTTTTCTATTTTTCATTTTCTCATTTTTTTGTATTTTTCTTAATTTTTTCGATTTTTTTTTTTTTTTTTTTTTTTTTTTTTTTTTTTTTTTTTGCCCTACCATCCAAAATAATACATCATAGGGGCATTGCATCCCCCTTACACTTGAACTTTTACATAACTTTACAAATACTAATCTAATGACTCGAATTAAGCTAATTGAAAAACTTTGAGTACTTTAAAAAATGTTTAGCACATATGGGGGTAATAAATGATGTTCTTCCCCATTACTCCATTACACTAGTACTTTACCCATGAGTCCCAATCGTCCCAAAACAATATGTACAAGGATATGACTCGACTTAGCAACCATGTAATCAACTAGATAATTAACTTGGGTTTAAACAAATGTTGTAACAATAATGCACTAAAAATGAGTGCATACAAGGTAGGCTAAGGCGATTTGGGTGTACATTTTAGTGGGGTGTAAACAAATTCTTCCTTTAAGTAAAATGCTTAAAGGTCGAAACGAAAAGATAGGCTCTGAGGGGTGTACTAGGGGTATCGTGTACTAAAAATGAGTACAACGCAAAGGGTGTGGGAGAATTACTTGACCAATGTAGCCAATGTAATTATAACAAAAACACAGGTGTAAAACAATGGGTTAATCCTAATGCCTCTTATCATGTAGTAAATCTAACTACACGAATGTAGTCTCACTTGTGGCCTCGGAATGGTCCTAACGCAAGTTCTAGAATCTAAGTGCTACCGGTACACATCATAGCATAAATGCTTTTCCTACCAATTCTAGGGGCGAACCTCACATATTTGGGGGTGGTAAATTTTTTTAGTGGTACGGTTTTTGTGCTAGTCATATAACTCCTATCCGTGAGACGCTCATTAAGATCAAAATTTCACTCCTATATGTTGTAAAAAATTTTAAATTTGGCACTAAAATTACCTTAGCAAGTATTTATCTCAGTTTTATTACACATCTACTATTAAACAAACAAAAATCAAGCGCAATTGTATTCTCTAAAATCGTACTTTTACCCTCCCCTTACACTTAAGATGAACATTGTCCCCAATGTTCAAATAACAAGATGTAAAAGAAAAAAGTAAAAGAATGAAATCAAATACTCCCCTGATTCGTTCGGTGGATAATGAAGTTACACGGTTAGATCTTCTTCCAAAGTAATGTTGAAGCTCCATGACTAATGCATCGCCATAAGCTTGATCCAAAACATTTCCTTGTCCAAAATAACCTGTTAAACCTGAGAAAACAAACACGAAAACCTGCATAACATCGGCGGGATAAATCTATATATATAAGGATATAATGCTTGTGGAATGATAATTTTGCAGATTCCTGGAGATTATAAGTTGGAGATTTTAATAAAAACTTTTTATGAAAACAAAACTTTCAAAAATTTCTGAAAATTAAATCTGACGCCGTCAGGTTATAAACCCTGACGCCGTCAGAAATGACCTGACAAAAATTCTCATTTTAAGTTTCCGGTAAATTTCTGGAAAAACCTTTACCTTACTTCCTGGAAATTCTGCAAAACATCATTATGACTCGATACAAGCATTTGACTCAAACAAATACGAATATGTATGTTAATTTAATATTATTACGATTCATGTTCATATGTGTTCTAATAAACCGATTTGGATTTCCCTTACACTTAACTTTTGCAAAATACCTTTATATGTAGTTAAGACGAGGTTAAAAACAAAATAAAGTATTTTCACAAATTACTTTTTGAACATGAATCAATAAGAATAAAAATTAAACACACATACGGAAAATAAAAACAAACAAGCAAATAAATAAACACACAAAGCAAATAAAACAAATAAAGCTTGGGTTGCCTCCCAAGAAGCGCTTTTCTTTATTAACGAGTCTTGTAGCTAGACTCAAAGTCACGCTACCCTATGTAAGTAAGCTCGTCATCGAGGACGTCTTTAGGGTTAAGCTTGGATTGAAGTTTCCTATTGGTCCGCTTAGTACGATATATCTTTTCAAACTTCTCTCCATCCGGGTCATACAATGTCATCTTAATATGCCATGACCCATCTCCATCTTTGGGTGGTTTATCCCAATTCCACTTATGATCATCTTCCTCACAAATCCACTTATTCATTCCTAGGTTAATTGGCAAAACTCCTAGGAAATCAATCATCTTTCTAAAAACTAGAGAGTCTTCAAATGGATCCAATTCGGTGTCCCTAGCCAAGAGTTGCTCTACCGTATGCGTTCGGTTAACAAAGTCCTCTTCTAGGTAAAATGGGCGTTGGGGTCCTATGAAGTCTCTATCAATCCAAGGTCCATATCTAGATGGTCTCCTATTTGATTCTAGCCAATGTGGTGTTGGTTCCTCACTAGTATCATAGGCATGTTTCTTAACATCATAGACTGACCAAGTATCTCCTTCCCCTACCGCTATCTTGGATTCCTTACAATCAATCATAGCACTAGCGGTCGCCAAAAATCCTCTACCTATCAACAAGGGGCATGTAGGGTCGCTAACCATATCAAGGACGTGGAAATCGGCTAAAATGGTTAGTTTTCCAATGTATACTAACACGTCCTTAACTACTCCAACCGGGTAAGCAACACTCCCATCCGCTAAACCTATTATCACCTCGGTTTCTTCAAGTTTTCCTAGTTTTAGAGAGGTGTAGAGAGGTAACGGAAGTAGGTTAAGGCTTGATCCAAGATCGGCTAATGTGTCATAAGCCTCCGAATTACCGATCTTGCAAGGTAGAACAAATAAGCCCGGATCATCTAACTTCTTAGGTAGTTTGTTTTGAACGAAGGCGGTCCCTTTTTCGCCTAACTTGAGCTTCTTCTCATCCAACACATCAACAACCGGACTTTCAAGCTGGAGCTCCTTGAATTCTTCGTCAAGGTTTTGAGTGGGAGGTGTTTCAACTATGTTGTTGACCAATTTGGATGTCATAACTTCTTGGTCATTTGGAACGACTTGGGTTTGTTTGAAACACGTGCTCATGGAATTGACCGAATAATATTGTGGACAAGAAATAGGGGACGAAACCGATGAAATAGCGTTGACGTTTAGTTTCGGGTTCTTGACCGTGTTGCTAGGGAGTGCTCCCATTTCTCGGTCATTGAGGGCTTTCAACAAGGTGTCAATCTTATTGGTCATCTCGCTTTGTTTTTGTTTGAAATCGGCTTCAAACTTGGCTAAACGAGCTTCTTGAGATGCCATAAATTGAGACATCAATCCTTCAAAGTTATCGGTACTACCATTGCCGGAAGGATTGTTGTTGAAAGTACGGTTCGAGTTGGAACCGCTTGATTGGAAACGACTAGGTGGGTTGGAAGAATTTGTTTGTTGTGCGTTTTGGTTTTGTTTCCACCTAAGGTTCGGGTGATTTTTCCATGAGGGGTTGTATGTATCACCATAAGGGTTTGGCTCGGGTTTGAAAGTGTACCACTTGTCTCCCGCTCCGTCGGTACGCGAGGATGCGTAGTCCACAAAAGCTTGTTCGGGGAGTTCCATGCAATCACGAGTGTCGTGGGGACCACTACATAATTCACATGAAGGAGTGATTTTGTTCACTTGGCTTGAAGGTTTAGGAGCTTCGTAGGATTTCATAAGAAACTTGACTTGGTCTTCAAGTTCTATGATCCTACGGTCGGAAGTGCTTGAATTGTTCGAAGGCAAAGATATTGCCTTGACCGTTTTATTCAAATCACGGGGATCACTCCAACTTTCGTTGTCATAAAGAGCAAGATCCTCTAGGAGAGCCCATGATTGTTCCGCACTTAGATCACGTAGCTTGCCACCGGCCGATTGGTCAATGGTTTGCCTCGTGGAGAGATTGATATGGTCATAGAAGATTTGGACTTGGAGCCAAAGTTCTATGCCATGGTGAGGGACTTTTTGGAGTAAGTCCTTGAATCGAGTCCATGCCTCGTAGAGGGTTTCGCCTTGACGTTGTTGGAACATCAAGATATCATTCCTTAGCTTGGTAGTTCTTCCCGGTGGGAAAAACTGAGCAAGGAAACGAGTGGTGAGATCATCCCAAGAGGTGATGGATCCTGCGGGTTGACGTTCTAGCCACTGACTAGCTTGGTCCCGCAGAGAGAATTGGAAGAGACGCAATCGGGTCGTCACTCGAGTGGCAACATCAAGGTCTATAGAATCAACGATTTTGAGAAAGTCCTTGAGATGTTGATTAGGATCTTCAGAACGAAGTCCATGGAATGCGCATCCGCTTTGCACCAACCGGATGGTGTCGGATCGCAAGGGTGTGACATTGGCTCCTTGAGTGAGCTCAATGGTGTTTCGATAGCCATGGTGGCTAGGGCGGGAGTACTCTCCTAAAGTACGGGCTCTAGGAGGTGGTGGTGGTTGTTGTGGTGGTGGGTTGTTGGGTTTAAGAATATTACCATCTTCCATGATGTCGGATGGTAATGGTTACGAACAAAGACACGAAGAAAATAGATAGACTAAAGAAAATCTAGAAAAGTAAAATAAAAATCTCACTAGAAAGGAATCTAGTGAGTAGACCTAATAGAAATAAAAAATTCAACCTAAACAATAACTATTCCCCGGCAGCGGCGCCAAAAACTTGATGCGTGGTTTTGTAACCTTACAACAGGTTTTACCTCTCGAGGGATCTCAAGAGGCTTACAACCCCACCAGGCAGTGTACCTGACCGATGTAGTATAGTGTAGTGGTAAGTACGGGGGATTGATCGTTCTCCACAGGGAATAGTGTTCGTTAGGTATGAAAGACTACTCTAATTAGGTCTAAGGGTTGAGGAAGATTCTTTTTTATGTTTTTATTTTTTTATGAAAGCAAGTAAAATCTCGGGTTTGAAAGAGTGGGCGGAATTAGTTGCTAGTCAACTAACCCAAATAACTACAAATGCAAATAAAATAAAATAACAAAAATGAAAATGTTGGTGGAAACTTATATGTAGAGAAATGTGTTTACTTAGATTTCCTTACTCCCTAACTATCTTTTACCGGTTGATTAGTGTGTATTAGTCGCGTGGATGACGGGTGTATTCCTTAATACCAATCGTGGGGTGGCGTACGTACTTCCCCAACTCTACAAGCTCCTACTTCACTCCTATGTCGAGCCGGCTAGGAAGCTCCTAACATAGGATCACTAGAATTCGCTTGTGCATTAAATACAACCATAAAAACCTTTAGTACGCATTGGTTCATGTTTCTTAAGACGTTCAAGCAAGTTACCGAATAGGAAGTTAGCCAGTTTTCTTAAGCCTAACATAGATAAACAATCATCCAATACAACTAATAACACACTAATAACCAATAATCAATAGCTAGGTTTCATTAGATCTAAGCAAACACAAGATAAATCTAGCCTAACATGTTAATCAAAAGACAAGAACAAGATAGAATCAAACAACACATAGACATATTGAATGATTAATTGATAACTTATCTTCAATGTAACATGGAAGATCTCAAGGCAAAAAGCCTTGAAAAAGATGCTAAAATCGTCTTAGGGTTTTCTCCCAAAAATTCCACACTAAGTTCCCCCTCTAATGACAAAAAATTAGAAAACTATATATAGACTTTTACATCTGACGGCGTCACGTTATGGATTGTGACGCCGTCACCTCGCCGCTTTTAGGGTTCCCGGATGACCTTCTTGACGCCGTCCCTCTTTAGCTCTCCAAAATCCGTTCTGGCTTATCAAGGCTTGACGCCGTCAGACCTTGAACGTGACGCCGTCCCTCTTTGAATTAAGCCGTGACGCCCTTGATCAGGTTAAAGCGTGACGCCGTCAGAATTCACATGCAATTTTCACTGGCTTATCATGAGTAAATTTCACATCCACCTTTTCTTGCCAAGCCATGACGCCGTCCAGGGTAAAATCTGACGCCGTCAAAGGTAACTTTTAGCCGATTTTTGAGACTTTGTCGTTTTCTTCACTTTTATGCTCCAAAAACGTCCAAAATGCCTCCTTTTCCAGATTTCTCCTCAAAAGTACCTAAAATGACAAAAGGAACGATTTAGGGCAATATTTGATCAAATAAATACGATTTAAGGCTTAAATGACCCCTTAAAAGCGGTACACTTTTCGCTTCATCAGTGTTATTGTATACACTGATGCTAGTCTGATTGAGTGGATACTCAATCCTAGTCATTGTAGGATTTCATCACGAATGATGATGTTGTTGACTAGACATGCTCAGCTGAGAGCATTGTTGCAATACACATTAAAGGACAAGAATAATTTACAGTTTAAGAAGCTGTTGAGATGACTGTCTCTTATAGGTGTTGTGCTAGCTTTAAACACCCTATAGAATGCACCATGGCAATACTAGTGTATTAGAATGTGCACGTACAAAATGACGCTCATCATGTTATTCAAACTTTCACTATTGTGAGTTTTGAAATAAGTACTCTTAAAGTTTACTCAGATGACTACTTAGCTATCTTGTACCTTACAAGTTGATCATGTTAAGAACATTTGATTTTAACTTACTAGTAGTTTCATGCGAATCTGTGTTTAGTGTTTGGATAATGGGATATGTAAAACATTTATTATTTTGATGACTAATATACGTGGTACTTGAGTTATTCATTCATATATTAATTGTGTCATATATTTGCATGTTTAATCCATAAGTAATTTATTACTTTAAATTGTCCATTGTCGATCAATGATATGGGAGTATTGTTGAATTAAGGCAAATGTGAGAGATTGGTTATATTCTTTGAATACTAAGGATGTGTCCGCCAAACTCACATGTTATCCACGTGCTTTGGATATTGGATTTCCCCAAACCCACGAGTCATCACTTTATGGATCGGCGTCATTAAGTGATTTCTCGCAAATGGTTATTTTATTTGTCCTCTGACTTGAGATGCAAGCAGGTCTTGCATGTGTGGATCTTTCTTCTTGACTATAGTCAAACGCTATCCTGAACAAGGTGGTTATAAAGGCTATTCTCAGAAGTTGGTTGAAGCACATGAATGACACGTGTAGTCAAAATAGAATTTGTTCCTCCACTTGTCTTCTGGAGTATGATACTACTGGGCCCCTCGCTGAATTAATCAGATGTTTGCATGGCCGTGCCCAAAGTGTAAATCAAGATGATGCTTGTTTTACATTTGGTAATCTTGATTAATTTCTAAAACGAGAAACAGAATAGTTGAACAATATGGAATGACTTTGATCCATATCCATAGTTCAACAAGTATATGAAACAAAAGGATAATTTAAAATTGTAAACCATTTACCTAGTTGTTTTATGAAACCACACTCAGGTATTTCTGGGAGCAATGCGGTATTGCTAGACGCTTAGCATTGTTAGTATATATTATTGTTTATGACGATCGCAAGTGGGAGTTGTTGGTTATGCGCACGTCAAATCAATATTTATACGGCTAGAAATTACGTGAGCCTATCGGGGCACACACGTATACATTTAGAGAGCGTTTATTAAATATAATTAATATGTTTAATGTATACTGTTAATTATAATTAATATAATCCACGAAATATACATAACGGTCGTTAGTCTGTTAATGTAACATTTAACGGTCGTTAAGTCCAAAGTTAACTTGTATTGTACATAGTTATTTTACAAGGACCAAAAAGCAATATGGAGGCCCATGGAACCCATGGGGTGGCCGGCCATATGGGCTAGGGCAAGAGAGGGGTGGCTTTTTCCCTAAGCTACCCTATTAGTATAAAAGGAGGCCTCTAGGTCTTCATTTATTCACACCTTCAAATCAAAGCATTCTTTGATCTTCTCTCTTGCCCCCTACAAAACGTCCAGCACCCCATTGTAAGGGAGTTGGCTTTGTTTCTTCTCTACGACTAGCATTCGTGTTTAGTTCGTAAGCTCGTGGGTTAAGCACTAGCATCCTAACGCTCTTGTTAGACGTGTAGTGTGAGTTTTCGATAGAGATCAACTCACTATAGTTGATTAGGGTTTCGTGGTGATACGAGATCCGTTGGAGTGTTCGTGATCAAGATCAAGACTTGGTGGTTATCTATTTTTCAATAGATTCAAGGTTAGTATTTTTATGTGTTTTAATTATGTGTTTTAATTCATAACATTAAACATAGATCCATCCGCTGCGTACTCGTGGTATTGATGGTTTAATCAATATGAAATCGCTACAGGTAGAAGGTGGATAAGGTTGGGCCTTAGCTACTATACTTGGCTTCTTTTTCCTTTCCAATCCATTTGGTCAACTTGCCGACCCAACCAAGCCAAAATAAGGGGAGCGCGTTTGATTCACTCGACGTGGTTGCGGGGGGAGGGGGGGGGTTCGGAGGGCTTGACCAACTCGAAGGTCGACCCTCCATTACTAGTAGTCTTATAAATGTCACAAATTTTGAGCTTAGAGCATCTACAATAGCTAGTTTAAAATACTTTTTCCAAAAATTCTTTTAAAATATTTTTGCCCCAATGCAAAAGAAAAATTATTCAATGTACAAAACGAATTATAATGGTACTAAAATAAAGATGAAAGAGATGATTAAAAAAGCAAAAGCTTGAAAATCCTCTTAAGTCATTGCCAAAGCGTCTTTGTCTCTAACAATGAAATACTTTTTCGATAGACTTGTTTAAAGCTTCAATTGAAGATATCTAAATAAGCAAACAAGATAAATTTTATGAAAAAACATCAGTGTAACTAACAAAAAGAAAAAGCTATAGTTTCAACAAATTTAAATTAAAAAAAAAAATGCACAAAAAAGTTACTTTAATTTCAAATTACAGATCAAAATTTTGTATCAGACTGGGTGTAATGGTCATTATATCAACCGCCGTTACATGAGTGTCACATCATCATTAAACACATCACTAAACTAGCCGCTAAACTCCGGTGGCCACCAAAACTTCCACACAAATATACAACATTAAAACACAAATATACCGCACAATACATTCACATGCATAAAATATTGCACAATAAATTGTGTATCACGTTCGATGAAACACACCATCACACATTTATGAAAACACACAACTACGCGTGGTGATATGACTGTAATGAGGTTTATGCGTGAAAGCCAATCGCGGATAATAATGGCTCCCTAACACCTTGTCTAACAAAAAAATCAAACAATTCCGATTTCAGTCGAGCGACCAAAAATTATTCACAAAAATATGGAATACAAATAAAGTAAAAGCGAAATAGATGGTAAAAACCTAGAAAAACAACAACTTGATACGTTGTATTCTCCACAGATATAAATCTCAAGTTTTTATATTTGCATCTATTCACTATAAATATAGATTTTTTCATAAAATGATCTAAATTGAAGATGATCTAAAAAACCTAGAAAAACAACAACTTGATCCGTTGTATTCTCCACAGATATAAATCTCAAGTTTTTATATTTGCATCTATTCACTATAAATATAGATTTTTTCATAAAATGATCTAAATTGAAGATGATCTAAATAACCAACTTGAGTAGGCAGGAGCCGAGACTCGAACTCTTGACCTTTTATCCACAAAATCTATCCAGTGGGCCCATTAGTTTTTCGAAGGTAGGTACCAACTGAGCCAAAGCCTTTTTTGGTACATACCAAACGGTAACTAGCATCTCGTATGGAGGAACTTAACATTATGGTCATTTAAGCCCATCACAAAACGAGTCGAGCTGAGCTCAATATTAAACAACAGGAAGAAAAACTTTGATGCGACATATTTGACACAATTGACACGGCTAACTTGTGAAATCAGTAAAACACAAACAAACCGAATCTCCTAAACCATTCGATATTTTGATGCGAAGGTAATTTATGTTACGTTGATTCCAAACTTTTCAAGCATAGTTCTATGTCCTTGTACGACTGTTGTGTACTCATGTATATATCCTAGGGTTGACCCTGAACTTCAAGTCATCAAGTGCACAATTTTTTTCACGAGCATAAACAAAATAAAATTGAACTAACATGTATGTTGAAGTAAAACCTTGCAGGCAGGTCCCACTTCTATATTTCGTCCTCCGGATGGATTCCTTCGGATCTTGCTTGCCCCTACACACAAGAAGAACACGCGTTAGGCTCGCCCCGGGTTTTATCCCAGGACAAACCTCCAGCGTGAGAATGAGTATCGTATAATATGAATAGTGATATGAGAGTAACAATAGTAGGTGTAAATTGAATTCTATTGTAAATGAGGTGTAGGTATTTATACTACCCACATCTACTGTACCTGTTTACCTTGAAACTTGTGCGTTGACCTATGTCTGACCTAGCAGGTAGATGTCAGATCACGTGGTGGACATAATCCCGCAAAATCTGGGGAAGTGACGGCTTGATGGGACTACTCAATACGCCTGGCGGCAGTTCTGTCGGAAGCACGGCTGAACGTTTAAAATAATCCGGACAGAATGTGACGTCCGGATCCGAGGGCCTCGTCCGGACCAAGTATGTATCGTCCGGACAAGCATGACGTCCGGACACATACACCAACATGTCCCCCCCAGTATTGTAGTATTGGTTGGAGACCGATAGTGCAATACTTTAACACTATCTTCTTGGGTTCGGCGCAAGTCGTCCGGATACATACACCAACATGTCCCCCCCAGTATTGTGGTATCGGCTCTTAGTCGATGGTGCAATACTTAAGAAACTTTGGTCCTTCAGTGCTTTACGGGCGATCAATTGTCCTTTAAATGCATCCGGGTTATGGGTGTCGGTTCGGGTAAGAGCATTAGAGCCTGTTAGGCCCTAGTGGGCTGCTTGGAAC
This sequence comes from Artemisia tridentata subsp. tridentata, assembly GCA_021014915.2. Taxonomy (NCBI): domain Eukaryota; kingdom Viridiplantae; phylum Streptophyta; class Magnoliopsida; order Asterales; family Asteraceae; genus Artemisia; species Artemisia tridentata. Next base: position 345,904,462 of record CP139505.1, on the reverse strand, counting down.
CCAGGCCCATGGGCCGAATATAAAAATATTTTTACTATATGTTAGACAGCTGTCTGCCACGCGTACCTTTTGCCCTAGAGATCCAATGTCCCAGAGTTTGCCACGTCAGTAACTGGCAGGCTGATGCGACGTTTCGCTTCTTTCCAGGTCTGCCCTATATATATATCGCTCAACGCTTCCTCATTTTTCTTACTTTTTACTGTGTGTATTTATCTTGCGTTCGGAAATTTTCAACTTCCATCTCCGGTCGTTCTTGTGAGGTGCGTTTCGTTTTCTTAGCTTTATCATATATATATTCCTCGGCATCCCTTTAGTGACGACCGTAGAGATGAGCACTTCAAATAATCCTCCGTTAGCTAGTAGGCCTGGGTCCTCCTCCGATAGGATAGTCCCTAAATGCGACATGCACATTCATACTTCGAAAATGACGCAGGGAGACCTAGATAGGGTGGTAGGGGAGTTTGGGATTCCGGCGGATCTGCGTCCCACGCTTCCGCCGGATGGTATGACAATGGATAGTTTACCGGACCATAAAATAGGTATTTACGTTCAGCAGTTGAGAACCGGGGGTGTACGGATTCCCTTTTCGACTTTCTTATTAGAGGTAATAGGGCATTTCCGAGTACACATTTCTCAACTTGTACCGATAGGTTTAAATAGAGTAACTATGTTTGAGATTCGGTGCTATAGTTTAGATGTGCAACCGACCGTTCCATTATTCTGGGTATTCTATAGACTCTGCAAACAAGGGCATTGGTTTTCATTTGAGAATCGCACGGGTCGGAGGGCTAAGAAATGTTTTACGGAGGTGCTTAGTGGGCTGAAGAATTGGAAGAACCATTTTTTCCTGATAGACCGGAGAGCTATTCCGAATGCCATGCCGTGGAGGCATAGAGATTCGAAGATCACAGATGATTTTTCAGAGACTTATTCTGATAGGGATGCTAGACGGGTCGCTGCGAAAGTGATTCCCCTTAGGCAACCTTCTGTCGCCCTTTTATGGATGACAGGTTTATTTAAAGTCTCTGAGTATCCCGGGTATAAGCTTGTTATAAAGGATGCCGAGGGAAAGGGTAATGCTATACTTTTGTCTTAACCGTATATAATCTGCTGCCTTGCATTTTGATCTTTACTTTCCTCCCCTCCTTGTTTTTTGTAGTGCTCACGATGGCTGAATATTTGGAGCTTCCGATTGAGATTTCGACCGAAGCTGGCAAAGGTGGGCCTCTGCCGGAAGGGGGTGAAAGGGTGGATAGGACAACGGCCCCGTTGGTACCAGGGAGTTCCGTTCCTGAAAAGACTTCACTTCAAAAGGCCGTTGAGAGGCCGGACTCTGGTGTTTTGGCCGCTAGGCAGGAAAAAGAGAGAAAAAAGAGCATGGTGGAACAGGCTGGGTAGAAGAGGAGTGCTGAGGGGTCTTCTGCTGCGGAGAAGAGGAGGAAGAAACCAAGGAAACAATCTGGGAGCAATGTGGGTGAGGATGCTTCGACTGGGAATGTTTTAAAGGTTACTCCTATGGAAGTTCTTGTGCAAGGAGTGATTCATGTTGAAGAAGGGGTGGATGGTGGAGAAGGTGCTATGAATCAAGAGGGGGAGAATGATGAGACCGGTCATAGTCAGCAACCTCGAGACGAAAGGCAGCCTACCGAGGAGAGCCAGCCGCAGCATCAGATGCCTCCGGATCATGGTAAGAAATGTTTGTCTGTTAGATCTCTCGTCCCTTCCTTTTCTTCTTTTTATTTTTTTTTTATTTATTTATTTTTTTTTTTTGATACATCTTATTTGTATAGATCTGTCCGTGCACCCTGAGAATTCCTCTCCCGGATCCGAAGGACCCAACTCAATCGCGAGAGGTATATGAGTCTTTCTTTATGGTTCCTTTGACTGTTCTTTCGTGACTCTAAGTTGTGGTTGATTTGCGGCAGATGAGGGTTCTTCCGGAAGGGAAGTGTTTGTCCCGGCGTGGTCTTTCACCAAAGATGTCCGGTTAAATTCTTATAGAGCATGCCAAGAGATGTTATCGCATCTTACGACTCCCGCTGAGCAGGTTGCGTTGGAGGAGATGACCACCAGCCGGCTAATTCGCTGTTCGTATGTGCAGTCCGCTAATGGGATTGTGACACAGGCGGAAGTGTTGCGCCGGTTTACCCGGATGATCACGCAGACTAGGGAATTGGAGCATGGTCAACAGGTTGCTGAACAAGGGAGGATAGCTATGGTTGGAAAGTATGATCGTGTGGTGGGGGAGCTTGAAGATTTGAAGAAACAAATGGCGGCCGAGCGGGAAGCCACCTTGGTGCGGGAGGAGGGGTTTTCTGATCAGCTGGCCGATATGCAGAAGGAAAGGGATGACTGGAGGGTAGTAGCCGGAAATCAAGCTGATAGGATTAGGGAGTTGGAGAGGGAGTTGAAGGAGTCGAATCAGGCTGTTAAGCAGTTGGAGGAGCAGAAAACAGAGTTGGCGGAAGAAGTCAGTGTATCAGAATCCATTCGCTATAATACTGTGAAAGAGTTGATTCCTGCGGCTTGTCGAAGGCTATTTGAAAGTCATGAATACAAGAAGAGCATGGGGAGGGTTTATGGTTTGTCTTATTCTGCTGGGTTTTTGGACGGTCTTCGGTATGAGCGAAGGGAAGAGGATGTCGAAAAGTTTTTGCCCAGGATTCAGAAACTTAATATGGAGGCTCCGAATATCTGGAAGGCAGAGTACAACAAATTGTTTGAGGCTCAATATCCCTATATTAAGAAGCTCGCGGACTCCGCTCGCCTTCCACTAGGTGACCTCATGAACCTTTTTCCTGATCTCCCTCCTTCCAAGCCGAGTGCCGTTGAAGCTTCTGCGACTCAGCAAATCGGAAGCTCTTCCGGGGTGAAGGAAGTCGCCGGTAGGGACCCTTGATTTCTATTTTTTGTTCCTTATCTTGGATGAATGTAATATGAACAATATTTTTAGCTCAAGCACTTGTACATTATTATTTGTGGCCGATGTCATTTTTTTGCATCCCCGGGTGGATGAATATAGTTATGCTTTTGTTGCCTCTTTTGCAAAAATGTAACTTTATTTGCTTGAGCCTTCGTTATGGATTGACCGGATGATGTAAGACCAGAGTGTTACATGTATTTTGTTTATTGTTTTGCATAACTGCTTGACTTATTGGCCGGAGTGATTTCACAATCCGCTCACGAGGGAGGGAGTGTTTTCCACAATCCGATGAATTTATTGTCCGGAGTGATTTCACGTTCCGCTCACGAGGGAGGGAGTGTTTTCCACAATCCGTTGAATTTATTGTCCGGAGTGATTTCACGATCCGCTCACGAGGGAGGGAGTGTTTTCCACAATCCGATGAATTTATTGTCCGGAGTGATTTCACGATCCGCTCACGAGGGAGGGAGTGTTTTCCACAATCCGATGAATTTATTGCCACATCATTAGAGTACCATACAATTGTATATCGGAAAATTGTTCCTTTTATTTATTGGAACACTGTAGATGTAGATGTTAGCCAACTTCGGCGTACCGGTTTTACAAGAAACAATTTTGTAGATTCATTGCATTCCATGTCCGAGGTACGTCTCGGTCTTCCATTGTGTGGAGCTTGTATGAGCCGTTGTCGTAGGCCTCGACGACCCGGTATGGGCCTTCCCAATTAGGTCCCAACTTTCCTTGGTTTTCGACTCGGCTGGCCTCGTTTCTTCGGTACACGAAATCTCCTACTTTGAAAGATACTGGGCGGACCCTTTGGTTGTAATATTGTTCGACCTTGGTTTTATACTTGGCCTCCCGAATAGCTGTCATCTCTCGTCTTTCTTGCAACAAGTCAAGGTTTAGACGCTGTTGTTCTTCATTATCTTCCGGGTTGTAAAGCATGGTGCGGTGTGTGGGCATTCCAATTTCGGCCGGAATAACCGCCTCGCTACCGTATGTCAGACTGAAGGGGGTTTCCCCGTTACTTGTTTTGAGTGAAGTCCGGAAGGCCCATAGAACGTTCGGTAACTCATCCACCCATCCGGCTCTTTCTCTCCCTAGGCGGGTTTTGATACCGTGCATGAGGCTTTTGTTGGCCCTTTCGACTAGTCCATTTGCTTGAGCATGAGCCACCGCTGTGTTAATCTGCTTAATTTTTAACTTCTCACACCAGCTTTTGAACGGGTCTTTGACGAAATTTGTTCCGTTGTCCGTAACTATAATGCCTGGGAGTCCGAATCTACAAACGATATTCTCCCACACAAATTTCTTTACGTCTTTGCCGGTGGTTTTGGCGAGGGGCTTCTCCTCGATCCACTTTGTGAAGTAATCGACAGCCACAATGACAAACTTTACCTTCCCTGGAGCCTCCGGTAGGGGGCTGTAACCCCTTATAAAATCCCATGTCATTAATAATACTAATCACAAATTAATTTCCCATTATTGTCTAGTAACTTCTTTTATACTGGTTATATTTTTTTTTATACGTATGTGCATATGGCAACTATCACCAGAATTCCCCAATGAACTTGAATTCCCCCGAATAGCTCACTTGCGTACCAAACATCAAAATTTCACAAATAATTACAAATTACTACACCAAATGTATTAACAAACGAATACTCAAAAATCACTAATCAATACACCAATATACTACTAGTTATCCTTAACATATTATTTATTTTCTTTTCTTTTGGGGCCGACCCACACCCAAGCCCATTTCACTATCTTCTCTTTTTCTTTTGGGCCGGATCATCACACGAGCCCAACACACTATCCTTATTTTCTTTTCTCCTCTTTTGGATCAAACCCACAAGCCACACATTACACAAACAAAGATTTCCAAAACTCATTTTCTTTTGTTTGCTTACTGTGGAACGATCGAAACACAAGGACCAACTTACAACACTTCCTTTCTTTTGTTGTCTCACGTTAGAACTCAAACCAAGCCCAACATATTTGTTTTTCCTAGTAACTCATATACATGTTTCCTTTTCTTTTGCACTCACTCGACATAACCACAAACTAGACTTTTTCCTTGTCCTTTGTAATTCGACATTACACAAACACAAACAACTCACACACTCTCTTTTCTTGCCTTACCTTTGCGTAAAAGACCAACCATGAACCAACAAGCCACCCTAATGTCCCTAGCCTAAACAATAAACAATAATAATCATGGTTAACCAAGGGATAATGTGCTTCTTAAACCAACAACATGCTACACACATCTCCTTTTCTTTTCCTTATAATAACCGATTAGTACATCCCCCATGTTGGACCTTCAATCTCTTATCACATCATGTATCACACAAGGCTTACAAGCCACCAACACAACCTTCACCCTAAACCTTCAAATCGACAAGACCATACAACCTTTGACTCCCTTTTCTTCCATTCGACAGGGACAATGCATGCACCACTCTTTCATCCTTTCTTGGTACCATGCAAGAGAGATTAAAATAATACCAAGACCATGCCCTTACTTGCCTATGTAAACCTTTACTACTTCACTTCCCATTCACACCCCAACTAACTTCAAACAAATACATTTCACTCCCTTCCTTTCATTTGGTCCACTGTCGTGCCACAAGAAGAAGAACAAGGCATTTGGTGTCACATTACAAGTTCTAAAGGCTGTGGGAACTACATCGAGTGTTTTAAACACATTGAGTTATTGTCAATTCGTGGGTTGCAGTGGGAGGTGAAAAGGCTTTAGCTTGATCGTGGGTTGCTTTGTGAGAAAAGGAAGCTTGGGTTATTTTGTTCGAAAGTCTCGTTGTCACCATCTCCATTCGAAACTTCCCACCAAAGTTTTGGTGTCGTAAGTCCTCACCTCCCCTCTTCTTTCATTCGTATTCTTTTCTTCTATGCACATCACGTTCCACACAATATTATATAACAACACACGTTAAGAAATGAAACACTAGTAGAAAGCAACGTATTCATACAACTAAGTATATGCCACGATAACTTTTTAATTTCACGTACAACTTGTATAAAAATTCATATCATTCGAGTCGTTATTAAGGGAGGAAACGAATTAACCCAACATGCATAAGATTTAACCTCAAACATCACACGAAATTTCCCTCGTTCTATACTCAGTCGAACGCATGAAAACCTTTTTCATTAAAACTACATCTGGGCCACGATGGGTAAGATAGCCCAACAAACTTAATTTATTTTCTAAACTTTGTTTTCGAAACTGGGAATATGTCGAAACAGAATAAGCACTTTTGAGTCAAGATTAAAACATGTTACACTAGAGAAATATCGAATGTTAAATAAGGAACGTATGACTTTTCGAAATGTAATATTTGGACTAGTTTTACAACGGATTTGTTTTAAAAGGATATAAAGTGTAACTTTTGATAAAAGAAGGATTAAATATGAAAATGATAATTTTTGATATAAGTCGAGGGTTTAAAACTGCCATTTCAGAAAGTTGTAGTTTAAAACTTAATATTAAACTTTTGGACTAGTTTTGTAAAAGTCGCCTAGTTAAGGGAACAATTATGTATAAGTCCGAAAGGTAAGTCTTACTATAAAGGAGTTTTGTAATTAACGAGAAGATCAAGGGCTAATGTGTAAATATATATTTTTGACTTAGAACTTATAGTTATTTAAACCTCGAGAGCTAAATGCGTCAATTTTATAAACATAGGGATAATTATGAAAATATACAAAGGTGACATACTTATATTCTTCCACCCTTCTAAATTCCACAATTCCTCGCGAATATTTAACGTAACATCTTGAGGTCACCATTTTGATTACCCTAAACGACCACGTCACCTGAATACGTCACGATCTCACGTATAGTCTCACATTCACCATTTTCCCATATTAAAACCAAATGGTTAATAATATTCTAAATATATCACGTTATTCTAGGTCGCAAGTTGGGAGCTATTCATTTCACTGTTTGATTTACTACCCGTTTACTACACTACTAAGGTGAGTTCATAGTCCCACATTTTTACTATGTTTTCAAATCCCGTGGGGAGATACATGCTATAAAACCGAACACAAGTATTTTTCTGTATGCTTCCCTGATTGATATTGCTAAGTAATATTTGCCTAAGTTATTACCCCGCCAATTTAAAAGTCCCTTTTATCATGAACCATTAATCACTTGCGAGTGAACGCGAATTTCGTGAATAGATCTATTGGAAGTTGACATCCCATTTGTACTAGCCGGATTGATAGCCATAGTGTTAGCCGGATTGATAGACAAATGCACTTTATTCGAATTTGAGTATGGCAAAACTCCTACACCAGGTTATTTATCACCCATATCATTGCTATGATTAGGATATTTATTATTACTACCCCTACACGTTAAGGTTTGCGTTTCATGAGGCTTAGAGCAATATTTATCTATTTGATTATTACCCCCTGCAATATCATTGTTTTCACTACTATTTATCTTGTGTTCAAACTATTACAAATAAAACACTGTGAATTCACTCAACCTTTGTGTTGACATTTTAAGCATGTTTATCTCAGGTAATTAAAGAAATCTCAAGCACGGAGTTGGTACGGGCATGGAGAAAAGACCCACCTTTATTTCAAATAATCATATCATTCTTTTCAAACTCATCATCACTTTTGTGAACTACTACCCCCTTTTGATAACAAATATGTAATCTCTGAATATTGAGTTTTCATTGAATGATATAAAATTCCCCTTTTTATCAAAAATCTATGCTTATGACTGTGATTCAGTTGGTAATATCCCGTTTAAGTCTTCCGCTGCTATTTAAAAATTAACGGGGTGTTACAGGGGCCCAGTATGTCCATTCCCCCTTGGTAAAAAGGCCACGGTGCCATGATAGATGTCATAATAGTTTTAGGTAGCTTTGGGACCGGAGCGTGGATCTGACAGGAATCGCATTTGTTGATTTCCTCCCTGGCGTCTCTGTGCATGGTTGGCCAGTAATAGCCTTGCCGCATTAGTTTGGCTACGACCGACCTTGGACCGGGGTGCATCCCACATGCCCCTTCGTGTACCTCTCGTATGACGTAGTTTGCTTGGAGAGGGCCGACGCATCTTAGCATCGGACTGAGGTATGATTTTTTGAACAACACATCTCCTTCCATTGTATACTGAGGGATTTTCATTCGTAGTGCTCTTGCTTCATTGGGGTTATCAGGCCACACCCCTTCTTTCAGACATCGGATGATTGGTGTCATCCAGTTATCCTCTTCTTCTTCTACAATTGCTCCGACCTGTTTCTCTTCGGTTGACGGCTTTTCCAACACTTCGACCAGAATTTCCTTGGTCAGATGATTAAAAGCCACCGAGGCTAGTTTGCTCAAAACGTCCGCCTTTTGATTTTGTGTTTTCGGTATGTTACAGATTTTGAACTTTTTGAAACCGCCGATGTACTCTTTCGCCTTTGCCAAGTATCGGATCATACTTTCCTTGGTCGCTACGAAGTCCCCATTAATCTGACTTGCTACCAGCTTTGAGTCCACTCGGACCTCTAGGTACTCCACCATCATCTTTTTGGCGAGCCGCAGACCGGCGAGGAGCACCTCATATTCTGCTTCGTTGTTGGTACTCTTGAAATTCAAACGGAGGGCGTAAGTGTGTTCGGTCAGACAGGGTCCGATCAACACGAGCCCCGCTCCGGAACCCTTACTGCTCGACGCACCGTCTGTGTAGAGTATCCAGTTCTCCAGGTTGGAGATGTCGTGGACTCCTTTTCCTTGTTTTTTCGGATACGACTCTTCCATTCCGACGGGAATTTCCGATATGAAGTCTGCGAGAACTTGCCCCTTAACTGCGTTCCTTGGTACGTAGGTGATGTTGTAGGCTCCTAACTCTATGGAAAATTTTGTCAACCTTCCGGAGGCCTCTGGCTTACTTAGAATTTGCTTTATCGGTTGATCCGTTATTACTCGGATGGGGTGGGCCTCAAAATACCTTCTTAACCTTCTTGACATGTGTAACAGCGACAGCGCCAGTTTTTCGACCGGAGAGTAGTTCTTTTCAGCTTCTTGTAAGGTTCGGCTTACATAGTGGATAGGCGACTTCTTCCTGTCCCTCTCGGCTAGCAGGACCGCACTGATTGCCTCTTTTGCTGCTGCCAGGTACACATATAAGGTCTCTTTTGTTTTAGGTGTTGATAGGGATGGGAGACCTAAGATGAGCTTCTTGAGTGATTGGAATGCCTCTTCAGCCTTATCGGTCCACCTGTATTCGTCCTTGTTTTCTTTGGTAATGTTTTTCAGAGTTTCAAAGAACGGAAGGGACCTCTCGGCCGATTTTGCCAGAAACCTGTTTAGAGCGGCCAATTTGCCACTTAGGCTTTGCATTTCTTTCAAAGTCGACGGGGATTTCATCTGTGCGATGACTTTAGTTTTACTTGGGTTTACCCGAATACCCTCGGAGGTTACCATGTAGCCTAAAAATTTTCCTTCTTCGACGCCGAAGGAGCACTTCTTCGGATTTAACTTCATGTTAATTTTTCGCAGGTTATAGAAGGTTTCAGCGATATCTGCCAACATTTCCTTTTCTCCTTTGCTTTTGATCACCATATCGTCCACATAGGCTTCCAGATTCCTACCAATCTGACCCCGGAATGCCGAATCAACGAGACGTTGGTATGTGGCTCCGGCATTCTTTAAGCCGAACGGCATTTTGGTATAGCAGTACGTTCCTTGTTCCGTATAGAACGCCGTCTTTTATTCGTCTTCCTCGGCCATTTGGACTTGGTGGTAGCCCTTGTATGCGTCTAGAAAGCACTTGTACCTGAACCCCATTACCGACTCGATCTTCCAATCAATTTCCGGGAGCGGATAGTAATCCTTCGGACATGAGGAGTTTAAGTTTTTGAAATCAATACACATTCGCCAATTTCCATCGCTCTTTTTTACTAGTACTGGGTTGGAGATCCACGTGGGATAGCGAACTGGCCGAACGATTCCTGCTCTCAACCATTCATCCACCTCCTTTAGTACCACTTGATTCTTTTCTTCGGATAAGTTGCGTTTCTTCTGAGCTACCGGCGTGTCGTCAACGTTGACATTCAGGTGGTGCTTGATCAGCCGTCGTGGAACTCCGGTCATATCCGAGGGTTGCCACGCGAACACGTCCTTATTCTTCCTCAACAGCTCAACTAGATGTTTCCGGCATTCCCTCGAAAACCCTGTTCCTATGGTGACCAGTTGTTCCGGATGTGCGGGGTTCACTAGGATTTCCTCAGTCTTACCCACTTCCGATTTGACAATTTCCGCCTCTCGAGGCACCTCCATTGTTTGTTTCTTTTCTAGTCGCCTGCATTCTAGCACCATTGCCGATCGTGCGACCAACGTCGCCACTCCTTTCGGTGTGGGGAACTTGACCATCGAATGAATTGTCGACGGGATTGCCTTTAACTCCTTAAGACCGGTTCGGCCCAGTATCACATTATAGGGAGATGGGGACTGTATCACACAAAATTTCATAGTTGTTTTTCGTAACATACCGTGGTTGCCGAAACACACATCCAATTCGATTTTGCCCAACGGCCTGCTTGTCTCTCCGGAGAATCCCACTAGAGACGTGCTCGTTTCTTTGAGCCTTGCCCTTATGTCTGAGCAGAGGTTATTGAAACAATGCTCATACATTACGTTCACGGAGGATCCTTCATCGACATATATACTTCGGACTAAATACCCCTCTATGTCACCTTCGACGATGAGCGGTTCCTCCGACAGATCACCGGTCGCGACCGGGGGGAAAACTATCGGAATGTTCATCCATTCCTCATCACGCCCCCCGTACCTTCTCTTTCTATTTTTCGGCTGGCTCCTTACCATGCCGATCGTTTCGGATTTTTCGAGGCGTTTCGGTTTTTTCAGTCGTTGGTTCTGATTGTTATCGGTTTCGTTCAGGAAATGAGAGGAAGGACCGGCCATTTCAACGCTCTGGTAGATTGAATAGCGGGTCCCACGGATGGCGCCAATTTGTTGAAGTAAAACCTTGCAGGTAGGTCCCACTTCTATATTTCGTCCTCCGGATGGATTCCTTCGGATCTTGCTTGCCCCTACACACAAGAAGAACACGCGTTAGGCTCGCCCCGGGTTTTATCCCAGGACCAACCTCCAGCGTGAGAATGAGTATCGTATAATATGAATAGTGATATGAGAGTAACAATAGTAGGTGTAAATTGAATTCTATTGTAAATGAGGTGTGGGTATTTATACTACCCACATCTACTGTACCTGTTTACCTTGAAACTTGTGCGTTGACCTATGTCTGACCTAGCAGGTAGATGTCAGATCACGTGGTGGACATAATCCCGCAAAATCTGGGGAAGTGACGGCTTGATGGGACTACTCAATACGCCTGGCGGCAGTTCTGTCGGAAGCACGGCCGAACGTTTAAAATAATCCGGACAGAATGTGACGTCCGGATCCGAGGGCCTCGTCCGGACCAAGTATGTATCGTCCGGACAAGCATGACGTCCGGACACATACACCAACAATGTACGATTTCACTAAGACAAGTAAACAAATTAAAAAAACATGTATTTGTTTTGACATATGAATAAACAAACTAAACGAGGCATGTATTTATGTTACACAAATTTTCGGGACAAAATTCATTTTTGAAAAATCGTTAATTTTTAATGAAAATTTACGTTAGGCGACAAACATTCATCAAGTTCACTACAAGAAAAATTAGAACAGGCAACGAGACTTTTGGCGAAGACATCAATGTCCTCGCCAAAGGTCACTAAACGACAAAAAATATCACTTTTAGACTTTAACGTGCCGAAAAGAATGACATGAACCCCCGGGAACCCTAGGTCCAGCCCCTGTATACATGTTACTTTTGGTATTTGTCTATCTTGTACATGTATAATTAATAATAAGCCATATCTTTTGATCTTACGAGTGAATACTTTTTCCTTCTCAAAAGTTGTACGTTTTTGTGTTTTATAAAATATATCTATTGCAATGAGAGTTTCGTACGATATATAGGATGTATTGACTTTTGGTGGGCTTGTTAAAACATCAAAATTACTACAATTTTGTTTTTAGATTTATTTTGTGTTTTGAGAAATAATTCACACTCTATAGAAGAGGATCATGTGGTGAATGTACAAGTCAGATGTTGTCTTGTCAAAGTTTAAAATTTTAGAGTTTGTTACATAGTTCTATTTTAATGATTGACGCTGCATCTGAGACATTTCTTTTTTGTAATTACCATTTTAGTATTTAAAAAAAAAAAATGATCCATTTAATAGTCACTCTCAACACCTCTTTCCCATTTTGGTCACGCTCGACTGCTCGACTGCTCGACTCCATTACTTTTACGACACGTGTCCAAGGTTAGGTAGAATATTTTATTCATTTATTTTAAAATGACAAATATACCCTCATCTTTTATTAATACATTCTTTTCCCACTCCTCGTTATCTCACACACACATCAAACCCAGATCCACAAACATCAAACCCAGATCCCCAAACACAAAAATTTTACTCATCGAGATCAACAAGGCAAAATTAAAATTTTATAAAATGAAAAGAAAATTACCAACTGTTTCAAAAAAATGTCACTCAATAGTACCATGTTTCGATTCAGTCACTCTTTCAGCTTATTCAACTTGAAAAATGACTCAATGTAATGTTGTTTGTTCTTAAAATTACCCATGTGTTGATTGTTGATTGCTTGAAGAATATTTTAAACTATATGTGTACTGTTTTGAGGTTATTTTTAAGCTTAGTGTTTAGAACTTGAATCGGTTGTTAGTTAGGTAGTGATTGTGAGGATTCGTTACGTCTTTTTGGTCACGGTTGTGTTGATTGCTTGAAGAATATTTGAACTATGTGTATGTACTGCTTAGGTTAATTTTGAACTTGGTGTTTAGAACTTGAATCGGTTGTTAGTTAGGTAGTGGTTGTTATGAGTCGTTACGTTTTACGGTTACGGTTGCGTAGGTATTGGTTGTTGATTTAGGATTGGTTGAGGAATACTTTGACTATGTGAAACTGATACTAGTTTCAAAGTTCTGTATATACAAGCGTAGGTTATTGAATATTAGCAATATGATATTAACTTGCTGGTGAATTTGGGGATAATCTGTCATATTATGTTGTTGTCGTAGTAGTTGCGTCTAATCAAGTAATTGAAGCTTGTATAACCTGGTTTTTTAGTGTCTGATAATGTTTTGTTCTGTCACTGATCGTTGTTAGCTGTCTCATGAGTGACAACATAAAGTTTAGCAAATTTATTTTGTGCATGATAGTGTCATGAAGCCGAAGTTAGCGTGAGGATAAGAGTAATTGATTATAGGCTCCTGTAATATATTCGCAATTAGAGAATCGCGATTAAGAAGGCTATAGTTTAAGCTATAGTCTTCTCTAGTCGACTGGAACTTTAGGAAGATAAGAAAACATTAAAACTGCAACTATCCTAGTTTGGAGGTACTATTCACGCGGTTATGCCTATATGATATGTAATACTAAATTTCTCTTAATGACAGTGAGTGGCATGTGTTTAAGTTAAACTATGGCACTTCGTCACTATCTAAAAAACCTCACCACTTGTTACAGAGAACAAATAATCAGAAAGAAAACTGCAACTTTCTTGATCAATATGCTTCTGAGAAACACATATGCCACTGTGTTTTTCTAGTGTAATTGCACTTCTTTTTTATTTCCATTACTGTTGTAGGAGTTGTTAACCTTTTCACTTTTTATCCATGATGACTTTTAGGGTAAATGGGGAAAAAAGTGAAGAAGGGAGCTACCCGAAAGACAGTTCCAACAAAAGCGGTCTCACAAAAGATAATTCCAACAGCGGTAGTTGATTCAGTTTCGGCTGACAGAGACGCAAGAGTATGTACCCATCTTGATAAGGGAATCAATTTAGACAAAGTCTCAGTAAAGATAGCATTATCAGAGCCACATAAATGTGATGATTGTAGAGAAGGGGCGATTGATAAAAGGGCGGGTAAAGGTAAACATGGTAAGAAAAAAGGTGGTGGTTCAGCATCTGACTCCAAATCCATTTGGGTGTGTTTGGAATGTGGTCAGTTTACATTTGGGTGTGTTTGGAATGTGGTGAGGTAGGTGAGTTAGGTGGGGTGAGTGGTGTAGCAGCAGGTTAACATAACCTGCTGCTAGCTTATGTTAACCTGCTGCTAGCTTTGTTAACCTGCTGCTAGTTAACATAACCTGCTGCTAGCTTATGTTAACCTGCTGCTAGTTAACATAACCTGCTGCTAGCTTATGTTAACCTCTTGGTTCTTTATGTTTCCATCAAATTTGTTTAAGTTGTATTATGGAGATGATTGGGAAGGACTTTTTGAATCTATTACCGGTTATGGTCTTGGTGGTTCTTCAATGGCACTTTTTGGAAGAGTTGGGGGAGGTATATATACGAAAGCAGCCGATGTTGGTGCTGATTTAGTTGGAAAAGTTGAAAAAAATATTCCTGAAGACGATCCTCGTAATCCTGCTGTAAGTTACTCTCTTATTTTGATAATATTTGGGCAAAAATAGATCGAAATCGTGCATGCGTGGTTAATTGTTTATCTTTGGTACTATTTTGATACTATTTTGATTATTAATTTAAAAGTAGGGTCAAATGCTCAACTTTACACACATAAAAGATTAGAAAACCCTAGTAACATGATGGTAGGTAATGTTGTGAAGATATGCTCAATTATGCTTGTATCTTATGCTCATTTATTTATGAGACAAGGTGTTTGGGATCACTTATTTTAAAGAGCTTATAGACTCTCAAATCTTAAAATAAGCACTTAGTTACTCTACAATAATAAACATAAGCATTTGTATCCAAATGCTCAAAACTTCTTATTTGCCTGAAAATAAGCCGATAAGCACTTACATATGCAATCCAAACATCCTCTTACACATACTGGATCACTTAATAAAATTATTTATCTGCATTGCGTTGTATAAAACCACTTTTGAGGTTGCTTATCCAAACTGATTATCTAATTATTTGTAAGTGAAGTACATTATTTCGAATAAGCAACTTGAACTTTTCTATTTAAAAATCAATAAACAAATAGACATTTTATATAAGCGGTGCCAAACACCCCCATTGAGTCGATATTGATTGCCAAATGGGGATTATGACCCCATCCTCAATGATTCAAGTTAGTTAGACCAAATATACTGTAACATATTTTGTTCCATAAGTTTGTGATGACCTTTCTTATGTACTAAAGTTACAACAGAACCTTGAAGGGCCACATTATTATTTGTTTTGTTTTGTAGTGAAATGTTGCGAACATACAATTTTATTTTCAGTGGTTCATATATAGTGGGAAAGATTGTGGGAAAAGGCATTCTCATTGATTACTTAGTATGAGCGGCTAAGAGTGGTCTTGGCTTGCTAAAACATGTGCTCTTTCTCTATAAACATCCAAATTTTGGTTGGGATCATAATTCATAAGTGTTCTTCTTTGCTTTTTGCCAGGTAATTTCAGTTCGTACGAGAAATATACGGTGAAATATGCTGGGGCTGCTGCTATGTATTTTGTGTCCAAGAAACTGAAGAAAAAGTACAATATTACGGATGAAAGAGCAGCCTTGTATGATGCTGCAGAAACATGGGTTGATGCTCTTGACGGCAGAGAGTTTTTAGGTCAGTTAATTTGATATACCATATCTTAGCAGTTTATGGTCAATTAATGCATGTTCATATTTTTATTATTCTGTCATGGAAACATGTAGAATTACTGCCGCCTTGTACATGGTCACCCTTATGCCCAAATATCAACACGACAACACCTGTTGTTTAGTACTGTATATTTAGTCTGCCCAGTTTTAGCATAAGAAGACCAGATATTTACTTTGTTTTTATTCAAGTACTATATTTCTGATTTCCTTGGTGAATGAAGCTAATTACGTAAGGCATCTCTAAACATAGTACACTAAATAATGTGATCTTATAGATTTGGCGAACAGCGTGCTTCTAATGTTGAGAGAGGAGTGATGTCGGAACATAAGAATCTTAAATTTCAAATTGTAAATCTCATACACACGAGAGAATTTAGTGGAAAGCTTAACTGGCATTGTCTTTTAGCTTTTATGAGGAAAGATTACTTGCTGTATTATCAAAGGAGGGAGAACCAGAGAGCACATGTTTTCAGAGTAATCAAATTGGTGATGCTTGACATAAAGATGAATTCTTGTAAGAGGTCCTTATCTTTATCTCACAAAGTCAAGAGTTGCAAGAGTTTTGTCAATCTGAAAGAAAGACTCAAAATAAGGCCATGATCGGTCAATAGAAGTAATCTGCGGAGTATCATTGTTATTGTCGCCATGAAAATGCTCCAAGCTCATTGCCAAACTTGAAAGGAGTTACATAAATGACTAACTTTATACACAGTACCACTATTATCAGTGTTTGCATCATTCACTGGTTTATCGGCCATATTCATGAACATGTTAGCTTTTAAGAACCATTTCAGCGTAATTAGTCCATTAAGAGATTTCCTGGTGCTGTATAAGACATCTTCTTTTGCTAATGTTTTCACTCAACAAGAGTGGTGAGGTCCAAAGTCTAATGCTATTAGTTAATGGAACTTTGCATTTAAATTTATTTGTCTAATTAGCAAGTATGCAGTGCTATATAGAGTTTCATACTTACGTAGATTGCCTAAGAACGGCATGCTATTTCATTCCAAAAAATAGAACGGCATGCTATTACTCTTTTTTCAATAGGCATTCTGTATAGCTGTTAACTCTGCTTTTTATTACTTTATCAGGGGGCTCCAAGCCAAATCTGGCAGATCTAGCTGTCTTTGGGGTGTTGAGGCCTATTCATTATTTAAGGTCTGGTAAAGATATGGTGGAGCACACAAGAATTGGTGAGTGGTACTCTAGAATGGAGAGTGCAGTTGGAGAGTCTTCAAGGATAAAGGCATAGATTTCTGGTTGCAGTCAAATACGGGAAGGCTAACTATTAACAAGGGTCAAGAACCGAACTTAATCATACATCTTCCTTCAGTGAGTTCATAACATGAAATGCTTGGCACTTTCAGCTGTTTGATTCTGAAAGATGGACCATTAACACCACATATTTAGGCAGGCATACAATAAGTTAGATCATAAGACAACATTATATGATCTACACTGGGTATGGATACTTACCTGGTGTTGGTTGCTTCCCTTATTTGGATGGGATACAATTTTGCAGTTCGGCATTTTAAATGTGAGTTATATAACCTATATGGAATAATATACCATTGAAGTATATTTAAAGTTAACATCTGCTCGACTCCTCAACTGCTCGACTGCTCGACTTTAATGCTCGACTGATCGACTGCTCGACTATGGATATATTTAATGATGATAATTTTAAATGTGAGTTATATAACCTATATGGAATAATATACCATTGAAGTATATTTAAAGTTAACATCTGCTCGATTGATCGACTGCTCGACTGCCGACTTTAATGCTCGACTGCTCGACTGCTCGACTATGGATATATTTAATGATGATAATTTTAAATGTGAGTTATATAACCTATATGGAGTATATTTAAAGTTAACATTTGCTCGACTCCTCAACTGCTCGACTGCTCGACTTTAATGCTCGACTGATCGACTGCTCGACTATGGATATATTTAATGATGATAATTTTAAATGTGAGTTATATAACCTATATGGAATAATATACCATTGAAGTATATTTAAAGTTAACATCTGCTCGACTGATCGACTGCTCGACTGCTCGACTTTAATGCTCGACTGATCGACTGCTCGACTATGGATATATTTAATGATGATAATTTTAAATGTGAGTTATATAACCTATATGGAGTATATTTAAAGTTAACATCTGCTCGACTCCTCGACTGCTCGACTGCTCGACTGCTCGACTTTAATGCTCGACTATGGATATATTTAATGATGATAATTTTAAATGTGAGTTATATAACCTATATGGAATAATATACCATTGAAGTATATTTAAAGTTAACATCTGCTCGACTGATCGACTGCTCGACTGCTCGACTTTAATGCTCGACTGATCGACTGCTCGACTATGGATATATTTAATGATGATAATTTTAAATGTGAGTTATATAACTTATATGGAGTATATTTAAAGTTAACATCTGCTCGACTCCTCAACTGCTCGACTGCTCGACTTTAATGCTCGACTGATCGACTATGGATAATATATTTAATGATGATAATTTTAAATGTGAGTTATATAACCTATATGGAATAATATACCATTGAAGTATATTTAAAGTTAACATCTGCTCGACTGCTCGACTTTAATGCTCGACTGATCGACTGCTCGACTATGGATATATTTAATGATGATAATTTTAAATGTGAGTTATATAACTTATATGGAGTATATTTAAAGTTAACATCTGCTCGACTCCTCAACTGCTCGACTGCTCGACAGCTCGACTGATCGACTGCTCGACTATGGATATATTTAATGATGATAATTTTAAATGTGAGTTATATAACCTATATGGAATAATATACCATTGAAGTATATAAAGTTAACATCTGCTCGACTGATCGACTGCTCGACTGCTCGACTTTAATGCTCGACTGATCGACTGCTCGACTATGGATATATTTAATGATGATAATTTTAAATGTGAGTTTGGAGTATATTTAAAGTTAACATCTGCTCGACTCCTCAACTGCTCGACTGCTCGACTGCTCGACTATGGATATATTTAATGATGATAATTTTAAATGTGAGTTATATAACCTATATGGAATAATATACCATTGAAGTATATTATTTAAAGTTAACATCTGCTCGACTGATCGACTGCTCGACTTTAATGCTCGACTGATCGACTGCTCGACTATGGATATATTTAATGATGATAATTTTAAATGTGAGTTATATACCAAATGGGTTATCCTCTTTGTGGGTTCCCCATCCTCGTTCAAACCCGGTAGCCTCCTGATGAAGCTCGAGCTCTCACACCCGTTGTTGCAGGCGTTCAATCTTTATATCACGTGGGTCACGATGGTAAGTTGTTACGTTGCCTCGTTCGGCGGTTCTACGAGCAACAAAACCAGAGGGTGTTCCACGTCCACGAGGGATCCAATCGGCCATTTGCACCAGAAACTCCGATACCAAATGATGACGGTCGATACGATTAAATGGCCATACACAAACAAACGAATTCAAAGAACGATAAATTGAATCCCAAATGAGTATTCGTGTTTATTCATAAACACAAAATCATAACTTCCTCTAAAAGCCTCTATAATTATAGTTTCTTAATTCTTAACATAGACATTGATTAGGAATATATTTCCTAAACAAAGATAAGTTCTAATAAAAAGGAAACAAATCAAAACAAAAATTATTTTAAAACTAACAATAATGAAACACGATTTTGAGGCTCTAAAATCGGACACCAAAAATAAGTATACGTTGAATATGTAGAATCTGAAAAACCTCTTTTCTGATTTATAAGATAATAGTTGCCAAGGCGAACTTATACTTATATACATAAAACCGAACCATGTCGAACACATGGCGACACATGGTTGGGTAGTGCAAGTTGCCAAAGCAACCGGTCTAAAAAAAGCACGCCCAAAAAAAGGGTCTCAAAAGTGATGTGTCGAAAGGCAACTGGTTTACTTCGGGAATTTTCCCTAATATTAAAAACAAAACACTTGAAAGTTGAAATTCATACCAGCATAAACTACTCTAAAAACTAATCCAAGAAAGTTTGGGGTAAAAACATTATTTTAAGAAAAATTGTTAAGTAGGAATATAACACTTTCATAGATGTCATAAGATTGATTCTCTTAACATCACTATTGAAATTAACAATTTTAATGTTTTAATGTTACTATAGAAATTAAAGCATGTGCAGTATTTAAGAAAAATCACAAGGACTTCTAGACTTTTAAGCTTGATAAGAGGTTACATATTGTTTACTTAATATGATCATACACTAAAAGTAGCAAACCTTCCAAACAAACCAACTCTACCACTAAATGCAACATTGCAATTCTACGCAGATGCAGCAATCCAACAATTAATCGAACAAACAAAACGATATGGAATTCAAGGCAAACTTATACTTATATACATAAAACCGAACGTCTGGTGTACCTTACAAGAAAGGTAAAAAATAAGGACGGAAAACGTTAAAACTAGTCACACTACTTCCTATCTCTAATTGTAGGATAGATACAGGCAACTAAACGAGTTATTATACCCCGTCTGAAACCTAAAACAAGCAGAGCAACACATACCCATGACCCCAAAACAATAACAATACGACTTATCAGAAATTAAATCAAGCACTTGTAAGTAGGCCCAGCCGTAGCAAGCAGACTTTATAGAGCTGCCTGTCAGTCCCAAAAAAGAAGTTTTTTTACTCGTCCAAAATAGAAACAACTCTGGTTACCTTATATTAATCAGCAACCCGATCCCTAATTCTCCCTTCATTTGATGATGACTGCTCTTCAGTGCTAAGATGAGCATTAAAATCCGGCATCCCTTGGATTATTTCATCATTCTCTGGAAGTTTTATCTTTGGGGAAAGCCTCTTGGCTTCTTCAGTAGTGTATATGAAGATCTTTCGCACCATGCTGCAAAACTCACTGCGCACACAACAAAAAACACATAGCTTACATACCAGAAAGTAGATTGGCAAAATGGGTAAATCGGGCGAAGTGATAATTTACCATAATGGGTATGGCTTTAAACGGACTACTAACTGGTATTGGTCAAGTGGGATCAGGTTGAGTTGTGGGGATGACCCGGAAACACTTATCAATTCTCCATTAAAACTAATAAAATAATTAATTTGATACATAGTATTACTATAGTGATCTAACTGTTTACAGAGGCGATCTACAAGGTTCTAGAAATTTTAGTTTTAGATGATCATCACTCCACTAGACTTGGCTCGACCCATTTGAACCTGCTTTTTTAGTTAAATCTTTTAGTTTAATCACTTTACAGCATTAGACATAACACATACCCCAAATTAACCCATTTTTATATAATGGGTCAAATTGCCACCATAGGGTCCACTTAAAGTTCTCTGTTTTAGCAAAAACAAGGTTACATAATTACATAGCAAAATCGATCAATAGCACATTAATTTAATTCTCTTTCATCGAATTAGTTTGTCCTCATTTTTTTTGGGGGGAGCGGGTAAATTAAATGTGATGACATGCACTTACTGCCATGGATCATCCCCGACCATCATAATGTCATCCTCAGCATCAGTGTATACAACCTGCCACTTCTTCGGGACCACATGGAGTTCGCCTTCAATTTCAAACATATTTTCCAACTTCTCCAGTAAATCCTCATAACAATTGAACTGTGTTAAATCGACAGCCCTCCCAACAGCCATCCCTTGCATATGTACCTGCAGGAGTTGATAGATACTGCCTTAAAACAGAGGGAAAACAATATGACACGATCATGATGGACACGCACAGTAGCTACGTTGAAAATAAATACAAAATCAAATAAACAATGATAAGAAACACATTAACGAGCATAATAACGCCTCCTATTCACAACAAAAATACCCAATCCCGCCGGATAGCAGTATGGGGGAGGTAGGATGTAGACAATCATACCCCTATTCAAGGGTAGGGAGACGCCTCCTATTCTAAAGATACATAAACTTTACGTATTAGTTATTACAGTATACTTACAAGGAGTAGCCCAACTCTTCCCGGTGATACTCAATTAACTATACTCAATCAACTGCTGAATAAACATATCAAATCAAGAATTTTAGCTCACCTAATCCGTAATACAAGTCCACAACTATGAATTCTAACTTGATAAAAGATACAATACTGATCTAATAATAATTATACTAAAACTTATCAGCTATAGCAATTATTTATCCAGAATTAAATACCGACATTTATCAGCCCTAACAAATCATTATTATCACAAACAATGCAGCTCCTGGCATACAATTTTTTCAGGCTGATTATCTAATAATATTAAACATTCAATCATTTTTGCAAGGTATTAAGTAACTCACATTTTTCAATCTCAGCAAAATCAAGATTTTAATAACTAAAAACATACTTTAGTGCAGCTACGGATTTGCCTGGCATGCAATTCTGGAGATCTAATGCTGGACTTTTCAGGGTCACAACTTGCTGTAGGTATATCAGAACGGTACATATTTGATGGCTCAGAACGCCATTCAGATTCTGTATCAAGAGGGCAGATTGGTCTTTCATCCGCCACTGCTCTAGACAAAATCATTGGTGAAGTTTCCTCCACAGTTGAGGGATCGAGTAACTCGATTCCAAATAGCCTGTAGCCATTAGTCTGTCGTTTTCCACCCCCTTAGATGATGCAGAATCTCCGACGCCAACTATGGTCCCACTAAACCTGCAGCAGGACAGTTAAACAATTGAGTTACGGAATCAAGTAATCAGCTGTGTTAATCATGAGCCATCTGCAGTAGGTACCTTCTTTCAGGAACCTCTTCACCCTCAAATCTCATTTTGAACCTCATACCAACAGAAAGCTTATGATTTCTAGCTTCAAGGTACTTGTTAAGGCTGACAATAAACTCTGATCGACTGGTTCTGTTCACAAATGATGCCAAATTCAGCAAACATGTTTTCGGTCACACAAATTGAAAAGGTAAATGACCAAAATCAAGAGTTTGTGTGGACAAATAATTGAGTTTATGCAAATCATATTATAAAAACATAAGTAAAATACATCTCCTGCTTTGATTTTTTATATATTTATATAGCCACACGTAGATTTATCAGCCACAGACTTCTATGGGCTGTTCCTTGCCCGAAGGGCCTGCAAATTATGGCAAACTGCTTCAGTTTTTCCTTAAAACGGACTCGGAACACATTAAGCTCATGCAAAATGCGATGAGCATCTTTATGATACGGAAAGGAAATATTGCAGACACTTCCCTCCCTGATTTAGACGCTCAGACTAGTTAAACTTATAATACAATTAACAACCTATACTGTTAGATTTATCAGCCATATAGTCTTCTATGGGCTGTTCCTTGCCCGAAGGGCCTGCAAATTATGGCAAACTGCTTCAGTTTTTTCCTTAAAACGAACTCAGAACACATTAAGCTCATGCAAATGCGATAAGCATCTTTATGATACGGAAAGGAAAGATTGCAGACACTTCCCTCCCTGATTTAGACGCTCAGACTAGTTAAAATTATAATACACTTAACAACCTATACTGTTGAGCGCTAATTATATCTGGTTGGCTCATATACGAGCAACATAACTAAAGTTCATTTTGGCACTCGATGATAAAAAGCGAACACAAACTAGAGGGACCCCACTCAAAGTAAACTAACTATCTCAACAGATCAAACAAATTAAACAAATATCCAAAGATCAAGTCAAAACTATTTCAACAAATTAAACTAAAAAGAAATTCATAATAAAAAGTGAAATGAAATGTACATACAGATCAAAGGTGAATGATGGACATGTGCCATTGAAGAACCACCAAGACCATAACCGGTAATAGATTCAAAAAGTCCTTCCCAATCATCTCCATAATACAACTTAAACAAATTTGATGGAAACATAAAGAACCAAGAGGTTAACATAAGCTAGCAGCAGGTTATGTTAACTAGCAGCAGGTTAACATAAGCTAGCAGCAGGTTATGTTAACTAGCAGCAGGTTAACAAAGCTAGCAGCAGGTTAACATAAGCTAGCAGCAGGTTATGTTAACCTGCTGCTACACCACTCACCCCACCTAACTCACCTACCTCACCACATTCCAAACACACCCAAATGTAAACTGACCACATTCCAAACACACCCAAATGGATTTGGAGTCAGATGCTGAACCACCACCTTTTTTCTTACCATGTTTACCTTTACCCGCCCTTTTATCAATCGCCCCTTCTCTACAATCATCACATTTATGTGGCTCTGATAATGCTATCTTTACTGAGACTTTGTCTAAATTGATTCCCTTATCAAGATGGGTACATACTCTTGCGTCTCTGTCAGCCGAAACTGAATCAACTACCGTTGTTGGAATTATCTTTTGTGAGACCGCTTTTGTTGGAACTGTCTTTCGGGTAGCTCCCTTCTTCACTTTTTTCCCCATTTACCCCTAAAAGTCATCATGGATAAAAAGTGAAAAGGTTAACAACTCCTACAACAGTAATGGAAATAAAAAAGAAGTGCAATTACACTAGAAAAACACAGTGGCATATGTGTTTCTCAGAAGCATATTGATCAAGAAAGTTGCAGTTTTCTTTCTGATTATTTGTTCTATGTAACAAGTGGTGAGGTTTTTTAGATAGTGACGAAGTGCCATAGTTTAACTTAAACACATGCCACTCACTGTCATTAAGAGAAATTTAGTATTACATATCATATAGGCATAACCGCGTGAATAGTACCTCCAAACTAGGATAGTTGCAGTTTTAATGTTTTCTTATCTTCCTAAAGTTCCAGTCGACTAGAGAAGACTATAGCTTAAACTATAGCCTTCTTAATCGCGATTCTCTAATTGCGAATATATTACAGGAGCCTATAATCAATTACTCTTATCCTCACGCTAACTTCGGCTTCATGACACTATCATGCACAAAATAAATTTGCTAAACTTTATGTTGTCACTCATGAGACAGCTAACAACGATCAGTGACAGAACAAAACATTATCAGACACTAAAAAACCAGGTTATACAAGCTTCAATTACTTGATTAGACGCAACTACTACGACAACAACATAATATGACAGATTATCCCCAAATTCACCAGCAAGTTAATATCATATTGCTAATATTCAATAACCTACGCTTGTATATACAGAACTTTGAAACTAGTATCAGTTTCACATAGTCAAAGTATTCCTCAACCAATCCTAAATCAACAACCAATACCTACGCAACCGTAACCGTAAAACGTAACGACTCATAACAACCACTACCTAACTAACAACCGATTCAAGTTCTAAACACCAAGTTCAAAATTAACCTAAGCAGTACATACACAGAGTTCAAATATTCTTCAAGCAATCAACACAACCGTGACCGAAAAGACGTAACGAATCCTCACAATCACTACCTAACTAACAACCGATTCAAGTTCTAAACACTAAACTTAAAAATAACCTCAAAACAGTACACATATAGTTTAAAATATTCTTCAAGCAATCAACAATCAACACATGGGTAATTTTAAGAAACAAACAACATTACATTGAGTCATTTTTCAAGTTGAATAAGCTGAAAGAGTGACTGAATCGAAACATGGTACTATTGAGTGACATTTTTTTGAAACAGTTGGTAATTTTCTTTTCATTTTATAAAATTTTAATTTTGCCTTGTTGATCTCGATGAGTAAAATTTTTGTGTTTGTGGATCTGGGTTTGATGTTTGTGGATCTGGGTTTGATGTGTGTGTGTGAGAGATAATGAGGAGTGGGAAAAGAATGTATTAATAAAAGATGAGGGTATATTTGTCATTTTAAAATAAATGAATAAAATATTCTACCTAACCTTGGACACGTGTCGTAAAAGTAATGGAGTCGAGCAGTCGAGCAGTCGAGCGTGACCAAAATGGGAAAGATGTGTTGAGAGTGACTATTAAATGGATCATCTTTTTTTTGAAATACTAAAATGGTAATTACCCTCTTCTTTTTTTATGCTGTTTTTTGGGATAACACATTTGATAGGATTGAGGCTTGAGAGGTTATTCGGTTAAATTTCTAATTTTTTTTTTTTTTTTTTTTTTTTTTACCTTTTTAATATTTCTTAACTATTGTTACATAGCGTGTGTTTGTGCTGTTCTAACTTCTAAGTACCATCTTTTTTATGTGTTTTTTCTTAATGATAAAAAGTATATAACTAGTCATATTTTTGAGCTTATGAAATTCAATAAGCCATAAGCTGACATTGATAAGCTCAAAAAACTTTTGAGCTTATATGATTTTCAAAAGTTCAATAAGCTTATAAAGCGGCTAAATAAGCTTAAACAAACACCCCTTTAATTTATTTTGTGTTTTATAAAAGTTTAATGACAAGAGTTTTTATATGTGTTTTGTGGTGTTTTGTTTTAAAAGGGTTATGGTATATTGGTATGTATAAAGTATTGTGTATGTTAAAGTGTGTGATTTTAGATTTTTCAAAAGGCGTTACGATTTTTCTATCCAAACTCCGTTTTTGTCAAGGGTTATAGCTATTTTGTGTTTTATAAGTTTAATGGCAACAGTTTTGTAGTATTTTGTACGTGTTTGCTCTGCATTTTGTGGTGTTTTTTTTGTGTTTTATATTATGTGCATATTAATTACTTTAATCAAAAATGAAAACTATAAAATAAAAGCAAGAATAAACATTGACTTGCGGTCACCTGACCCTTCGCGGGCATGTGTATACCTTACTTTTGATTTTTGTTTTCATAATATTACCAAGGCAGAATAAGCATTGACTTGACACAAAATACTACTTTTAAAAATATATTACGGAGTTGATCACACTTATTAAGATATGCATATTCTTTTTAACTTTTGTATCTTCTTGTACTTTGTAACTTGTTATTGTTGTTGAGATGAAATGCAAAACTAAGTTTTACATAGTCTTGTTAAAGACCTCAAAATCCAGATTTTTTAGACATGTGCCAAAATTATGTCGTGTATCAAACATGGTTTTTAAAGCAAAGAACCTGTTCTTGGCCGAACCGAAAAAGAAAATTTATAAAAGGGTTAAGAACAAATGGTCTTTTGCTTCTTGATAACAAAACCTTTATATATCCCCAATATGGGTAGTCAACAAGAAAGCCTTTGAAATCAACAAAAACTGGGCACTTCAAAGTTTGCACAAATCAAAAAGGTGAAAATGACTAAGAAGTAACGGGTCTCATATTGTGTCAAAAGTAAAGGTTGGAGTGCCTAGCATCTAGCCCTCAAGGTGATGGTTTGCGTTGGAAAAAGATAAAAAGGTGATGGTTTGCGACCGGATCAGGACTGAAGGGACGAGCCGTTTGTTTATATGGAATTGGAAGCGCAATGTGGCTAGTACAGTGGAGATTGACGAGAAGCAAGCTTTGGAGGCCGCGTTGATGGGGTGTACTGTGAACGATAGGAGTGATACTTGGGTGTGGTATAATGGTAGGAATACAGATTTTTCAGTTTCCGAGGTCAAGAAGTGGATGAATGGTTCGGATAATAATGGAGATCGGTTTGGTTTCTCTTGGAGTAAGTGGGTGCCTCTCAAATGTAATATCTTTATGTGGCATCTTTTTTTGGATCGTTTTCCTACAAAAAAAGCGCTGATTAGGAGAAACATTCAAGTGGATAGTCCGTTATGCGGGTGGTGCGAGATTGAGGAAGAAATGGCGGAACACATTTTTACCGGTTGTGGTGTTTCGGCCGGTGTTTGGAATGGGGTTTCTAGATGGTGTCGTATTCCGGATATTTTTGCTTTCCATGTCACAGACTTGGTGAACTTGCACGATTTATGTGGGACGGTTGGTATTAAGAAGGCAGTGGTGCAGGGGGTGATTATTATTGCTTGTTGGGTTATGTGGAAAGCTAGGAACGATAAGATTTTCTCTAATAAGGAGTCGAAGGTGGTGGAGTTGGTGGCAGACATCAAGACTTTGGGCTTCCTTTGGTACAAGCACAGATTCAAAGATGGTGTGGTGGGTTGGGATAGATGGTCTAATTTTGATTTGATGTAATCCGTTTGTGTTTGTTTGGTTTTTGGCTTGTTATCTCCGTCTTGGTGATAGCTTGTCCTTTTGGTGGTATTGAAAGTTAATCTTCAAAAAAAAAAAAAAAAAAAAATCTAGCCCTCAAGGTTTTAGTGGTTAGTCCCTCGAGTAAAAATAGCAAAGTGTTAACAACGAATGTATACCTTTCAAAATTCATTAGAGGGTGTTGAATTCTCGGGACAAGTATCTTTGACAGGAATGTCAACATGTGTGACAGTAACAGGTATGTAAATACACAGGTTTGAGGTTGACAGTAACGTATGTGGTATGATAGACCCGATTCGAGAAATAGAGCATCGACCTGTGGATCGTTCGGTAGACCTCTGGCGGTCTTGACGTTCGCCCAGACGATCGATGAAGAACACACCACATTTACCTCCACATGGATAACACACCAATATGGCACCCAGATAGGAAGGTTGATACTTGAGTGCATTGTATGACATTGACAGATCGAATTTAAGGATATCATTATTCACCATAGGCCAATAATACTATACTGGGGGGACATGTGACATATATGGTCTGATAGACCCAATCCGTCAGGACACTAGATGAAGGGTGCGTCCAGACGAAGGACATGGACGAAGGACGTGGACGAGGGGCGCGTCCGGACGATGACCAGAGGGAAAGCACGTCGCATTGACCACCATGTAATAGCCATGTGCCCACGTGTACCTACTACCCGGATATTACGGGATTGTGTTCCCCACGTAACCTGACACCTAGCACCTAAGCTAGGTGTAGCTCGACATGTTCCTTCCCAAGACAGAACAGGTATCGAGATTGGGGTATTATAGATACCCAAACTTCATTTATTGTAAAGGGACCAATTTGGTACCTACCTCTCTCTACTTTCTCTCTTTATATATTCTCATCTTTCTTTACTTATTTTACACACTACAATACATCACATACATTCATACTAAATCCTCTACGCTCGAGGTACTGACTTGACCGTCAGAGGGTTGTTCCCGAAGCTTAGGCCTTGAGACCCCTTCTAAAGTGTTCTTTCATGTTTGCAGCACATTTCCAGGCACTTGACAAGGACGAGCGGCACGTGAGAGCCATATAGACTTCCCCGACAGAATAATGCTTCAACAGAACTGTATTTTTCAGATAGGGTCATTAGAAGAATTGATGTATGACAGCAACATTCACTCATTTTGAATTAGGACTTTAAACGAGTCAAGCTCGTGAGCTCAGTAACCACTTGAAACAAGTTGAAATCACTCTGGCAATCTAGTCATAAACGGATCTACACGGGTTTAAATGAGTCATATTCTTTATCTGACGGGGTTAGCATAAACACAATTTTTAATAACTCATGGGTTTACTTGTGTCACTTCAAAATTATTGAAGAAGTATGTTGGCTCGAGGCTTTGTTAAACTAACATTAACTTACTAGTTACGACTTGAAATAATCAAGCCGAACTAAAGTCGAGCTATATTTTGTAAGCCTATCACAAAAGAAGTCGAGCTCGGGCTTGTAAATTATGCTATAAGCCGAGCTTGTGCGAAAAGTATAAGGCGAAACAAGTTCAAACTCGATGTCGAGCCTTGCAACCTTGAACAACCAGAGTTTGATTGAGCCTTATAATAAAGCTTAAACAAGCGTCGTAAATAAAGTTTGTTCTAAAAGTATAAGGCGAAACACGTTCAAACTCGATGTCGAGCCTTGCAACCTTGAACAACCCGAGTTTGATCGAGCCTTAATAATACTAGTTCAGCCTACAACAATCTTTATTTACTAGTTCTTAAGCTTAACTAACTTAAATATTTGTAACAAGTTAGAAAAGTTTGTCATTTTACTGCTCATTTGCTTATGTGCTTATTTATAATTAGAATCAAATCCAAACATTATGTTTAAAAGCACTTTTTTAGACAGCATAAAAGGCCTTTTAAATCTATAGCTCCAAAAGAGTGACCAAATATCCGAAAATGGAACCGATGAGTACCGATAAAACTTTTTTTTTTGGTGCAATGGTGAAAGATATATATTAACCTCCAAATGTTTTACAACATAAGATAACAGAATCTGATTTGGACAGTCCCAAATACAGAAACAATACACCCATGAAACATACATCCGATATCAGATACTACTACAAAGATATACAACTCTATTCTTCTGACGGAAGTGCCATACACATAGCAGTCTTCATCATTGCTGCTATTCCATTCATCACCCATGTTTATTCACCATTAAATTGCACCAATACCATCTAGCTACATTTCCATTACTACTCCCCACCAAGATTACTCAACCTGTCACCACAGTAGTCAAAGTAGGAAGAAGAATGGCATCACTAGGAACCCGTAACCCATCCATTGGGGGGCTCTGCCAAAACAACCTACATTTCCCTCTCTAGAAGGGCTTCAGTTGCTTGGGAACACTCACCCTCAATGATGACCAACCTATCCTCCTGTGCCAATGTATTGAGTGGACCAAGCAGGTTCATCTTTCACTCCTCGCTATTCCACTCATCATACATTGGCCGCCCCAACCATTTACCCTTCACACAGGAAGACCCTACTTTATGGTACATCCCTACTGACTAGACCTCCTACTTAGCCAAACAAGTCTGTCTAATTTCCCCCCGGGCCAAATCAGAACAGACAAGAGGTTTCTCATAGGTACAGTCATGCAGTTGGGACTCCAAGATACAAGGTATCTTCTCAGTGTAATGGCCTGCAAGTGATAAAACCAGCTAAACTTAAGCTTAGGCTGGTGTTATCCATGTATCCAATCACCCCTTTAACAGCAGGGGAGAAACAAGAAACCATTATTCCAGGAATCATCAACTGTATCATAGTGCCAAACACCCCTTTAGAACAGTTAACACAGTCATTAATCATCAGAAGTATCATTCCACTTATCCAGAATGTAATCACTGTCTTTGTTGATACTCATTGAGACTTGCCATTGTTTGCATACTTCAATCACTTTACAAGTCCTCTTCACAGTTAGACTTGAAAGCTTTAGCCTCACATGATTAATTATATCAACCAAGACCACTTGATAACTTCTTTTATCATCACCAAACAGTCTCTTGTTTCTTTCTGTCCAAATAAAGTAGACACAAGCAGCTATGACAATTCTTCTCAGGATGCTCATGATTGATTTATTGCAAGGCAGCTTAGTCATTTCATCAATAACTTCATTCATTGAATTGGACCAACTATCTTGTTTTATCCTTTTCTTCAAATCACTCCATATTTTGGTAGAGTAGTTGCATTCAAAAAATAGGTGATCATGAGAATCATGACACATCTCACATAAAGGACATAACACATGTTTTCCAGGATACCATTTGAAAAGCCTGTCTTGGGTAGATAGCCTCCCCAATACAGCTAGCCATAAGATGAAAGAGTGTTTGGGTGTACCATGAGAGAACCATATCACCTTCCACCAAGGCACTGTTTCATTACAAACATTCCAATCTTTCCAAGTATTTTTGATAGAAAAGTTCACTTTATCTCCTGAATTAGTAATCCAAAATGCTTTGTCTGTACAGTCATCATTGATACTTGGTTTAGGTATATTTCGGATGAAAGGGTACCTCAGTATCCAAATTGCAGGCCAATTCCAGTCACCATCTTTGATCAAGTCATTAACTTTGGCATCCAAACTTAGGTTAGCTTGCAGGATTTCTTCATTTGAGATCATTGTACTCATTGCACCACCTTCCCACCATTTATCATGCCACATGAAAATGCTTTTTCCATTACCAATTTTGTGGAAAATGTGATGTTTAACTTTATCTCTCAATGATAGGATCTGCTTCCACCCACAGCTGGCATTACTTTCACAATTAACTTCCCATATACTTTTTCCTTTGAGCCTGAAGACATTAATCCACTTCACCCAAAGAGATTCTTTGTTACTAGCCACATTCCATAAATGTTTAGACATAAGAACTTCATTCCAAGCACCCAAGTTTTTAATTCCCAATCCCCCTTCTTTCTTAGGCTTGCAAATCTGCTTCCAAGCTACTTTTACTTTCCCCCTTGATAGCTCCCCTTGGCACCAAAGGAACCCTTTTAAGAGCTTATCAATATCTTTAATCACAGACTTGGGGAGGATGAACACTGAAGCCCAATAGACCTGCATAGATGCTAGAATAGCATCTACAAGTTGCAGCCTACCTGCATATGACAACATTCTATTCTTCCAATTGTTAACTTTGGCTTTGACCTTATCAATTAAGCACTTGCATTCATTAACTCCAATCTGTTTTGTGATAAGGGGAACTCCCAAATAAGATACAGGAAGATTACCAACATTGAAAGGGAGAATAGATAGAATCTCAGTTTTGGTCTGTTCATCCACATTACCAAAGAAAATAGTACTTTTACCCATGTTTGGCTTTAAACCTGACACAACACTAAATCTATCCAACACTTCTTTAACTACCTTTGCAGACTTAGAATCACCATGGCATAGTACTAATAAATCATCTGCAAAGCAAAGGTGGGTAATTTTAAGTTGTTTGCACCCCCAGTGATACTTGAAACCCTGATCTTCATTAACTTGCTTGTTCATGAATTGGGTGAGGATTTCCATGACCAAAGTGAACATATAGGGAGACATAGGATCACCTTGCCTAAGCCCCCTACCACCCTTAAAGTAACCATGTCTTTCACCATTCACACAAATAGTAAAAGCAGCCGATCTTACACATGTCATTATCCACTTAGTCATTTCCAGAGGAAAATCAAATAGGTTCAGGATCTTTTCAAGAAAATTCCAATTGACAGTGTCATATGCCTTCTGTATGTCAATCTTCATGGCCAGCCTTTTAGTACCATTCTTCCAATTATAACCTTTAAGAAGTTCCTGAGTAAGTAGAATATTGTCAGTAATCTGCCTTCCAGGGACAAAAGCACTTTGACTTGGGCTTATGATTTTGCACAGGGCACTCTTGATTCTATTAGTAAAGATCTTGCTAATAATCTTGTAAATGATATTGCAACATGCAATTGGTCTATAATCTGAGACTTTCATAGGAGTAGAGACTTTAGGAACCAAGGTGATTAATGTTGCATTTATTTCCCCCAAAAGTTTTCCTTTAGAGAAGAACTCCTTCACAGCTCCACAAACATCTTCACCCACAATATCCCATGCTTTTTTAAAGAATTTAGCTGTGTAACCATCTGGGCCTGGAGCTTTGTTATCACTGATGTCAAATAGAGCTTCTTTAATCTCTTTATCACTAACAGGAACCACCATCATTCTTGCATCATCTTCACTAACTTTATTGAGTAAGTTGATACTATTAGGATCCATGTCTAAAACAGGAGCTTCCTTGCCAAGAAACTCTTTGAAGTGTTTGAAAAATTGCTCAGCAACCAAATTACCTTCCACTCTATCCCCATGCTCATTACACACAGCCTCAATTCTACTTCTATGTATCTTTCCTTTAACCACAACATGGAAAAATTTACTGTTTTTGTCCCCATCACTAAGCCATTCAATCTTAGCTTGCTGATATAAGAGCTTTTCCTCATCATGTACTGCATTATTATATTCTTTTAAGGCAGCAACTTCTACTTCTTTAAGTTTAGAATTATGAGGGTCATTATCCACAGCAATCTGAGCAGCCTTTAACTTATCTCTCCATTTGACCACATTCTCATGAACATTACCATTTTTCCAGTTGAGCTGCTTCATGTGGTATTTCAAGGCTTTCAGCTTTTTAACAAGTCTATACATTCTGCACCCCTCAATGTTGATATTCCATTCCTTCTTCACAACTTCTTTAAATTCAGGCTTATCTGCAATAAGATTGGTGAATCTAAAAGCTTTCTTCTTCTTTTGTAGAACTTTTGGAATGATCAAAACTGCTGGACAGTGGTCTGAAGTCAAGTGAGGAAGAAATACAGCATGAGAGTTAGTAAATTTCCCCATGAAGCTAAGGTTCCCCATAACTCTGTCAATCTTTTTGAGAATGCCATTACTAGGATTTAATCTACTCTGTATCCATGTAAAATGAGTGCCAGAGCAATTCAAATCCTCAATCTCAATTTGGTCTAAGCATTCTTGAAACTCACACATGTCTACAGATTTGCACGAACCACCTTCAGAGTGGTCATTTGTGTGTAGACTAACATTCCAGTCCCCCAACAAAATCCATGGTCTATCATTAACAATACCTTTGTATCTTTTCAACACCTTCCATAGTTCTCTTCTTTCTCTACCTGTATTAGCAGCATAAACAAAACAACAAAAGAATAGTTCATTACTACTTACAGTTTCAATTTGGCAGAATATTGCTTAACTACAAAAGTGGAGAGGCATGATTGAGACATCTTTAGGATTCCAACCAATTATAATTCTGCATCCCCTCTTGCTTTCCTGAATATTGCTGATACAATTCCACCTTCCAAATACAAAGTCACTAATTTTGTCAATCTGCTTAGGCTTGATATGAGTTTCCAATGTAGCACAAATACTAAGCTTATGCTCAACAATAAACTTTTTGACCTCCTTTGCATGTCTCTGTTGCACATTCCTCTTACATTCCAAGCTGCCATCTTCAGTTCTGCATTCATGCTTAACATTGAAGTTTTTCTCCTAAGCTATGATCTTTGGAAAATAGATCATTAGCAAGGCCATCAATCACATTCTATGCCATATTCTTAGCCATTTCAGTGGTCTCATCAAATACATCCTCTAATTCCAAACACTCCGTATTCCACTTTGTCTTCCATTGATCTCTAAAATACTTGAACATTTCCTTGGACCAGGTTGTTGATTCTTCTTTTGTAGGTATCCTTTGATAATTCACAAATTTATCAACCTTGTCCCTATCATTTTGCTGTTTACCCTCAACTGTTTCAGAATCTTCCATAACTTCTAGAACAGAATACTTATTGGCACTTATTTTTAACATATCCATGTTCTCCTTACTAAGATTCCAACTAGCTTTGGGGCTTTGACACTTATCAGTACCATTTATCATGTTATTCTGCTCCTTATCAACTATATCAGCTTCCTTGTTGCTCTGTAATGTCACTGTTTGATTAGTATCAGCAGAGATAGTCTTTCCTGTTGGTCTAAATTCAAACTTCTTTTTCCATTTATTAACACCATATCCCATTTTCTCCTTAATATTCCCTTTCTCCTGAGACTTCCCATTTATTTGTTCATTTTTGTTATTCTTCCAATTAGTCTTCCTCCAGCCATCATCATCCTTGTTGTTTTCCACACCATAAGTAACTTGTTTCTCATTAGCTATTTTTCCTTTATTACCACAGTTGCTATCAATGTGACCAAACACACCACAGTGGCTGCATCTAGGAGGGCTCCATACATATTCAACATTCACAAATCTAGTACATCTCCCCATCACCTCATCACATTTATAGCAAACTTCAATCTGTTTTTTGAGCTCTTTATCAGCACTAACTTCCACAAGTACTCTAGCATAACCAACTCTACCAGTACCCTTCTGACACATTCTAGTTGTGGTTTTATCCATGATTATGGGTTTACCAAGACTGCTAGTAATTGCACTAATACCTTTTTTAGTCCAAGCTATTAAAGGCACATTGTACAAGTTTACCCATAGAGGTAAAGTTTTATGCACACCCTTTTCCAAAATGATACTAGGATTCCACTTTTGTACAAAAAGAGGCTTATTATTTACCATCCAAGGCCCACTATCAAGCACCTGATTCATCCCCATCTCATCTTTGAATTTAAACAAAAACTAATCATTTTGTGTAACCACATCAATTAATCCATATTGTCCCCACATTCTCCCTATATTGTATTTCATCTCAGCATATGTCATTTTGTATCCTACAAAGTGGCCACAAAGTGTCAGATTCCATTTCACACATCCTTCCAAAACCAACTCATCTTCAATAATCACAACCTCTCTTCCTTCTTCAATAGCTATAGGAACTAAGTCAAGCTTATTATCAATATCCTCATTCCCAATTCTCACAGTGTTTGCAAATGATACTTTAGCCTGACTAGTAGAAGCCTCAGAAGTCACCACTTTAACATTCCC
Source organism: Artemisia tridentata subsp. tridentata (assembly GCA_021014915.2). Taxonomy (NCBI): domain Eukaryota; kingdom Viridiplantae; phylum Streptophyta; class Magnoliopsida; order Asterales; family Asteraceae; genus Artemisia; species Artemisia tridentata. The sequence continues at coordinate 345,868,772 of CP139505.1, read as the reverse complement.
AGAATTACAAGGAGATTTATCCTTATCAATCCCAGTTGTGGCACAAGTAGTATTAACAACATTCACTTCCCCTGTTTCTAAAGGTTTATCTACACAACAGACATCATTAAGGGGAGGGAAATCAGAATCATTAATCACTCCAACTTCCTTTACAAGCTCCTCTTTTCCATTTTCCCCATTAACACCATTACTTACAGCATCATTATTGTTTCCCTTATCCTCCAAAGCCTCTTTACTGTTATTCTTTTGCTTGCCTAACTCACATATAGTATCTTCAAACCTAACAGGGATTTTGGTTTGACGTTTTGATGATCTACGCTTATTAGATTTGTTAGACATGCTTATACAATAGGTAGATAGTAACAATAACAAAATTACTATTACTAGAGCTAATACTGTACTGAATTAAGAGATTAAAATTTTGGCGCCAAGCTTACAAATTTAGGCGTTTTCACAGATCTGCTTAAAATCCTAATTGAGTCTTATCATTGTGTTCGCAATGATAATACGAGTCTAATGGTGGTCACAGAACAGGATTTCAACAAGATACAAAGTTTGGTGCCAAATCATCCAAAAGATGGATTTCTCAAAACTGAACGAAAACCTAATTAGAGCTAATCATTGTGTGCGCAATGAAAATCTGATTCGATTGATGATCTTAGATTAGAATTTCGTTAAGAGAATGAGAAGAAATTAAGCTTTTTGATGAATTTTAATGGAGGTGAAAATGGCGGAAAGTTGTTAGAAGAGAGAGAAAAGTAGGTGTGTGTGTTTTTAATTAGAAGCAAAGTTTCGAATACCGATAAAACTTAGTTGTAACGTTATGTGTTCATGAAAAAAAACGACTTCTATAAACTAACTCAATATCAAATAATTTACACATGTGGGTCAAATAAGTGCTATGTACTATGAAGTTTATAAGATTGCAAAATTTGAGACCATCATATTCATACTACTATGTGTTTCTCCGTCCCATATTAAGTGTCCATAATGGAATCTTGGGATGTCCCAAATTAAGTGTCAAGGGAATATTTTCAACCAATGAGAAGAGACTTTAGTGGGTAATAGTGATATTTGATTGGTGGAGAGTGTAGTTAGTGAAATTTCCTAAAACTTTGTGCATTTGGAAAGTGGACACTTATTATGGGACGGAGGGAGTATGTGTTTCTCCAATTCTCCCGAACCTATCTATTTCAAATATTTTACACATGTGGGTCAAATAAGTGCTATGTACTATGAAGTTTATAGAGTAATATGTTTCTTAAGATACCCATAATTTTCAAATGAATGTTGATATGCATACCACACTTTTTGATTCTTTCACTATTAAATCACACCAATGATGCAAATAATCGGGTTTGGGGTTGGGAATGACCGCCTCGCCTTAAACCTGCCTCGTTGACATCCCTAGTTTGTGCCACAATGGTCGTTGAAGTTCGTTCTCGTCCAGTAATTTTATGACAATAAAAGTATTTTTATGACATTGATTTTTTTTTAGAAAAAATGTGCGTTATGACACTATTAGTTGTAAGAAGTAAGAACGATAAAAATTAGTTAGCACATATGAATAGGTTTCAATATCTTTGAAACTCTTGAAAATTTGTTATTCTTGGATTCACCATAATCAATATATTCGGCTTTTAATTAAACCCAAAACCAAAACCGTTCGGTTTTTTCGGTTTATTATCAGTTTTGGTTTGGTTTATTTGGTTATTTAGGTTTATCCGTTTATATTTGGGTATGACCAATTTATACCAACAAACTTGTTTTACGTAGAAAATTGGTTATTTTTCTTTATTTTTTTTATCAACCTAAGCTTAATTATGTTTATCTCATATGTTTACAATTACACATATAGATGAGAAATAGTGAAATACACACATGCAAGTGAACATACACATAGTAGATCATTGTCACATATGTATTGATATATTGATAAAAAAACAAAAATCCTATTGTCAAGTAGACACACGCACACGAAAAACACACATATAAACATTAAGATAAATATTTTAAAGATCCACCTAAAAAATGAATATGAATTTATAAATTTGATTTAATCAGTTATTTATTTATATTATATTAATTATATAATAAAACCGGTTCAGTTCGGTTTTTACGGATGAAAACCGAAACCGAATCGATTTTTTCGGTTTTTTAAAAAGTAAAAACCGAACCATCGATTTTTAGTTTCAGCCGCTAATTTTGATTTGATTTTTTTTTTTTTCGATTTGATTTCCATTTTTTTGGTTTTTCTGCTCACCCTAATATTTATATAAGATTCCAGAACTAATTGTACCAAAACCTTGTTTAAAAAATTATCAATACATTGAAAAAAAGTTGGGCTAACTAATGTTGTTAGCATTTTCTTATACAATTAAAAAAAAAAAACGTGTGTTTTGTTTTAATCAATAGCAAGCTCGATTTTAAAATTGTGGCATTCTATTAACCTATTGAAAAGTCGAAATTTAAGTTTTTTTTGTCCATATTGCTTAATATTCATCCACATGTGTCAAAATTGTAAAACAAAACAAAAAAAAAAGAAAATTTTGAAAGTTTAATGGTTAAGTTTAAAATATTAATAAATTTAATTCTATAATATGACGTAGAAACTTAAAAAATGGATAAGGTGATTATCTAAAGTTGAAGGGTATGAAGTGTCCATAATGGAATCTTGGGATGTCCCAAATTAAGTGTTCAGGGAATATTTTCAACCAATGAGAAGAAACTTTAGTGGGTAATAGTGATATTTGATTGGTGGAGAGTGTAGTTAGTGAAATTTACTAAAACTTTGTGCATTTGGAAAGTGGACACTTAATATGAGACGGAGGGAGTATGTGTTTCTCCAATTCTCCTGAACCTATCTATTTCAAATATTTTACACATGTGGGTCAAATAAGTGCTATGTACTATGAAGTTTATAGAGTAATATGTTTCTTAAGATACCCATAATTTTCAAATGAATGTTGATATGCATACCACACTTTTTGATTCTCTCACTATTAAATCACACCAATGATGCAAATAATCGGGTTTGGGGATGGGAATGACCGCCTCGCCTTAAACCTGCCTCGTTGACATCCCTAGTTTGTGCCACAATGGTCGTTGAAGTTCGTTCTCGTCCAGTAATTTTATGACAATAAAAGTATTTTTATGACATTGATTTTTTTTTAGAAAAAATGTGCGTTATGACACTATTAGTTGTAAGAAGTAAGAACGATAAAAATTAGTTAGCACATATGAATAGGTTTCAATATCTTTGAAACTCTTGAAAATTTGTTATTCTTGGATTCACCATAATCAATATATTCGGCTTTTAATTAAACCCAAAACCAAAACCGTTCGGTTTTTTCGGTTTATTATCAGTTTTGGTTTGGTTTATTTGGTTATTTAGGTTTATCCGTTTATATTTGGGTATGACCAATTTATACCAACAAACTTGTTTTACGTAGAAAGTTGGTTATTTTTCTTTATTTTTTTTATCAACCTAAGCTTAATTATGTTTATCTCATATGTTTACAATTACACATATAGATGAGAAATAGTGAAATACACACATGCAAGTGAACATACACATAGTAGATCATTGTCACATATGTATTGATATATTAAAAAAAATATAATAAAAAATAAAAATAAAAAAAATAAAAAAAAAAAAATCCTATTGTCAAGTAGACACACGCACACGAAAAACACACATATAAACATTAAGATAAATATTTTAAAGATCCACCTAAAAAATGAATATGAATTTATAAACTTGATTTAATCAGTTATTTATTTATATTATATTAATTATATAATAAAACCGGTTCAGTTCGGTTTTTACGGATGAAAACCGAAACCGAATCGATTTTTTCGGTTTTTTAAAAAGTAAAAACCGAACCATCGATTTTTAGTTTCAGCCGCTAATTTTGATTTGATTTTTTTTTTTTTTTTTCGATTTGATTTCCATTTTTTTGGTTTTTCTGCTCACCCTAATATTTATATAAGATTCCAGAACTAATTGTACCAAAACCTTGTTTAAAAAATTATCAATACATTGAAAAAAAGTTGGGCTAACTAATGTTGTTAGCATTTTCTTATACAATTAAAAAAAAAAAACGTGTGTTTTGTTTTAATCAATAGCAAGCTCGATTTTAAAATTGTGGCATTCTATTAACCTATTGAAAAGTCGAAATTTAAGTTTTTTTTGTCCATATTGCTTAATATTCATCCACATGTGTCAAAATTGTAAAACAAAACAAAAAAAAAAAAAAAAATTGAAAAAAAAAAAAAAAAAAAAAAAAAAAAAAAAAAATTTAAAGTTTAATGGTTAAGTTTAAAATATTAATAAATTTAATTCTATAATATGACGTAGAAACTTAAAAAATGGATAAGGTGATTATCTAAAGTTGAAGGGTATGAAATAGAAACTTAAAAATAGATAGGGTGATTATCTAAACTTGAAGGGTTTAATTTAAAATAAAATTACTTTTTTGATTGGGTAACATAATTTACATTTAAACCTAAAGTTTTATAAAACGTCTAATCTTAAATTTTGTATAACAAATACCTTCATAAAACTATATTAGCGAAAAAAAAAAAAAAAAAAAACTATTAAAACTATTATCGTTGTAATTTATAATGTTTTTGTTTAGAGGACAATCAAGTTGATTAGACTATTGCATACCCAATTAATACGACTTATATTAAAACTCCTTTAGTATGACTTATGTTAACGCCTTTCGCGTGCGGAGGGATCTAAAAGTAGTTTTACTAAATATGACTAAAGGAGAAAAATGACAATTTTTTAGGAGTAAGCTAAGGTGTAACCAAGCCAATCAAAGTCACACTAGTTGCTATTCAAGATCAATAAGAAAAGCATTTGAAATTGACTTGTTAAAAGTCAACTCAATTTCGAGTTGGGACTACATTAATAAAATTTAAGGTCGACACTGAAAGACTGGACCGCTAAAGCTCGTGGAGTAAACGGGTTGTGTTATTCTATCGAGTCGATATCCAAAGTGCTGATAAGTCGCCCAATACTAACACCAAACGTGTTCTGAAGTCTTTTTCTTGTACAAATTGTTTTGATTCAAACAAACATTATCTATCTCAAAATATGGTTGCATTGTGCTTAAGTCTAGCTAGGTTTGCATTTTTCGAGAATTACACTCCATATATAATATGCCAATAGTTTGAACATTAGTCTATTGTGTTTGGGTTAGTTTTGATAACTTTATGCTTCTAAATAACAATATATGATAACATTAAATACAAGTATTTATTCATTTTTACTAAAAGAACGTCATCACTTAAGGTTAAGTGTCATCAGAGGATGAAGACTCGATTGTCCTCCCTCACCACCGTAGTCGTCCTTATTACACTATGAACATGAAAATTTCGTTGTATCTTTCCTTTTGTGATGACATGGTTGTGGAAGAAAAGAAAAGAGAAAGATATTTGTGTCATTGTGTGTGTGAGAGAGCATGTTTTGAAATATATTGGAGTATGGGTTAATACATATAGATGTTATTAATGTTTACAAAAAATTAGATTTAAGTTACTATTCTTTTTTTTTGTTTAATTAGGGCACTAATGTATACGGGTTTGATTAATTAGGTTACTTTGTTGAATTTTGGTTAAAAAATGTTACAAAATGGTCCTTGTCGTTAGTCTGGCGTCACGAAATTAGTCCTTAGACCACAATATCGGTTAGTTTGACCGTTTTTCGTCAAGGAATTAGTCCCTAGACCAATATTTCGGTTAGTTTGACCATTTTTCTTACGTTTTCGTTAGTTTTCTTACGTTTTCATACGTTTTCGCCTATTTTCTTAACTTTTCACAAATTAAGCGACCTTTTTCGAAATTTTTTTTTTTTTCAAAATTATTTTTTTTTTCGAAATTAATTTTTTTTCGAAATTAATTTTTTTTCGAAATTAATTTTTTTTTCGAAATTAATTTTTTTTCGAAATTAATTTTTTTTCGAAATTATTTTTTTTTTCGAAATTAATTTTTTTCGAAATTAAATTTTTTTCGAAAAAAAAAAATTCGAAAAAAAAGAATAATTTCGAAAAAAAAATAATTTCGAAAAAAAATTAATTTCAAAAAAAATTAATTTCGAAAAAAAAAATTAATTTCGAAAAAAAATTAATTTCGACAAAAAAAATTAATTTCGAAAAAAAATTAATTTCGAAAAAAAAATTAATTTCGAAAAAAAAATTAATTTCGAAAAAAAAATAATTTCGAAAAAAAATTAATTTCGAAAAAAAAAATAATTTCGAAAAAAAATTAATTTCGAAAAAAATTAATTTCGAAAAAAAAAATTAATTTCGAAAAAAAATTAATTTCGAAAAAAAATTAATTTCGAAAAAAAAATTAATTTCGAAAAAAAATTAATTTCGAAAAAAAGTCGCTTATGTGTGAAGTTAAGAAAAGTAAGAAAAGTAACGAAAACGTAGAAAACGTAAGAAAAACGAAGTAAGAAAACGGTCAAACTAACTGAAATATTGGTCTAGGGACTAATTTCGTGACGAAAAACGGTCAAACTAACCGATATAGTGGTCTAGGGACTAATTCCGTGACGCCCGACTAACGACAAGGACCGTTTTGTACTTAAAATCTAACGAACGTTAACGTAAGTAACCTAATTCAACAAACTCGTATACATAAGTAACCTAATTCAACACACCCGTATACATTAGTGCCCTAATTAAACAAAAAAAAAAGAAAAGTAACTTAGATCAAATTTTTTGTAAACATTAGTAACATCTATATGTATTAACCCTGTTTTGAAATATATTGGAGTATGTTTTAAGTGATGAAGTTGATAGTTTAATTACATATGTTTGATGGTGAGGCTAATAGTGTAGAGAAAAATTGACGTGACGGTGATGAACGCGATCACTACTGTACACTTTGAAATAAATAAATATTTTGTTAGTTAAGATTCTAAATGGCAACAGTTTATTTGTTAGAGTTTATGGATAATAATTAATATATGTATGTCCAGTTTCGAACACGAGACTTCGGGATTGCATACAATACGTAAGAGTCTCAATGGTTTGAATAATTAAATATATTTTTATGATTTATTTATTCATTTCACAAACAACCACTTAACGGTCATTAATATTTAACGGGGTTTGGATAACGCTTGTTAAATAAAGGACTAAAAGTGAAAGAGAAGGATAGAATAATCTAGAACCCTCCCCTTGGGTTAGATTCGGCCGACCCATGTGTATGGGCTTAGGGTTTCGACTTTTGGAGTAGGGAACAAGAAATCACGAGCCTATAAATACAATTTCATTGTGTTTGTTAATCCCTAATCTTGTTCCAAGCAAAAATCCTATTCTTTTCTTCTTCCTCTCCTTGTGGCCGATCGGAATTTAACTCCCAAACTCCTTGGGATTTTCGATCTAGCTTCAATACAAGTTAGGGTTGTGTTTGTGAATATAGAACCTAGCTTTTCCCATTGAAACGCTAGTATTACGTGTGTACAAGAACGGAGTACAAGCTTCCTTTAGCTTGTGTTATTTTTCCCTATTCGACTAAGGTGTAGTCGATCCCCATTAAACCCTAATTAGGGTTTATATCTTGTTCATGGAGTGCACGATTCCTTGTTCTTGCTAGAAATCAAAAGGTACGCATCACTTTTATATTTAGTTAATTAATTACGTGTATATAGATCTTGTTTAATCCGCTACATATGCTTTGATGATATGTTGTTTATGTTTATGTATTTATAGATTTATGATTCACATATTCCAACATTATTTACAATGGAATTATCAATGTCGTTAGTTTAGCATGAAATATATAACCACAAAGTTATAATGTGACATGGACAAGGATGAATAGTGACATAAAACACATCGCTTAACTTTTTTACCCACTCTCGATTTTATTGGAATTTCATTAATGACCAATGAGGAACAAAACAACTCCTTATCTTCTAAAATATTTTTTAATTCTAGAGTTTTATTGTTATAGGATTTACGAGCAGTATATACGTTTCGTTATATAAAGTCTTAAACTTATCAATGCAATAAGAAAATATTGACGTACACTAACACAATCATTACTCATTGGTGACTAAAGGTGATATCTTGGTATATACTTGTCACTTTACAACTTTTTATTAACAATCATTACACCTTTTTGTATGATTTTACATTCTAGCAAAGACTTAAATCCAAAAGTATTTTATGTGTGGGTGGAAAGGCTAAATAAACAAGAACTAAAGTAACAAATGAACTCAATTCGAACACTAAAATAAATATGAACAACTAGGTTTCCTTTCTTCGTGTTCTCTAGTCGCAACTCCTTGGATACAACCATGCAATCAAAATCATATGCGTGATGCAAATACAAGGCACATAAGTGCATACTAATTTGTTATATTTGAATATGGTGTTGTAAAATTAATAACAAGAAGAAAAATTAAAATAAGAATAATAAGAAGAAACTACAATCACTCATTTCAAATGCACCTACAAAAATAGATGCATCTCCCCTTAAAATTCTCCTTCCTATTTGAAATGTGTGACTAGAAATTTTTCTTATTCTTCTTATTTTAGTTTTTCTTCTTACTGGATCCCTTCCCTTCTAACTAAAACCAAATAACAAATCATATATGACGCTGCAATAACCTAAATAATAGATAGGATTTAAGCATATCCAAACTGCAACGAGAATCATATCACATACTACCTACCAAATTTTCGAATACATTACTGCACTTTCGAATACCTAACGGAACAACAAAAATACAAAGTCACACTGATATAAAAGATAAAACACGATATGTTAATGATATATAAGCGGTTCTACCCACGCTAAAAAAATAAAGAAACTCCTTTTTAAAGTGACATCACGTGACAGTTTAGGTAGGGTTGTCAAATCGTGTCAGACACGACACGATAAGACACGACACGATAAGGGGCAAACACGAACACGACACGATAATTTTTCGTGTCAAATTTTCAAAACACGAACACGACACGAAACCTGTTAAGCCCAAACAGGTCGACCTGTTAACGACACGAAACACGTTAAGCCCAAACACGAACCTGTTAACAAGTCGTGTTTTCGTGTCGTGTTTTCGTGTTCGTGTCAAAATTGCACATAGAGCGTGTCAGACACGACCTGTTAAGACACGACCTGTTAAGACACGACACGATAAGGGCAGACACGAACACGACACGATAATTTTTCGTGTCAAATTTTCAAAACACGAACACGACACGAAACCTGTTAAGCCTAAACAGGTCGACCTGTTAACGACACGAAACACGTTAAGCCCAAACACGAAACCTGTTAACAAGTCGTGTTTTCGTGTCGTGTTTTCGTGTACGTGTCAAAATTGCCAGCCCTAAGTTTAGGCTTAGACTAGTAGTAATAGTGACATCACGTGACATGGGTCATCTTGTCTTATCAGTGTCAACTCAACTTTCACTTTGTAAGACCAAACAGATGACCAAATGATTGTAATGGTGACCTCAAGTCATCCGTTTTTATATTTTTTTTTTAAACACTAAAATTAAAATTTCATTAATAATTAAAACAACATTACAATAATAATTCAAATAAAATTTAAAAAACATTACAATAAAAATTCAAAACTTATGCTCATTGATCTTTCGCTTCAGGTCCAACACCGATGCTAGTTGTCTTTTGGTGTATTGGTCACGGGGTTCATTGCAGAACATGATATCTTTCTCCATTTTCGCTTGTTGTTTAAATTGAAACATTTGATGTGGCAGCTCAAATCCTTTCTCCCTTTGTGCAAGCCTCTGTTGTTCCAATTTTTCATCATGTGCAAGCTTTACTCTCTCCAATTCTGCTTGCTCCCGACGCCTCCAATTTTTGTTCCTTTAGTCTCAAATACTTATCCGAGGCTTCATTCATTTGGGAAAATTACGGTGTTAAGATGTTTTCCCATTTATTGAGAAATGAGTCAACAAGAACAGGTTCAACAGCAGTTAAAGATTCCAAACGAGCAAACGAGGATGAAGCTTTCTTCTAAGCCATGTCCCGACCCGTTGGTAGAACCTCCTTAACCTCTATATCATCTTAATCAGCTGCTTCATCATTCAGAGTCAAACCATCATATGTTAAGTCTGAAGTGTCATGTTGTTAGACCCGTTTCCCCGGTACTTGTACCCCACCCTAGATGAAAGTGGACCAAAGGCCTTATGTGATTGGCTAGTCAACAAATGTTGCGTAGTGGTTAAACCCGATAGTCAATTAATGATCAATGAATGTATTGTATAGTTATGAAAGTATTATGTGGCACAAATAGAAAGGAAATAGACATCAAGGGTTAAAGTTGCAATAGACCAAAAGTATTAAGACATGTAATGTGGCCAAAATAGAAGGAATGAGACTAGAGGGGCCAATCTTGCCAATTGGCCAAAGTTGCCACCTAACTAACCTTATCCAGGATTTTCTAGAGGATTCCCTCCATTATTAGATAAGGTTGTTATGGTCCGGTTCTATAGAGAGAAAAAGATAGGGAAAAAACTAGTTGGTAGCTTAGGAGGAAGAAGATGAAGATCAAGTGCCCATAGTCCTCCCTAGCAATGATCTTCTACAAGTAAGTACTTCCCATTCTTGATTCTAATGAGGCTAAGATGTATGAATTAAATGGGATTTCATCATATGATCAAGATATGATCATATGATGATATAGAAAGAAAGATGAGTATGTTTAATGGGTTATGTTAACCCTTGATTATGTTATTGATTATTATGTTATTAGGTCTTGAGATTGTAAAGGATGATGATGATGATTAGAGGTTAAGGAAGATGAGATATTGATGTTATGCTTAGCTTTGAAAGCTAAGGTAAGTAACTTGTACTAAAACATGTGTTATATGTGTATTATCCATTTATGTGTTATGATTATGATAAAGGTTAGTACTTTGTTGAGTATTGGATGAAGGTTAGAAAAGTGGTGACTAGTTATGAGCCAGACTAGCAAGTATACGGCTATTTGCTAGTAAGACTTGTTGTAGACTATGTGATAAAGGTTATGTGGTAATAGAATGTTATTGTTTGGAAGCAAGTAAGTGATTCATGATGCTTATATGCTAATATGTGTATGATATGTGTTTTATGTCGGGTTACTTACTAATCGAAAGCTTATGGTTTAGTTGCCTAACCTTTTTGTAGGTTGGCATGTTTTATGGAAGGCTTGGATATGTGGATTAAGGATTTGGATTAGCAAGGTTAAAGGTAGTATGTGTTTAGGAGCTTAGGTAGATTATCGAGCTCATATATAAGTTTGTACCCCCGTTGGTCTTTTCTTGGTTAGTAAAGTGTAGCCGTGTGGCAAATGGTATGTTAAGGTTGTCCTAGCGATTTGGTGGTCAATCGATGTGTCCAAGTATGTTTTATGTGTTTATAGTCAAAGTTAAGGGGGTGTTTGGTAAAAGTGTAAAAGTACCCATTTTGTGTTGTAAACGGGTCAAGTGTATATGAATCATGTCATATATGTTAAAGTAATGATAATTGTCAAGTTTGGTGGGAAAATGAAGTGGTATAAGTGGTCTTGATGTGTAAATTGGTCAAAATGGGTTATATGCATAACCCGTCAATTTGTAAAGTACTATTCCGAAAATCAAACGGTAAATGTCTTTGTATGAAAATAAGCCCATTGGTATACTAAGTAAATCTGGAGAGTTTGGTTAAGTATCGAGTTCGGGAGGCCGGACTTTCAAGAAAAGATTTTGAAAAGGAGTCGGGTAGACAAAAGGTTCCATCCAATCGGATGGAGAGCCATCCGATCGGATGGGCGCCTCGGTAAAAGATGGAAGCCTCCATCCGATCGGATGCGGGGGCAACCCGATCGGATGGGCGGCTCGGTAACACTTTTGGGCAAACTTTGAAAAATCATATCTTTATATTTGTAAGTCGTTAGAGGTCGTGCAACCCGTCATTTTGAAGGTAATTGAGTCTAGTTTCATTTAAAATTAACCTCAATGTCTGAAAGTGTATGGATTTTTGTAAATAGGCAAAAGAGTAACCGAAGGTCAGTTTTAGTTTACGCTTTTTGTGCGTAAAGTTTCAATTTTTGGTCTAAGCTGCACGGGGTGTTTCAAATTGGTATCAGAGCTTCGGTTTAAGTGACTTAGGTTTCCACTATAGGTTGCCTAGTCTTAAACCGATCGTAGAAGCCTTGAACGTAAGTGTTAGTGATGCGGGAAGTAGTTGTTAAGTATGAGGTGAATTATGTTTTATGTTAGATGAGCTTAAAGACGATAAGTGATGAATGTGTTTTATGTGTTTTTGTGTATGTGATAGAAGTCCGTGGAGGACTTGAAGTGTTTGTTTGATAGTTAGCCGAGCACCTCGGTTGGTGCCGGTGATTGTTTTGCGATTAGTGAATATGTGATAGAGTAAGGGTAATGGAATGCGAGTAAGAATGCTAGCGGTATTAGAGATGGGTTAATAAGCGAATCAAATTTTATGAGGCCTTAGTTATAAGGTAGACTAGTGTTTTCGGCCAATTAGAAGGTTGATGATTAGACATAGATTGATTGTGCGATGTGATATATGAGCCATAGACTTCATGATTTGATTATGATTATGAATGTTAACACATTCTTTGGATAAGTGTTAAGCGTAAGTGTTAAGTGTTAAGAGTTAAGTGTTATTGTTTATGTGATGATAGGTCTATGGTGGTATTTTATGATATCTCTAAGTTTTATATGAAGTGCTTGAGAGCATGATGCATAGAAGTGAAGGAGTTGAGATAGATGCGTTGGAATGCATGTTATGGTGATGACTTAGTGTTGAAAGAAAGTTGAAAGAACACATTGATTCGTGAAAAGATAAGTATGGTAAGTGTTTGTTAAAGTGTAACACCCCAACCTGACAAGGGTAAAGATGTCACAACAATGGTTTCATATCAGAACAAACAAAGCATACAATCAATAGTAATACAAGAATTCTCAAAGGTTACAAATGAAATGCTACTTACTCAAGGCTACAAATACTAATCCGGCTAATAATCTCTACTTCCAAATAGGGTCTTCTAAGTCCAAAAGTCTCTTCACTCATACCCAGCTTCCAACTAAAACCTGCCGCGGGAAAAGAAACGCGGCTGAGCTTAAAAAGCCCAGTGAACAGATATATAGAAACGAAAACGAAAGCAAAAGAAAATGAACATGTATGATATAGTGCAATGGAATAACATAAGGTATAGATAAAGGTACAAAGTAAAAAAAAGGAAAATAGGGGAGGTCAGTAATCCACCACGAGCCCAGAATCAAACCAAATCACATCATCTCAAACGTAACCAAATAGAGTAGCTAGCTCCCAGATATGTGAAAGACGTGTATCGCGCACACACCATCAGTCACCAGATAAATATAACAATAAACAAATAACATATACAGATAACAGGTCAAATCTAGGATGCACCCATACGCCCCCACAGACAAATCAATAATCATAATTATAATGGCCATAGCAGATAATAATTACGGGACGGAACAGGTCATCACTCTCCTGCCCTAGAGTCATGTCAAAGGTGCGTCAATGACATGGACATGAAACCCTCATGCCTAGTGATCGGCTCGTAATATCAAACTGTAGGTCAAGGTCAAATGTACTATCAAAATAATCAAAAGTCATATCTTAAGGGTACATGGCAAAAGGTTCATGTCAACAGTCCCGAAATAACTATCAAAGGTTCAAATCAGAGTTTATTAAATTAAGTTTTATATCAAAATTTAGTTCAGATTATAAGGACTACTTCAAATGTTTCAGAAAAGAATTTCACAGGTTCATAATTAAAGTTTGTAGCAAAAGTTCATTTTAGAAGTTCATGTCAAAAGTTCATTTAAAGCATTTCTTTAATCATGGTTTTCAATAAAATGATCCTTCCGAATAGTTTCTATAAAATAGTCTTGCAAAACGGTTTTTCATAAAAATGTTCTTTAAACTAGTACCCACAAAGGTTAACAAATGTCATATATAAATAGTATCATATCACCACCCATAATCATTCTTTTAAAATAACTGATTTTTCTCAAGACATTTCCAGGTCATAATTAAAAGGTTTTCACATTTATTTACCAAACTCAAATGAACCTTCGAATGTGATTCGAATACTAATATATAACAAGGTAACGAACGAATATCAAATGGGTCATTATAGAGGCTCAAAGCAAAAAGGGTCATATCGGACATCAAGGTCAAAATGAATCAAACAAACGAACCAAAGTGTAGGGAACATAGCAATGGCTTAGGGAAATCCTAAACGAGTCAAAACAAGAGATCAAGAGAACGAAGGCACCTTACAAGAAGGGCAGAATATATGTACCTTATTAGAAGAACACAAGGATAGCAATTGACAAGGATCAAATTACTCCTTCCTCGAACCTAAGGGAGTAGAAGACAGAAGTTCAAAAGGGTTTTCAGTTATCTTTCCATTTAAGTAACTTTCTATTTTTATTAACCTTCTAGATTTAGTAACTTTCTATAATTAACAGATTTCCATATTTAGTAAGATATTAGTATCCCAGATTAGGTTAAGTCCTTATTTCAAGATTATTATGGAATTAAGGTACATTATATCAGTTATAAATGTTTAGGGTTAATTATGACAAGTATACATAGTTTAGGGTTATAATTGTAAATTCATTAGATTTAAAGGTTTAATATGAAAATAATTTAAGTTACTGATTTAATACACACTTTATTCAGAATGACATTTTAATCTCTTAAGTTTCACAATTCACATTTTATACCCCTTAGTTATACAATTTACAAAATAAACCCTACATTTACATAATTCATGATTTAATCCCAATAATATTCATATTTACCAAACAAGCACCTTATTTTATAAAGTTATAGAACATAACCTCAGAGTTATATGATTTACGAATTAGACCCCTCAGAATCTAGTAATTACACAATTGGTCCCTTAACTTTACAAAACTTACAATTTATTTATAATTACATATCAAGCCCATAAATACTCAAATTTACACATTACACCCTTAATGACATTATTTACTCAGAATAACTTCAAGTTTCCCAATTTTACACTTTTAGTCCCTCTATTTTAATTAATTACAATTCGTACCTTACAAATACAATTAATTCATTTTCTTGCAATATTTACACTTAGGACCCTCAAGTTATATTTTTCCTACATTTCTACAGACTTATATAACATTAAAAAAATATCCTACAAGTTTCAAAGTTGGCATAACATACCCTTATACTTTTAAAACCAATCGTACATACTTTTAAAATTACAAAACCAAACCCTAACCTTAACCAATCATTAAACCATTATGACACCATCATTACATGCATTTATTAATCAGATTCAACCTACAAAACCCTAAACCTAATTCGATTTAGGGTTTTCTCCTAATTTTTCTTTATTTTTCTTTAAGATCCGATCTAAACAAAATTCAATATTAATTTTCTAAGCTTCAATAAATCATAAGGTTATTTTTATAAGCTTATATTATCAGTAGGGAACATGTAAAAATTAAGGTTACACTCCAGAAAATTCGTATAACATTATTTACGATTTAATTATGTTTTACCCATTTAATTCACGTACGCCTTATAAAGTTTGCATGATTCATGTTTCTTATTTTTCCTGAGTTGTAATCGACCTAAAGATCACTAGAAAAATGCTATATTAATTTCAGAACGTAAGAATTAGTCGTGTGAATTGTTACCTATCGTACGCAATGAACCGAACAAACAAATGTGCCACGATCGAACGAAGCTTTCCACAACCCAACTCTTATTTTTCCTAGCTTTCTTGCACCTTGATCAACTCCAGAAAAATGCTAGATCAAGTCCAGAAGTCGTGTAGAATGTTTGGTCGATTTTTGGTTTAGCGATTTAGGGTTTCGGCTATAAAAGGGTTTTATAAAATAATTTGATTTGTTTAAATATTTGGCAAACCGACTAGGAGGGGAATATATCTCAGAATTTTCGGCCTAAAGGTTAATCAAGATTACAATTTGATTTTGTGTATAATTCCTTAATTTATTTGATACTTATCCTAATTAAAATGATTTTACAAAATATAATTAAATTAAATAATTATATATTTCGGATTATATATATATGTACATGTGTGACTTAATAATTTTTGGACATTCAAAATAATGTAATGTTGTCCCAGAAACTAGTTTTGTTTCATATGTAGTTTGTTTTCAGAAGTTTGGAATCAATTCAGAATTCTTTATAAACGATTTAATTATGTTTTATGGTTTCAGGGGTAATTTGGTCATTTAACAGGTTATCTGAATTTCAGGTATTACATAAAGCATAGATGCTTTGAAAGCTTGAGATAAAGTAAGAAATGAATAATGAAGTATGTTTGTAGTTTGATATTTAAAAAGACACGATTAATATAATAACGATTAGATGCTTGAAGGCACGAATTCTTATATGAGTAACTAAAATTAGAAAGCTAAAGTGTATAGTTAAAATGCGATGCGATCATATGGCATATAAAACATGTTAAGTAAGATGTGTTAGTAATAAATGGTTAAGCGTGATGAGTTGAAGTGATGTATGAGATGCAGATTGCGCTAGAAGTCATGAGTGATGAGAAGTGAGCTAGAAAGAATTGTAAAACATGAATATAATCATGTTAATATAATGGAATATGTATGAGGAGATTAAAGAGAATGTTATAGAATAACCCTATGTAAGGTTTATATGCGTGAAAGTTGAGTAAACTAAATAAAGTGATAGTAAAAGTTGAGAATATGGTCAACAAGGGTTGACGGGTAATAGCAAAAGTGCGTTGTTAGAGCACATAGAAAATGTGTATATTGTAATGGACAAGCCTTATTCAGAACTTGCATAAAATAAAGATGGCATATAGTGAGTGTGCAAGTCAACTTGGGGTTGACGGATGAATGATAAGTTGCATTGTGAGAATGCAAATATAATAAATGGGTAAGTGTTATATAGAACTTGTTGAGATAATAGTAAATGTGATAGTAAATATTGAAATTGCTTAAGGCAATGAGAATTGAGAAAATGATAGTGTGTACTTAATGATAAAAGTACATAGAAGATAAAATGAGTAAAGATGATAAGATAGATATAGCTTGGATCCAATGCTCTAGTTTTGGTATCCTTCGGGATAGCCCAGCTTGCCTTTATGGCATGTGCTTTGGTATCCTTCGGGATAGCCTAGCTTGCCTTCATGGCATGGTTGTTAGCTTGCATTCATGGCATGATTTTTAGCTTGCCTTCATGGCATGGTTGTTAGCTTGCCTTCATGGCATGTGTTTGGCATCCTTTGAGATAGCCTAGCTTGCCTTTATGGCATGGATGTTAGCTTGCCTTTTATGGCATGGATGTTTAGCTTGCCTTTATGGCATGGTGGTTAGCTTGCCTTTATGGCATGGATGAAAAGTTAGTGACATTGGATCCAAGGTTTGAAAAGATGGAAAGTAAAGTAAGTACGAGTGTTATGTCGAAAGTATGTAAGTAGGATGGTTTATGGTTTCTTTATTTAAATGGATTGGGACGCCTTTTCATTTGAATAAAGAAGTCGTAAATCTCCGAACCATGAATTTGTAGTTCTTGATTTACATAGATTGGGACGCCTTTTTATGTAAATAAAGGATTATAAATGAGTGGGCTTATGTGTAGCCGATATGACATGAGTACGGATAGTAATATGAGAAAGTGAAAACTAAAACAGGTTAGACGTCATAAGAAAAGTTAGTTATGAATTAAAATTTATAGCAACGTTAAGATTATGTGTGAAACCTTAATATAGACGCCTAAAATGAGCTTGTATTTTAAGTTGAGAAGATGATGGGTAAGTATTCCCAAGATTTGATTAGAAAGATTGCTCATATAATGCGAGGAAAAGATTTTGAAAGTGCCATTTAGATGATACTTGATATAGAATTGAATTAAGTTACCGGTTTTTGAAGTAGATAAGCGTTGGTATTAAGTAAAATTTGAAATTGGCCGGTATATGACCTTATGTTATGTTAGTGCATGGGCATATGACGTAGTAATAGTACCGAAGTTTGACTTATATAAAGTCAAATAATTTAGATAAGTTTGCGATGAGAAGTGTGTTTTTAGTGGATTCTGAGCTATGATTATGTATAGTGAGTTTAGAAATTGCGAGATCTAATAGATCGTTGCAAAGTAATGGCTTAGAGAGCATGAAAATAAGGACATGTGTATGCCGTGAATTGGTTTTGGATAGTAATAGACGAGAGATTTCGGGGTGACAAAATCTAAATAAGGGGGTAGAATTGTTAGACCCGTTTTCCGGGTACTTGTACCCCACCCTAAATGAAAGTGGACCAAAGGCCCTATGTGATTGGCCAGTCAACAAATGTTACGTAGTGGTTAAACCCGATAGTCAATTAATGGTCAATGAATGTATTGTATAGTTATGGAAAATATTATGTGGCACAAATAGAAAGGAAATAGAGTTCAACGGTTAAAGTTGCAATAGACCAAAAGTATTAAGACATGTAGTGTGGCCAAAATAGAAGGAATGAGACTAGAGGGTCCAATCTTGCCAATTGGCCAAAGTTGCCACCTAACTAACCTTATCCAGGATTTTCTAGAGGATTCCCTCCATTATTAGATAAGGTTGTTATGGTCCGGTTCTATAGAGAGAAAAAGATAGGGAAAAAACTAGTTGGTAGCTTAGGAGGAAGAAGATGAAGATCAAGTGCCCATAGTCCTCCCTAGCAACGATCTTCTACAAGTAAGTACTTCCCATTCTTGATTCTAATGAGGTTAAGATGTATGAATTAAATGGGATTTCATCATATGATCAAGATATGATCATATGATGATATAGAAAGAAAGATGAGTATGTTTAATGGGTTATGTTAACCCTTGATTATGTTATTGATTATTATGTTATTAGGTCTTGAGATTGTAAAGGATGATGATGATGATTAGAGGTTAAGGAAGATGGGATATTGATGTTATGCTTAGCTTTGAAAGCTAAGGTAAGTAACTTGTACTAAAACATGTGTTATATGTGTATTATCCATTTATGTGTTATGATTATGATAAAGGTTAGTACTTTGTTGAGTATTGGATGAAGGTTAGAAAAGTGGTGACTAGTTATGAGCCAGACTAGCAAGTATACGGCTATTTGCTAGTAAGACTTGTTGTAGACTATTTGATAAAGGTTATGTGGTAATAGAATGTTATTGTTTGGAAGCAAGTAAGTGATTCATGATGCTTATATGCTAATATGTGTATGATATGTGTTTTATGTCGGGTTACTTACTGAGCGAAAGCTTATGGTTTAGTTGCCTAACCTTTTTGTAGGTTGGCATGTTTTATGGAAGGCTTGGATATGTGGATTAAGGATTTGGATTAGCAAGGTTAAAGGTAGTATGTGTTTAGGAGCTTAGGTAGATTACCGAGCTCATATGTAAGTTTGTACCCCCGTTGGTCTTTTCTTGGTTAGTAAAGTGTAGCCGTGTGTCAAATGGTATGTTAAGGTTGTCCTAGCGATTTGGTGGTCAATCGATGTGTCCAAGTATGTTTTGTGTGTTTATAGTCAAAGTTAAGGGGGTGTTTGGCAAAAGTGTAAAAGTACCCATTTTGGGTTGTAAACGGGTCAAGTGTATATGAATCATGTCATATATGTTAAAGTAATGATAATTGTCAAGTTTGGTGGGAAAATGAAGTGGTATAAGTGGTCTTGATGTGTAAATGGGTCAAAATGGGTTATATGCATAACTCGTCAATTTGTAAAGTACTATTCCGAGAATCAAACGGTAAATGTCTTTGTATGAAAATAAGCCCATTGGTATACTAAGTAAATCTGGAGAGTTTGGTTAAGTATCGAGTTCGGGAGGTCGTACTTTCAAGAAAAGATTTTGAAAAGGAGTCGGGTTGACAAAAGGTTCCATCCAATCGGATGGAGAGACATCCGATCGGATGGGCGCCTCGGTAAAAGATGGAAGCCTCCATCCGATCGGATCCGGGGGCAATCCGATCGGATGGGCGGCACGGTAACACTTTTTGGCAAACTTTGAAAAATCATATCTTTTGATCTGTAAGTCGTTAGAGGTCGTGCCACCTGTAGTTTTGAAGGTAATTGAGTTTAGTTTCATATAAAATTAGACTCAAAGTCTGAAAGTGTATGGATTTTTGTAAATAGGCAGAAGAGTAACCGAAGGTCAGTTTTAGTTTACGCTTTTTGTGCGTAAAGTTTCGAGTTTTGGTCTAAGCGGGCACGGGGTGTTTCAAATTGGTATTAGAGCTTCAGTTTAAGTGAAATAGGTTTCCACTATATGTTGGCTAGTGTTAGTGATGCGGGAAGTAGTTGTTTAGTATGAGGTGAATTATGTTTTATGTTAGATGAGCTTAAAGACGATAAGTGATGAATGTGTTTTATGTGTTTTTGTGTATGTGATAGAAGTCCGTGGAGGACTTGAAGTGTTTGTTTGATAGTTAGCTGAGCACCTCGGTTGGTGCCGGTGATTGTTTTGCGATTGGTGAATATGTGATAGAGTAAGGGTAATGGAATGCGAGTAAGAATGCTAGCGGATTAGAGATGGGTTAATAAGTGAATCAAATTTTATGATGTCTTAGTTATAAGGTAGACTAGTGCTTGCGGCCAATTAGAAGGTTGATGATTAGACATAGATTGATTGTGCGATGTGATATATGAGCTATAGACTTCATGATTTGATTATGATTATGAATGTTAACACATTCTATGGATAAGTGTAAAGTGTTACGTGTTAAGAGTTAAGTGTTACTGTTTATGTGATGATAAGTGTATGGTGGTATTTTATGATATGTCTAAGTTTTATATGAAGTGCATAAGAGCATGATGCAAAGAAATGAAGGACTTGAGATAGATGCGTTGGAATGCATGTTATGCGATGACTTAGTGTTGAAAGAAAGTTGAAAGAACACATTGATTCGTGAAAAGATAAGTATGGTAAGTGTTTATTAAAGCATAGATGCTTTGAAAGCTTGAGATAAAGTAAGAAATGAATAATGAAGTATGTTTGTAGTTTGATATTTAAAAAGACACGATTAATATAATAACGATTAGATGCTTGAAGGCACGAATTCTTATATGAGTAACTAAAATGAGAAAGCTAAAGTGTATAGTTAAAATGCGATGCGATCTTATGGCATATAAAACATTTTAAATAAGATGTGTTAGTAATAAATGGTTAAGCGTGATGAGTTGAAGTGATGTATGAGATGTAGATTACGCTAGAAGTCATGAGTGATGAGAAGTGAGCTACAAAGAATTGTAAAACATGAATATAATCATTTTAATATATTGGAATGTGTATGAGGAGATTAATGAGAATGTTATAGAATAAACCTATGTAAGGTTTATATGCGTAAAAGTTGAGTAAACTAAATAAAGTGATAGTAAAAGTTGAGAATATGGTCAACAAGGGTTGACGGGTAATTGCAAAAGTGCGTTGTTAGAGCACATAGAAAATGTGTATATTGTAATGGACAAGCCTTATTCAGAACTTGCATAAAATAAAGATGGCATATAGTGAGTGTGCGAGTCAACTTGGGGTTGACGGATGAATGATAAGTTGCATTGTGAGAATGCAAATATAATAAATGGGCAAGTGTTATATAGAACTTGTTGAGATAATAGTAAATGTGATAGTAAATATTGAAATTGCTTAAGGCAGTGAGAATTGAGAAAATGATAGTGTGTACTTAATGATAAAAGTACATAGAAGATAAAATGAGTAAAGATGATAAGATAGATATAGCTTGGATCCAATGCTCTAGTTTTGGTATCCTTCGGGATAGCCCAGCTTGCCTTTATGGCATGTGTTTTGGTATCCTTCGGGATAGCCTAGCTTGCCTTCATGGCATGGTTGTTAGCTTGCCTTCATGGCATGGTTGTTAGCTTGCCTTCATGGCATGTGTTTGGCATCCTTTGAGATGGCCTAGCTTGCCTTTATGGCATGGATGTTAGCTTGCCTTTTATGGCATGGATGTTTAGCTTGCCTTTATGGCATGGTGGTTAGCTTGCCTTTATGGCATGGATGAAAAGTTAGTGAGATTGGATCCAAGGTTAGAAAAGATGGAAAGTAAAGTAAGTACGAGTGTTATGTCGAAAGTATGTAAGTAGGATGGTTTATGGTTTCTTTATTTAAATGGATTGGGACGCCTTTTCATTTGAATAAAGAAGTCGTAAATCTCCGAACCATGAATTTGTAGTTCTTGATTTACATAGATTGGGACGCCTTTTTATGTAAATAAAGGATTATAAATGAGTGGGCTTATGTGTAGCCGATATGACATGAGTACGGATAGTAATATAAGAAAGTGAAAACTAAAACAGGTTAGACGTCATAAGAAAAGTTAGTTATGAATTAAAATTTATAGCAACGTTAAGATTATGTGTGAAACCTTAATATAGACGCCTAAAATGAGTTTGTATTTTAAGTTGAGAAGATGATGGGTAAGTATTCCCAAGATTTGATAAGAAAGATTGCTTATATAATGCGAGGAAAAGATTTTGAAAGTGCCATTTAGATGATACTTGATATAGAATTGAATTAAGTTGCCGGTTTTTGAAGTAGATAAGCTTTAGTATTAAGTAAAATTTGAAATTGGCCGGTATATGACCTTATGTTATGTTAGTGCATGGGCATACGACGTAGTAATAGTGCCAAAGTTTGACTTATATAAAGTCAAATAGTTTAGATAAGTTTGCGATGAGAAGTGTGTTTTTAGTGGATTCTGAGCTATGATTATGTATTGTGAGTTTAGAAATTGCGAGATCAAATAGATCGTTGCAAAGTAATAGCTTAGAGAGCATGAAAATAAGGACATGTGTATGCCGTGAATTGGTTTTGGATAGTAATAGACGAGAGATTTCGTCCCGACGAAATCTAAATAAGGGGGTAGAATTGTTAGACCCGTTTCCCGGGTACTTGTACCCCACCCTAAATGAAAGTGGACCAAAGGCCTTATGTGATTGGCCAGTCAACAAATGTTGCGTAGTGGTTAAACCCGATAGTCAATTAATGGTCAATGAATGTATTGTATAGTTATGGAAAGTATTATGTGGCACAAATAGAAAGGAAATAGAGTTCAACGGTTAAAGTTGCAATAGACCAAAAGTATTAAGACATGTAGTGTGGCCAAAATAGAAGGAATGAGACTAGAGGGGCCAATCTTGCCAATTGGCCAAAGTTGCCACCTCACTAACTTTATCCAGGATTTTCTAGAGGATTCCCTCCATTATTAGATAAGGTTGTTATGGTCCGGTTCTATAGAGAGAAAAAGATAGGGAAAAAACTAGTTGGTAGCTTAGGAGGAAGAAGATGAAGATCAAGTGCCCATAGTCCTCCCTAGCAATGATCTTCTACAAGTAAGTACTTCCCATTCTTGATTCTAATGAGGCTAAGATGTATGAATTAAATGGGATTTCATCATATGATCAAGATATGATCATATGATGATATAGAAAGAAAGATGCGTATGTTAAATGGGTTATGTTAACCCTTGAGATTGTAAAGGAGGATGATGATGATTAGAGATTAAGGAAGATAGGATATTGATGTTATGCTTAGCTTTGAAAGCTAAGGTAAGTAACTTGTACTAAAACATGTGTTATATGTGTATTATCCATTTATGTGTTATGATTATGATAAAGGTTAGTACTTTGTTGAGTATTGGATGAAGGTTAGAAAAGTGGTGACTAGTTATGAGCCAGACTAGCAAGTATACGGCTATTTGCTAGTAAGACTTGTTGTAGACTATTTGATAAAGGTTATGTGGTAATAGAATGTTATTGTTTGGAAGCAAGTAAGTGATTCATGATGCTTATATGCTAATATGTGTATGATATGTGTTTTATGTCGGGTTACTTACTGAGCGAAAGCTTATGGTTTAGTTGCCTAACCTTTTTGTAGGTTGGCATGTTTTATGAAAGGCTTGGATATGTGGATTAAGGATTTGGATTAGCAAGGTTAAAGGTAGTATGTGTTTAGGAGCTTAGGTAGATTACCGAGCTCATATGTAAGTTTGTACCCCCGTTGGTCTTTTCTTGGTTAGTAAAGTGTAGCCGTGTGTCAAATGGTATGTTAAGGTTGTCCTAGCGATTTGGTGGTCAATCGATGTGTCCAAGTATGTTTTGTGTGTTTATAGTCAAAGTTAAGGGGGTGTTTGGCAAAAGTGTAAAAGTACCCATTTTGGGTTGTAAACGGGTCAAGTGTATATGAATCATGTCATATATGTTAAAGTAATGATAATTGTCAAGTTTGGTGGGAAAATGAAGTGGTATAAGTGGTCTTGATGTGTAAATGGGTCAAAATGGGTTATATGCATAACTCGTCAATTTGTAAAGTACTATTCCGAGAATCAAACGGTAAATGTGTTTGTATGAAAATAAGCCCATTGGTATACTAAGTAAATCTGGAGAGTTTGGTTAAGTATCGAGTTCGGGAGGTCGGACTTTCAAGAAAAGATTTTGAAAAGGAGTCGGATGGACAGCCATCCGATCGGATGGAGAGCCATCCGATCGGATGGGCGCCTCGGTAAAAGATGGAAGCCTCCATCCGATCGGATGCGGGGGCAATCCGATCAGATGGGCGGCTCGGTAACACTTTTTGGCAAACTTTGAAAAATCATATCTTTTTATCTGTAAGTCGTTAGAGGTCGTGCCACCCATCGTTTTGAAGGTAATTGAGTCTAGTTTTATTTAAAATTAGCCTAAAAGTCTGAAAGTGTATGGATTTTTGTAAGTGGGTAAAAGAGTAACCGAAGGTCAGTTTTAGTTTAAGCTTTTTGTGCGTAAAGTTTCAAGTTTTGGTCTAAGCGGGCACGGGGTGTTTCACATGTGAGGTGGTTTTCGATGTCCTCTATTTTTGGGAAGCAGCTTCTTTAGATTTGTTTAAAAGCCTTGACATTACTACCGTTTTCCATTTTCTATGGTCCTTCAAAATCTTCCAGCTTTCAGTCGGTGTTAAGGGCACACTGTAAAAATAACACGATACTCTTAACATGCTTGATCATAGAGTAGTTGGTCACATGCGCCACTCTGGTTCCTCTGTTTGACATTATCGTAAACCGCATAAAATTGACTAATTTAGGACGAAGCCTATTTTTTCATTTGCAATTCAGGGAATCATATCCTCTTTTCGATTCCCCCATTTTCTTCTCAAAGTAACCAAGTACTTCCGTCCAAAACCCTTGTGACTTTTTAGCATTTTCGTCAATGCTATTCTCGGACATGTCTACCCAAGCTTTACACAAGGCTATCTCTTCATGAGGGCTCCATGGTTCATTTGTCTCTTTGTCCATCTTCTTGGATTATTGACACCTTTTTGTACAGTGGTGATGACATTTGTGGACAATATATTTTTGATTGTTGTTGCTATTGTTGGTTAAATGGAGGTTCGTACATTTGATTTTGTTGTTGTTGGTTATACGGAGGTTGAAACGGATTATTTAAATAAATAGGATGTTGATGTTGTGTTTGGTATACGAAATTAGCCGGTTGTAAATTAATAGGTGGTGATTATCCAGTGAAAATAAAATTAGGGTCGGTTATTTTTGGAACGTTTTGTTGTCGTCGGGTTTTTTAGAGTTTTGTGAGACATTTTTGAGTTGGTAAATGTTGATAGTTGTAGAAGAGAAAGTGTGAAAAAAATGAAGAAGAGAAGATGGGAATTTAAAAAAAATGAAAAAAACACCCCCAACGGCAAGAAAAGTAGCCGCGTTGAATGCACCTTTAAGATTGACAAATTACCTACGAAGATCAATCTTCCTATGGTATGCCCACCTAAGGATTGGGCTCCGGGAAAACACCTCTGAAACCCCTTGCTGATATAAAAGGGGGCTACTTAAGAGGACAAACTGCTAATATGGATGATCGTTACAGTTTGCTAAGTACTGAAAATGCGAAAATTTTCAATGTCCTCCTGAGTGATACTAAATATAATGAGCTATATAATATAATGAACAAATTGCAGAGACAAACTTTTAAAATAAACTTACCTTTTTTATATAATATAAATGAAAACTTATTACCTCCGTAGAAGTCACATTATGGGGAGGCTCGGTTTCTAAGTTCTACCCTCTAGCCAGGGTAGAAGGTGGATAAAGCTGGGCCTTAGCTACTATACTTGGCTTCTTTTTCCTTTACAATCCATTTGGTCAACTTGCCGACCCAACCAAGCCAAAATAAGGGGAGCGCGTTTGATTCACTCGACGTGGTTGTGTGTGGGGTGGGGGGTGGGGGGGCGTTCGGAGGGCTTGACCAACTCGAAGGTCAACCCTCCATTACTAGTAGTCTTATAAATGTCACAAATTTTGAGCTTAGAGCATCTACAATAGCTAGTTTAAAATACTTTTTCCAAAAATTCTTTTAAAATATTTTTGCCCCAATGCAAAAGAAAATTTATTCAATGTACAAAACGAATTATAATGGTACTAAAATAAAGATGAAAGAGATGATTAAAAAAGCAAAAGCTTGAAAATCCTCTTAAGTCATTGCCAAAGCGTCTTTGTCTCTAACAATGAAAAACTTTTTCGATAGACTTGTTTAAAGCTTCAATTGAAGATATCTAAATAAGCAAACAAGATAAATTTTATGAAAAAACATCAGTGTAACTAACAAAAAGAAGAAAAGTCCAAAATACATCCCTGTGCTTTCCCCAAAAATCGATTTACATCCTTAAACTTTTTTTTGGAACAAAATCATCCCTCCGTTAGTAAAGTTGGTACAAATACATCCCTCCGTTAGTCATATCAGTTAGTATGGACTAACGATGCAAATGATTTTCCGTTATCTCCTAACAAGAGTTAAAATAGTTGCATCGTTAGTCCTCCTTCAGTTAAAATTTTTGCATCGTTAGTCCTCATTGACTATAGAGTTAAAATATTTGCATCGTTAGTCCTCCTTAAGTTAAAATTTTTGCATCGTTAGTCCTTTTTTACGTTTTCGTCCGATTTTTTACGTTTTCATCTGATTTTTTACGTTTTCGTTTGTTTTTTTACGTTTTCGTCCCATTTTTTACGTTTTCGTCCGATTTTTTACGTTTACATCTGTTTTTTACGTTTTCGTCTGTTTTTTTACGTTTTCGTCCGATATTTTACGTTTTCGTCTGATTTTTTACGTTTTCATCTGTTTTTTTACGTTTTCGTCTGTTTTTTTACGTTTTCGTCCGATTTTTTTCGTTTTCGTCCGATTTTTTACGTTTTAGTCCGTTTTTTTACGTTTTCGTCCGATTTTTTACGTTTTCGTCCGTTTTTTTTACGTTTTCGTCCCATTTTTTTCGTTTTCGTCCGATTTTTTACGTTTTCATCGGTTTTTTTTTACGTTTTCGTCTGTTTTTTTACGTTTTCGTCCGATTTTTTACGTTTTCATCTGTTTTTTTACGTTTTCGTCTGTTTTTTTACGTTTTCGTCCGATTTTTTACGTTTTCATCTTTTTTTTATGTTTTTGTCCGATTTTTTTACGTTTTCGTCCGATTTTTTTCGTTTTCGTCTGTTTTTTTTACGTTTTCGTCTGTTTTTTTTTACGTTTTCGTCCGATTTTTTACGTTTTAATCTGTTTTTTTACGTTTTCGTCCGATTTTTTTACGTTTTCATTTCTTTTTTTATGTTTTCGTCCGATTTTTTACGTTTTCGTCCGATTTTTTTCATTTTCGTCTGTTTTTTTACGTTTTCGTCTGTTTTTTTACGTTTTCATCTGATTTTTTACGTTTTCGTTTGTTTTTTTACGTTTTCGTCCGATTTTTTACGTTTTCATCTGTTTTTTAACGTTTTCGTCTGTTTTTTTACGTTTTCGTCCGATATTTTACGTTTTCGTCCGATTTTTTACGTTTTCATCTGTTTTTTTACGTTTTCGTCTGTTTTTTTTTACGTTTTCGTCCGATTTTTTTCGTTTTCGTCAGATTTTTTACGTTTTCATCTGTTTTTTTACGTTTTCGTCTGTTTTTTTACGTTTTCGTCCGATTTTTTACGTTTTCATCTATTTTTTTATGTTTTCGTCCGATTTTTTACGTTTTCGTCTGATTTTTTTCGTTTTCGTCTGTTTTTTTACGTTTTCGTCTTTTTTTTACGTTTTCACCTACCTACCTCCACCACCACCACCACCACCACCACCCACCACCTTCACCCACCACCCAACACCTTCACCCACCACCGCCACCACCACCCACCACCACCACCACCACCCATCGCCACCACCACCAATCACCACCTACCACCGCCGCCACCACCACCACCGTCGCCACCGCCACCACCACCGCCGCCGCCACCACCACCCATCGCCACCACCACCCATCGCCACCACCACCACCACCCATCGCCGCCACCACCACCCATCGCCACCACCACCCACCTCCACCATCACCACCCACCACCCATCGCCACCACCACCCATCGCCACCACCACCCACCTCCACCACCACCACCCACCACCCATCGCCACCACCACCCATCGCCACCACCACCCACCTCCACCACCATCACCCACCACCGCCACCAACATGGTGGCGATGGGTGGTGGTGGTGGTGGAGGTGGGTGGTGGTGGCGATGGGTGGGTGGTGGTGGCGATGGGTGGTGGGTGGTGGTGGTGGAGGTGGGTGGTGGTGGCGATGGGTGGTGGTGGCGGCGATGGGTGGTGGTGGTGGTGGTGGGTGGTGGTGGCGATGGGTGGTGGTGGCGGCGGCGGTGGTGGTGGCGGTGGCGACGGTGGTGGTGGTGGCGGCGGTGGTAGGTGGTGATGGGTGGTGGTGGCGATGGGGGGTGGTGGTGGTGGTGGTGGTGGGTGGTGGTGGCGGTGGTGGGTGAAGGTGGTGGGTGGTGGTGGTGGTGGTGGTGGTGGTGGTGGTGGAGGTAGGTAGGTGAAAACGTAAAAAATCGGACGAAAACGTAAAAAAACAGACGAAAACGTAAAAAAACAGATGAAAACGTAAAAAATCGGACAAAAACGTAAAAAAACAGACGAAAACGTAAAAAAAACGACGAAAACGAAAAAAATCGAACGAAAACGTAAAAAATCGGACGAAAACATAAAAAAAGAGATGAAAACGTAAAAAATCAGACGAAAACGTAAAAAAACAGACGAAAACGTAAAAAAACAGATGAAAACGTAAAAAATGGACGAAAACGTAAAAAAACAGACGAAAAGGTAAAAAAACAGATGAAAACGTAAAAAAATCGGACGAAAACGAAAAAAATCGGACGAAAACGTAAAAAAACAGACGAAAACGTAAAAAAACAGATGAAAACGTAAAAAATCGGACGAAAACGTAAAAAATCGTACGAAAACGTAAAAAAAACAAACGAAAACGTAAAAAAATTAGATGAAAACGTAAAAAATCGGACGAAAACGTAACAAATGACTAACGATGCAAAAATTTTAACTTAAGGAGGACTAACGATGCAAATATTTTAACTCTATAGTCAATGAGGACTAACGATGCAAAAATTTTAACTGAAGGAGGACTAACGATGCAACTATTTTAACTCTTGTTAGGAGATAACGGAAAATCATTTGCATCGTTAGTCCATACTAACTGATATAACTAACGGAGGGATGTATTTGTGCCAACTTTACTAACGGAGGGATGATTTTGTTCCAAAAAAAAGTTTAAGGATGTAAATCGATTTTTGGGGAAAGCACAGGGATGTATTTTGGGCTTTTCTCAATTTAAATTAAAAAAAAAAATGCACAAAAAAGTTACTTTAATTTCAAATTACAGATCAAAATTTTGTATAAGGCTGGGTGTAATGGTCATTATATCAACCGCCGTTACATGAGTGTCACATCATCATCAAACACATCACTAAACTAGCCGCTAAACTCCGGTGGCCACCAAAACTTCCACACAAATATACAAAATTAAAACACAAATATACCGCACAATACATTCACATGCATAAAATATTGCACAATAAATTGTGTATCACGTTCGATGAAACACACCATCACACATTTATGAAAACACACAACTACGCGTGGTGATATGAGTGTAATGAGGTTTATGCGTGAAAGCCAATCGCGGATAATAATGGCTCCCTAACACCTTGTCTAACAAAAAATTCAAACAATTCCGATTTGAGTCGAGCGACCAAAAATTATTCACAAAAATAGAAAAAATTACATGTTTGGTCCCTGTGGTTTGCTCAGATTTCATGTTTAGTCCCTAAGTCGTTTTAATTACACCAGATATACCTATTTTTGAAACCTTGCACTCATTTAGACTCTATTTTGGATGGGCCGCTAGTTTGACCGTTAAGTGTTTAAATAATATTTGCCCGTTAGTCCCATCGTTAATATTTTTTGCACCGTTAGTCCTCCCTTTTCTAAAATGAATTAAAAATAGCAGCATGGCTCGAACTCGGGTCTTGTTGCCCAAAAACCAACACCTGAACCACTGGACTAAGCATCAAGTGGTGTAATTATATCAAAATAAATTCTATTTAACAATTTTTTGACTCAAACTCGTTTTTATCCGTTTTCGTCTATTTTTATACGTTTTCGTCCGTTTGTTTACATTTTTGTCCCTTTTTTAGTTTCTCGTCCGTTTTTTTTATACGTTTTCTTCTATTTTTTTAACGTTTTTGTCCCTTTTTTATGTTCTCGTTCGTTTTTATACGTTTACGTCCTTTTTTTTACATTTTTTCCGTTTTTTACATTCTCGTCCATTTTTTTACGTTTTAGTCCATTTTTTACGTTTTGTCCCATTTTTTTACGTTTTTGTACGTTCTTTTTACGCTTTTTTCCGTTTTTTTACGTTTTTGTCCGTTTAGTTTTTGCATTTTCAGGCGTTTTCGTCCGTTTTCTACGCTTTTGTCCATTTTTTACGTTCTTGTACATTTTTTTACGTTTTCGTATGTTTTTTTACGTTTTTGTCATTTTTTTTAAACGTTTTTGTGCATTTTTATCTAGGCGTATAAAAACGTACAAAAGCGAAAACTAAACGAGACTTTTGGCGAAGACATCAATGTTCACTACAAGAAAAATTAGAACACGCAACGAGACTTTTGGCGAAGACATGAATGTCTTCGCCAAAGGTCACTAAACGACAAAAAATATCACTTTTAGACTTTAACGCGACGACAAGAATGACGTGAACCCCCGGGAACCCTAGGTCCAGCCCCTGTATACATGTTACTTTTGGTATTTGTCTATCTAGTACATGTATAATAAAAAGCCACATCTTTTGATCTTACGAGTGAATTCTTTTTCCTTCTCAAAAGTTGTACGTTTTTGTGTTTTATAAAATATAGAGTAAACTCCAAAATACATCCCTGTGGTTTACCCCATTTCGCACCATACATCCCTCTCGAAAAAGTTGCAACATATACATCACTACGTTAGTAAAAGTTAACCTGTATACATCCACGAGGACGAACGGTGCAAATTTTGTGTCATTAACTTGGACACGTGGCAGTTAAGTAAGGGTATTTGTGTCATTTTATGTTTTCCACCTACTTCACCACTCTTTTTCTACCCATTTCAGTCAAACCCAAGTCATAAACACAAATCAAAAACACAAACACAAATAAAAAACACAAATAAAAAACACAAATCAAAGACACACATAAAAAACAATAAACCCACATTTCCAATGGATAGAGTCAAATGCTCAGCAATAAACCCACTTTCATCCTTGGTCCACAACAGTTAACACGAAAAAGAAAAAGAAGAGAAAGAAGATACGAAAAGACTCTTCACCTCATACCACATCAACAACAAATCCATTATCTGGCCTAATCCCACAACCAAAACCCGACACCACTAATCCCTTCAGAACATCAGCAAACAACATATGTTATTATTTCCTAACCTATCATCTCATCGTCAACAGTCACCAACAACAAACTCCTATACTACAACAACAAGAGTCGAAAACAGAAAAAAGAAAGCTAATAGATCTCAGATTTAAAAAACATTTTCATAAATCTTGAAAGATTCACAAGTTTTTACAAACCCATCACAGATCTTATAGCATATAACCTTCCTTTTTTATATCCGAAAGTCAAAAAGAAAAAGACAATAACAATTATGTTATCATCTTTCCTTCTTTCGGTTGAAACAAAAATCGAGAACAAATAATCACCTACCTTAGACCTTGTGATACAAGATCTTGAAGCCGTTTAAGGCCGTGTGCCCTTCGTGGGTTAAACGATTACAACAGAATGTTAACAAGGGTTTTTGGTTTGTGCTTCGAATATAGATTAAAGAAGGATAAGATCATTGTTTGTGGTGTGCGAGTATCTAAAAGTGAAAGAAGGAAACTGGGATTTTATCTTGGTGGCTACGTTTTCTTAAAGATAACAAGGGTTTGTGTTCAAGATTCAATCTTATGATATAATGTGGAAATGTGGGTTTATTGTTTTTGATTTGTGTTTGTGTTAGTGTTATTTATTTGTGTTTGTGTTTTTGATTTGTGTTTAATGATATAATGTGGAAGAGTGGTGAAGTAGGTGAGAAACATAAAATAACACAAATACCCTTACTTAACTGCCACGTGTCCAAGTTAACGACACAAAATTTGCACCGTTCATCCTCGTGGATGTATATAGGTTAACTTTTACTAACGGGGTGATGTATATGTTGCAACTTTTTTGAGAGAGTGTATGGTGCGAAATAGGGTAAACCACAGGATGTATTTTGGAGTTTACTCTAAAATATATCTATTGCAATGAGAGTTTCGTACGATATATAGGATGACGATGTATTGACTTTTGGTGGGCTTGTTAAAACATCAAAATTACTACTCCCTCCGTCCCTAAATAAGTGTCCACTATTGACTATTTAAGTCTTCATTTCTTAACTTTGACCTTAAATTATTTTATTTGTGTTATTTAATAATTGATGCAAAATTTATGAATTGATTGGGTTTTAAATGTATTGTAATTGGTATAATTTTAATCTATTATTAAATAACATAAATGAAATAATTTAAGGTCAAAGTTTTAAAAAGAATACTTTAAAAGTTAATAGTGGACATTTATTTAAGGACGGAGGGAGTACAATTTTATTTTTAGATTTATTTTGTGTTTTGAGAAATAAATCACACTCTATAGAAGAGGATCATGTGGTGAATGTACAACTCAGATGTTGTCTTGTCAAAGTTTAAAATTTTATTTTACTAGTTTGTTAACATATGCACATATTAACAATTTTTTTACCTTTACACACACGGAACATAGTTCTATTTTAATGATTGACGCTGCATCTGAGACATTTCTTTTTTTATAGCATGGAAAAAGAATGGTTGAGTGAGCTGTTTTTTGGGATAACACATTTGATAGGATTGAGGCTTGAGAGGTTATTCGGTTAAATTTCTATTTTTATTTATTTATTTTTTTTTTTTTTACCTTTTTAATATTTCTTAACTATTGTTACATAGCGTGTGTTTGTGCTGTTCTAACTTCTAAGTACCATCTTTTTTATGTGTTTTTTCTTAATGATAAAAAGTATATAACTAGTCATATTTTTGAGCTTATGAAACTCAATAAGCCATAAGCTGACATTGATAAGCTCAAAATTTTGAGCTTATATGATTTTCAAAAGTTCAATAAGCTTATAAACCGGCTAAATAAGCTTAAACAAACACCCCTTTAATTTATTTTGTGTTTTATAAAAGTTTAATGACAAGAGTTTTTATATGTGTTTTGTGGTGTTTTGTTTTAAAAGGGTTATGGTATATTGGTATGTATAAAGTATTGTGTATGTTAAAGTGTGTGATTTTAGATTTTTCAAAAGGCGTTACGATTTTTCTATCCAAACTCCGTTTTTGTCAAGGGTTATAGCTATTTTGTGTTTTATAAGTTTAATGGCAACAGTTTTGTAGTATTTTGTATGTGTTTGCTCTGCATTTTTTTTTTTTTTTTTTTGCTCTGCATTTTTTTTTTTTTTTTTTTTTTTTGTATATTATGTGCATACTAGCCTAAGGCCCGGCCGCTGGCCGGCTAGCTTAAAGTTTTATTATTAAACTTAAAAATTATTACAAACGTGATGTTAAAATAAGGTATCCGAAAAAATGTATAATGTTGAAGAATAAAAAGGTACTGTATAAAATAAATAACCTTGAATGTATTGTTTAAAGGATAACACGGTCAAACAAAAAAAAAGAAAAAATCAAAGACGATTAAGGACTTCTTTGTACACAACGTTTGTTGTGTGATTGCAATGGTTCCCATCAGTGTCACAACATAATAGTTTGAGGCCCTTCTTACTCTTTACCTTTGATACGGCTACATATAGTTGTCCGTGCGAAAATACCGGTCGTTCCAAGTATAGTCCCACCTTAGATAATGGTTGCCCTTGACTTTTGTTAATTGTCATGGCAAAACAAATAGATATCGGGAATTGTCTCCTGTTAAGCTGGAAAGGCATTTTCTTATCGGAAGGGCTAATATTCATGCGAGGAATTGCGACTACCATTCCTAATTTACCACAAGATATGATCTTTGCCTCGATGTTATTTACCCCCATTCTAACTATTTGTAACCTTGTACCATTACAAAGACCACCTCTTTGGTCTATGTTGCGCAAACACATTATTGGAGCACCAACCTTCAAAACTAACTTATGATGTGGAATACCTGACATTCTTATTGTATTTAAGAATTATGTTGTGTACAACGACTCGTCGTAATTGAAATCCACATCTATATCTGACACAGAATCTGAACTATAACAAACCTTCTCCCTACCTTGCAATTGGGACATCATTCGGTCATTAATTTTGTCAACCTGTTCGTGTGTGGGAGCAAGAATAGCTCGATCTTGAAAATATAACGGATCCCACAAATTATCCTCCCAATTGTCGTAAGTATCTTTTATAATAGCGCCCACGTGATCATCAGAATCAGGAATTAGCATTTCTTCTGGGAATTCTACCTCCACATGACCGTCATTTTTTGCACCTATTTTCCCCTCGCCTATATTCAAAATCCATTAAGCGAACTCATTTATTTCTACTGCATCATTTGGATTGGACCCCACACGAAGCCTCATGTTTCGTGTAAGCTTTAGAACTGTGCAATGCTTCCATAAATAAGACTTGTTAAGTGAAGCGTGTACAACGTCTTGCCTAGAACCGTTTGGAATGACATGATGTATTTGGCAAAAATCTCCCCCAAAGACAACTACTTTACCACCAAACACATTGTCAGAATCAGTGTTGTAATCACCTGAACATATGTCTCTTAATGTTCTGTCAAAAGCTTCAAAAGCAAGTTTATTAATCATCGGAGCTTCGTCCCATATTATTAACTTTGTCTCCCTTATCAAATCAGCAAGGTCTCCGTCAGCTTTAATAGTACACATAGAATCTTCAACAATATTTATAGGGATAGCAAACCGAGAATGGGTTGTTCTTCCACCCTCAAGCAAAACGGATGCAATACCACTCGATGCAACATTTAAAACAATCTTACCTTTAGACCTTAAAGCTGCAGTCAACGTCTTGTACAAAAAAGTCTTACCGGTGCCTCTGTAACCATATAAAAAAAACATGCCTCCGCTATTATTGTTGCATGCATCAATAATAGTTTCATAAATCCCTTTCTGCTCGTTGGTTAAACTGTTGAAAAGGATTTCATGTTGGATAATGAGTTCCGGTATTTTATAATCCAATTCATCATAAATCAACCGGTTGTAACCTTCCATCGTAAACTCATCATTCGGGTAAGGCATATTGACTATATTTATAAGACTCTTACCGCAACTTAGCAGCTTTTCCTCAATGTACGTTAGACAAATATTGTATCGCTGTGTATCCGTTAGTTGAAGATCTGCAACCAAGAGACAATATGTTATTTAATATAAACGTATTAAAATGATCAAACATGTATGTTATTATGAAGAATACAAATGATTAAATACCTGGATGATTTAGTTTTCTCTTTTCTAATTCTAACACATCATCAGCTAAAAGACCCCATGTCTTCTCCCATACAACCTCAGGCCGGGACATACTGTCGGTTAATATTAAACTTACAAAATAATTTCGTAAGTAATCTCCCATTCCCCATTCACTTGCTTCAATCAATCCATCGATATATTCCTTTTCCTCATCCAACAATCCACGGGCATAACATGCATCTTTACATGTAGGATAAACTACATCATCAAATTCCCTAAAGTCTTCCCACTCTTGAGGACCTCTGACATGGTTTAACAGCCTTCGTAGATAAAACACCTCGCCCCAAGAAACAGGAACATGATGAATCCGTCCAATGCTTTTACCTATTTAATCAAAAGATATGGCTGTTAAAACTTATGGCTGCTAAGACCAGCATACCTATTTAAATTATGTGAGACATTGAATAATATGATTGTTTAAAAATGAAATTTTACCTTGCTTTCTTTTAGTCCAAATTTTGTCATTTTTATTCCAAACATAGAATTTTGGGATTTCCAAATACAACAACTTTCTCGCTTCGACATCAGTTTTATTTAAATCCATCCAAGCTAAGAACTTGGAAGTGTTTGATGAAACCTTATCAAGTTGAAAGTCGATGCTTTCAGAGGGATCAAAAATGACAGATTGCTGGTTTGGGAGGTGAAAAGGTAAGCGTTCAACAGCGGGTGACCTATGATGTATATCAAACCTAAAAATCCTACATGCAGCCTCACATGAAGATAGGTACCGACAGTCTAAGTAATCCTTAATCTCATCTGTTTCTTCATCTTCCACAGCCGCAGTAACTCTATCCGGACCCTTATTAATATACTTAAAAAGGTATTTGATTGATCCAAATTGATTGCAATATTCTACGTTGATGTGAGCTTGGTACCTTATAGACAACAAACGATACAACTAAAAATAAGTATAGTTAAAAGAATTACAATATAAACGATAAAATTAAAAAATATTTTGTTTTGGTACCTCTTCAATAACGTAGGGTTGTAGGGGACAACAAAGCCACCGTCAAGCTCAGCTCCTTGTTTGCTAACAGTTCTGCCATTATCGCTCCTTTTGTATATGCAATATCCACTTTCATCAATGAAAGTGGACTCATTGAAGTGCTTGGGGAATTTCTTAGAACACTTATTCTCAACCATGCACGGGCAACTTGGATGTTCGGGACCACATGGGCCGTGCATCATAAATTCTTTAACCAATTGGTGTAGCTCGGGGTCTGCCTCTTTATCTGGTATTTCAGCCGATATACACCTGTCTACATCAGCCGGTAACCTCAACTTATCACCGGATTCCAACCATAC
This sequence comes from Artemisia tridentata subsp. tridentata, assembly GCA_021014915.2. Taxonomy (NCBI): domain Eukaryota; kingdom Viridiplantae; phylum Streptophyta; class Magnoliopsida; order Asterales; family Asteraceae; genus Artemisia; species Artemisia tridentata. The sequence goes on along the minus strand of CP139505.1, from coordinate 345,831,579 downwards.
ACATAAATGGCAATGAGGCAAACCGCGCTTCTGAAACTCTATCGTATATACTTCTGTTTAACAATAGAAAACATAAATAGATTTTAATAACATAAAGACAAATGACAATATGGGCAGTATGAAATATAGCATGTATATTTTATATAGATTGTAAGTTACATGCTCGCACACGTCCAAAATTTTTTTTCTCTTTTATATCCTTTAACAATTGATCAAGCGTCATTTTAAATACCCTCGTTGTAACATCTGGTCGGTCTTCAGATTTTAGACCCCTTTTTCGAAGAAACCTTGTAATTTCAGGCCATTTCGATTACATGTAAATGTAATAAACAAATCGGGGTATCCATAAAACTTGCACATAGCCATGGCATCCATGTAGTTTTGCAACATGTAACGTGGACTACCGGTGTATGATGACGGTAAGATAACTTTTGTACCACGTTTCTTTTTTTGTTGGTTGTTTGACTCTGCCGCTTGTGCTAATCTTGAGTAAGTTTCACACCTAAGTTCTTTGTTTTCCCTACGCACATATCTCATCCTTTCAGCCTCAACCATGGTATAAGCGTCAACCAAAAATTGTTGGAATAATCTTCTACCATTCAAAATTGGTGAATACACGTTTGGCCGTTCTTGAAGACGGTAAGCAAACCATTCACGCATAGTGACATACTTTTTTTTACTGTCTGGTGTATCATCAGTAATACCTTGGTGATAAATGTCCGTACGATAACCATCTTCAGCGTACGGGAACAATAGCGGATACTGTAATGGAAGGAATGAAACGTGCAACTCGCTAATTGTTTTAAGTTTACCACTATTTTTGTGCACAATTATGTCTTTTTCATCAGTCCTAGAAGCAAAGTCACCAATGATTAGTGTTGCAACTTCGTTTGATGTTGGAAGGTCATATTGCCTTCCATCATGTGGACGTCTACCTAAAAGCCTGATCTTAACATTTGCCTCGCCAGCAGCTAATTTAAGACCAGCATGCCTATACTTCTGAACCAAAGGGTTGTTTAGATCCAACATATTTTTTATGTCTTTTGTGAGTTGCCGGTCTATGTCTTTTGATGAGGAAGAAGATGCGTTGTCTCTTGAACTAATGAAAACGGAAAAAATTATTATTATAATATATATACTGATAATGTATAATATAGGTTTCTTTAATGTATGAAAAATTTGACATACCTAACAACATTAATGCGGTTTTGAACCTCATTGGCTGGATCATATATGTAAAGATGTCCAAACTTAGGTGGTTCACCAGGTTTTGGTAACAAATCTCCCAATACATGATTGTTTTCTCCTTGAATTCTAAAACAAAATGGACCTCGTCCAGTATTAACCGTAGTATCTTGCTTACCAGACATCCATGTGAAAGCAAACATAGAGTTGTAACGTCGTATGTTCTCCATAAATGAGTCACTTTTTGGGTGTTCTCCTTTTAATAAGCTTGTTAACAATGTTGGAGGACTATTCTTTGCCACCGGTAGTTTAACTTTTCCTCGACCACAACAAATAGAAAATGCATCAGCATCTTTTGCGTTGTTAGACCCTCTTTTACTTTCGGGAAGCCACAACAATGCACCACATTTGTCGCATTGTTCAGTCGGATCTCCAAGGTCTAAATACTCTGATTAAATACAAAAAAAGGTTGGTTGTTTAATTAAGGATACTAATATATAGTATGCCTATAAAAGTGTTAACACGTGTTTACCTTTAGATATCCCTTCTATACGTTCAGTATAGCCATGCTCATCTTCATATTCTTCATCAGACAAATCAATTTGAGGTATATTTGCGACTGATTTGCCTTTTCGAAGGGTGGTGGCATCTGTATCAGAAGTTCTTTGTCTAATAGTAGGACTACCTATTTAATGTATACGTATACTCATTAGGATTTGGTTGAATGAAGAAACATATAAAGAGAAAAAATAGTAAACGGATAATAATATTTAAGCTCACCAATGTCAAAGTGAACAGGAGTTTTGTTTTTGAATCTTGAACGTGGGTTAGTCTTTGATGCATCAACTGTATTGTGTAATTCTTGTTAAACAACTTGTATATGATGAAAATATATAGAAATGCAAACAAATTATATAATTTACATTAACAAAACTTACTTGTATATGTGTTGTCACTTGTGTTAATAGCAGGTGGTAACTCAGGTGTGTAGAAAGTATGAGATGAAGATCCAACGCAATTGGTAAAAGGAGTATTCTGAACATGTTGTATGGTACTACTTGTATTATGATCTATTAAAGAGAGACAGTTTAAAAAAAATATTTGGTTATCAACTATGCAGCCGTTATATATGCACATCAAATTATAATACTGTTATAATCATAAAAGTTAATGGATTTAACCTTGTGTGGAACATGACTGGCGATTTGAATCAACTGGATACGTTGCATTGATTGGCGGTTCAGTTGGTTGTTTTGGTTTGCGAGGCCTTCCTCTTGATTTAATAGTGTTTGAGGTAACAGGCTGTGATGTTGGATCATTACGGGGTCGACCACCTTTCCCATTATGTGAAGTGGCTACCGTTTGGTTTAAGCGAGACAATGTACCTAATAAAACGTAAAATGCGTATAAAATTAAATGTATTTAAAAAATTTATATAATGATTAAAAAAAGTGTAATTGAGAAAATTTACTTGATGTAATGTTGGACAGTGGAGATTGCTGCAAATGGGTCGTAGAAATAGGGCAAACTACATTTGACGGTGTCACTACTCGGCTTTTAGTTATTGCAGGATTTCTATTCTCTTTTGTTTTACGAACTTTAGTTGTATTGGATATAGTTACTGTATGAACAGGGTTTTTACGGGGGCGTCCTGGCTTCCTTTTAAGTGGTATAATATTTTGCGATCCTGCTATAAGAGCAACATTTGGTTGGTTTGTTGACTGTTTACTCCCATAAGTTGAGTTGCTAAATGTTTGATTCATGGATGACATTTTACCTACAAAACATATTACACTTAGTATGAATATAAATGAAAATGGTTTAATAAAAAATGAAAGACTAAATGGAAACAGGAATAAAGTTAAAAATTACCTTGTGTGATATCTGATAGAGGAGATCTATGTATATGGTTATTAGCATGTTGGTTAAAAACATTTGATGGTGTTGGGATGTATATCAGCTGATAGTTAAGAACATTATCATTAACTTTAGCCGGCACATGATGAATCTTGGCATTAGCTGTAATAAAACATGTTACAACAATAAGAGATATATTTTTTTTACATGACCATCATTTATATTTAACGACTTACATGTTATTGGGATTGAGCCAATATTTTGAGTAGTACGAATCGGTGTTTGATTTACAAACATGTTATGATTTGATCCAGAAACATGAGAAGCAACATCATATTGGTTATAGGGTACTTGCTTATGCGTGACAGAGTGATCCAATTGCGTGTATTGCAAATCAGTGTAGGATAAAACTTTGTTGTTCAATGGTTTATCTAACATAACGGATTTTCCCTTCTTTCTTGTATCATGATGATCTGGTATAATTGGGTTGTGTGTTAAAATTATAGTAGGGTATATTGTTTAAATAAAAAAGAAATCAAATGTTCACACAAACAAAGAAAAAGTATTTTAAAGAATATTGAATAACATACCATTTTGTAATGAAGTATGATCATCAATTTGTGTATTCAACATGTTGTGATTTAAAACCTTGTTGGAGCAAATATTGGTCGACGGATGATGTTGTTGTACATCAAAAGTTCCATTAAGATGTTGAGGCATGTTAAAACAACCTTCATGATGTTCATTATGTGAGTGATTTGGTTGAAGAATCCTCTTCTTCCTATTCATTTAGAAAAACTAAAAGTGATATAAATGACAATTTTCAGCAATGTGATTCATATGCTAATTGACAATATGATTTTTTTCTTTACTATTATTTCGCTTCATGATAACTAATAAGAGATTTGAATTACCATGTTTTTAGGATTTTCCATAAATAAAATACGTTTTGGTTAACCAAAAGATACTACAAATATTATTGGGCCCAAACTAATGAATTTATATAGTTGGCTGATTTTCTGAAATTAGGGAAGGATAAGTACAACAATATATTTTAAATAAATATGTGTTATGTTATAAGGATGCATTTAGCATAAACAGAATAGTTGTTCAAACGTATGATTACCTTTGATGAGTTATGTTGTTGATCAGCCATGTAATGTTGTTAAATGAAGGTTTAGAAAATAGTATAGGCAAATGTATTTGGTTTAGAGTTGATAGTATATATACGGTTTAGATAGAATGAGTTTTGAGGAAATGATATGGATAGGAATAAAGTTTAAATGTATATATTTATCAAATCTTTAAAATTGGAAGTTTGTTACTAATATTTTAGTATTAGATTAAATTGGTATAACAGTTGAATTGTTAAAAAAGATTTGCCTAACTGTTTTTATAAGAGTTGAATAAGTTTTTATTTAATTGTTATAAAGCATAAGCTTAAAACGGTTCCATAAAGTTGTTTTGTAACATATGTAAGCCATCGTATTTCTTTTTATCTTAAAATGGTTCCATAAAGTTGTTAATTTATTTAAATGTTGTTATATACTTTTAGCCAAATCATAAACTAATGTTCAAATTTATGTTTGTTTACGTCTATAACTTTGATGATTAATAAATATATGCTAAAAAGGTCTATAAGTTTGATGATTAACAAGTCTATGCTAAAATGATATACATTTGATAAAGAAGGCAAAGAAAAAACATGAATATATCATCCTCTTTATTCAAAGGCTTTGTTTATTTGGAGAATAACACAAAAAAAACACAGATGTTAAAGTCTTAGGAAAAACCATAGCTAAAATGCAAACCACGCAAATGAAACATGTCTTAAAGAACACTGAAGAAAACAAACAGTATTGGAAAAACAAAACAGTGAAGATGATATAACAATTTTAAGGAAATCACTCCTCAGGCTCAATTTTCACTTCAACCATCTTTTTTGACTTTTTTGCTTCATCATCTTCTTCTTCATAATCATCCAAGTCAATGAATGTGCGCTTCGCACTGCCAGAACTGCTCGTATCGCCACCAGAAGCTTGAATGCCTGAATCACCAATAGAAGATTGATTTTCTTTAACAGAAGTGGGTGTTTCTTTCATGTTAAATGGAATGTTGTCTACAGTTTTGAATTTGCTGATGTTGGTGGCAGTCAGTTCAGGAGTTTGGACCTCATCATAAACCTCCTAAGAAGGTGTATTTCATAAGATCAGAATATATACATGTGGAATTAATAAATCATTTCAGTATTGTTAGGTATTTGATTAAAAGAATAGCTTAATTTTTAACCATAAAATTACCTCCGTAATGAAATCCTTCTTAAAGGTGTTGATCATAGCCTCCTCATCCGACATCAATTTCACTTGGTAAACATGGTTGTTATTGCTTATGTTGAAGTCCGTATATTCAAAGCGAAATAGCAACTTTTTACCAACCAAGACATTAAGCTCAGCTGGAAAATAGTCATCAACTTCAGGTCCATATTCCTTGATGAGACCGTAGCATTCTACTCCACAAAGTTTCACTATCATATCATCAAACATCACCAATGATGCAGATCCAGTGTCATCAATAACACGGACTATGACTTTCATTCTGAAAGGTAGAGTTTATATATTACCATAAAAGTAAATGAAAACAAATCATTTGAAAAGGTATAAAATGTAAAAGAGAGCAAAAGCATGCATACTTCATCCCAACAGCAGTGATTTCCTTGTGTTTCTTACAATGCCAGACCTGTTGCTTTTTGAACATAGAACCACTCGATGATGTTTGCCCTTTCTCAATTTCTTTGGCCCTACATCCACACCTCTTGCAGGCAAGGTATGCCCAGCCATGCTCTCGATGAATCTTGTGTATCTTAGCATAGACAATACAATTATAGTTCTGCAAGTTTATGGTTTAAAGGATTTTAATATGCATGCGACATTTTATAAAGTAATAAATAAGCCCAATTTTATAATATAAACTCATAGTTTCAGAATCACGTATACTGCCGACCATTTTCTTAACAGCCTTCTTGAAAAAGTCTTCCGAGGTCAATTCTTTTTTAGCAGAGGAGAAAATAGAAATTCTATTTTAGAAATTCTATTTTTGTCAAGGGTTATAGCTATTTTGTGTTTTATAAGTTTAATGGCAACAGTTTTGTAGTATTTTGTATGTGTTTGCTTTGCATTTTGTGGTGTTTTTTTTTTTTTTTTTTTTTTTTTTTTTTTTTTTTTTTTTTTGTGTGTGTTTTATATTATGTGCATATTAATTACTTTAATCAAAAATGAAAACTATAAAATAAAAGCAAGAATAAACATTGACTTGCGGTCACCTGACCCTTGGCGGGCATGTGTATACCTTACTCTGTATTTTTTACTTTTGATTTTTGTTTTCTTAATATTACCAAGGCAGAATAAGCATTGACTTGACACAAAATACTAATTTTAAAAATATATTACGGAGTTGATCACACTTATTAAGATATGCATATTCTTTTTAACTTTTGTATCTTCTTGTACTTTGTAACTTGTTATTGTTGTTGAGATGTGTCGGCGTATATGGCCGACTGGCCCTAACCGAACGATCACGGTCGTTCGGACGACGAACAACTCCAGAAATAGAACAAGACTGAGAATATGTATTTCCGGCGTACATGGCCGAAGGGCCCAAACCGAACGGACCTAACAGGTCGTCCGGTCTAACGTATAGCTAAGTCAGAACGAACTCCGGTCACATACGTCCGAACGATGTGACCCGGACGCAGACCAGTGCCGGACGGGTCATACGGCCGTTCGGCACAACGGCTAACTCCAGATCAGAAAGTCAACCTTAATATTAGTGGTATGTGACAGAAGTGCAGGAGCCATGGCAGGCCAGAGGAAAGACCCAAACAGGGCAAAGTCCCAGTTGCCGCCCAAAAGTGTCACCATCAGATTTGGACTCATCCGATGGGGACAAAAACAGGTCTCCTATATAAAGGAGCAATCTCCACAGTAATGGTAACTTTACTTTTACACACAATACTTATCTCACTAACATATTTATTATCCTGCCTTCCGGTACTTACTCTCACGCCGGAGTCGGGTCCTGGGGTCACACCCGGGGCGAGACTAACGCGTCTACTTTCTTAGCAGCTGTCCGAAGGACTTGACGATCTCAAGGCCGGAGGACATTTCGGAGCGTTATCCAACCCGCAGAAAAATACTTAAACATTGGCGCCATCCGTGGGACCGACATTCAATCTACCAAGGCTATAGAATGTCGGATTCCAAACGTCCGGAGGATTCGGAGGGAAGAAGTGTGGAAACTCCTTCCGTCAGTCACGCGGGAGGAGGGAACGCCGAAATCCCTACCGTCACTTTCGGACAAATAATCAACATGACCAGTACAAGAACACAACAGAAGAAGCGGAAGTCGAGGGAGCATGGAGAGGGGTGGATGAATGTCCCTATCACCTTCCCTCCCATACCCCCCCGAGGATGCACCTGACGAACCACTTATTGTAGAGGCTATGATGGAAGGGTACCTGGTGAGAAGAGTGTTTGTGGACGAAGGAGCGTCTGTAGAAGTTATGTTCGAACACTGCTTCGATAATCTAAGTCCCGAGATAAAAGCCAAGTTAAAACAAACTCAAACGGACCTGCTGGGGTTCGCTGGCCAAGTCACCAAACCGTTGGGAAAAATAGAATTAGATGTGTCATTCGGAGAGGGAGGACTATACAGGAGAATGACCATGAACTTCACTGTCATACGAGCCCCATCGCCATATAACGTTATCCTCGGAAGGACAGGACTAAAAATGCTAAGAGCAATCCCATCGACCATACATGTTATGATGAAATTCCCAACTCCCAGAGGGATAGCTACTTTGAGAGCCCGACAGATAGTTATTTCGGAGTGCCGAAGGTTAGAAGAATCTCAAAGAACTCACGAGCATAATGAAGGACCGACGGAAAAAGAGACGGAAGGGAACGTTCCGGAAGAAGTCATGGTAAATCCAGCTTATCCAGAACAGCTTGTGACCATCGGAGGAAGCCTATCACCAGAGTGCAAAAGGAAGCTTAAAGCACTTCTCAAGAAGAATATGGATGTTTTCGCCTGGACTCCGGCGGATATGACTGGAATACCGAGACGTATCGTCGAGCATACGTTGAATGCCAATCCATCGGTGGAACCAGTATGCCAAAAACGAAGGGTGCTAGCACCCGATCGAAGTTTGGCCGTGACGAAGGAGGTGGAAGAATGGGTTAAGGCAGGTATTGTCCGTCCGGTAAAGTATCCAACGTGGATCTCTAACCCTGTCCTTGTCAAGAAATGTGACGGAAGCTGGCGCATGTGCATTGACTTCAAGAACATCAATTCGGCCTGTCCGAAGGATTACTACCCTCTACCCGAAATCAGCCTAAAGATAGAGTCAGTCATGGGATTCAAATACAAATGCTTCCTAGATGCATACAAGGGGTATCATCAGGTCCAGATGTCAAAGGAGGATGAGGAGAAGACAACTTTTTACACGGATCAAGGGACATACTGCTACACCAAAATGCCCTTCGGATTGAAGAATGCCGGAGCGACATATCAACGTATGGTGGACACCGCTTTCCGGTCGCAGATAGGACGAAACTTGGAGGCTTACGTAGATGACATGGTCATCAAAAGCAAAGAAGAAAACGAGATGTTAGCTGATATTGCCGAAACGTTTGACAACTTGAGAAAGATTAACATGAAGTTGAATCCCAAGAAATGCTCATTTGGGATGGAAGAAGGGAAATTTCTGGGGTATATGGTAACGTCCGAGGGGATCAGAGCCAACCCAAAAAAGACAAAAGTCCTAATGGACATGCAATTACCTCGGACCTTAAAGGAGATGCAGAGCTTTAGTGGCAAGCTGGCGGCTTTAAACCGATTCTTGGCTCGGTCAGCCGAAAGGTCGTTGCCATTCTTCGAAACTCTGAAGAATATAACCAAGGAAAATAAAGAACAGTACCGATGGACGGAAGACGCGGAAAACGCGTTCCAAGAAATGAAGAAGTTGATAGCCGATCTCCCATCTTTGATCACACCAATGCCCAAGGAAACGCTTTACGTGTACCTTGCGGCTGCTCAAGAGGCCGTCAGTGCGGTCCTTTTGACGGAAAGAAAAGGAAAGCAACATCCGGTGCACTACGTGAGCAGGACACTCAATGAAGCTGAAAAAAACTATGCCCCGATGGAAAAGTTAGCATTGTCACTGTTGCACATGTCAAGAAGGTTACGAAGGTACTTTGAAGCACACCCGATAAAAGTCATCACCGATCAGCCAATCAAACAGATACTTAACAAGGCCGAGGCTTCCGGGAAGCTGATCAAATATTCTGTAGAGCTGGGTGCATATAACATCACCTACGAACCACGAAGTGCAATTAAAGGCCAAGTTCTAACGGATTTTCTATCGGAAACTCCCATTGGAGAGAATTCAGAACAATACTTCAGCCAACCGGTCATAAAAGTTGAGAAGGACAAAGTTGGTAAGTGGCTGCTGTTTACCGACGGAGCATCGAATAGCAAAGGTTCCGGAGCAGGACTAGTATTAGTGAGTCCGGATGGTGTGGAATATACTTATGCCCTTCGGTTGGATTTTGACAGCACTAACAACGAAGCAGAATACGAGGCCCTTCTAGCAGGACTCCGTATGGCCGAAAAGATGCATGTGCAGTGCATCGAAGTGCGAGTAGATTCTAAGCTAGTGTCAAATCAAATAAATGGGGACTACGTGGCAAGCAACGAAAGCATGATCCGATATCTAGCCAAAGCAAGGGAATGCATTGCTAAATTTCAATATTTTTCCATCCGGAATATTCCGAGAGGTCAGAACCAGAAGGCAGATGTGCTTAGTAAGCTGGCTACGGTAGCTTTCGACCACCTAACCAAGGAGGTATTGGTGGAAGTGCTAAGGGAAAGATCTACCGAAGGGAAGGAGGTTAATGATATAGTTGCGGAAGAGGAGCCGAATTGGATGACACCCATCATTCGATGCCTGGAAGAGGGAGTATGGCCGGAAGATCAAAATGAAGCCCGGGCGTTAAGAATGAAGATCAGCCAATATGTCATGGAAGATGGAATGCTCTACAAGAAGGGGTACTTGGTTCCTATGTTACGATGCGTCGGCCCATTACAAGCAAATTATGTGATCCGGGAGATACATATGGGGGCATGCGGCATGCATTCAAAACCAAGGTCAGTGGTGGCAAAGGCCATGAGGCAAGGATACTACTGGCCAACTATGCATCGGGATGCTCGTAATGAAATTCAGAAGTGCGACTCATGCCAAATACATGCTCCAGTTCCGAAACTCCCAAAAACAACACTCACACCAATCATGGCCCCTTGGCCGTTCTATCAGTGGGGTATGGACATCCTAGGTCCACTACCGGAGTCAGCCGGAAAGATAAAGTTTATCATAGTAGCTATTGACTATTTTACTAAGTGGATAGAAGCCAAACCGCTGGCGAGGGTGACGGGAAAGGACGTAATAAAATTCGTGTGGGACAATGTAGTTTGTCGTTTCGGCCTACCGAGTGTGATCGTGACAGACAATGGGAAGCAGTTGGTTGATAACCCTTTCAAGCGATGGTGCGAGAAGTTAAACATACGGCAAATAAACACAGCTGTGGCACATCCGCAGGCGAACGGCCTTGTAGAAAGAGCGAACAAAAGCTTACTGGAAGGTGTTAAGACAAGGTTAGGTCGGACCAAAGCAGGATGGGTAGACGAGTTACCAAATGTCTTGTGGGCTTGCCGAACATCACTAAAGCAAAGTAATGGAGAAACGCCTTTCAGCTTGACATACGGTAGCGAAGCAGTGATACCGGCCGAGATCGGCATGCCGACTCACAGAACGATGGTCATAAGAGAAGGGATAGACGAGGATGACACACGTCGGATTGAAGAGCTAAACGAAAGGGAGATGCGTCTAAATTTGGACCTACTGCAAGAAAGGAGGGAAGAAGCAGCAATACGGGAAGCACGATACAAGAAAAAGATGGAACAATACTACAACAAGAGAGTCCGTCCGGTATCTTTCAGGCCGGGAGACTTTGTATACCGGAAGAACGAGGCAAGTCGAGTCGAAGATCAAGGCAAGCTGGGCCCGAAATGGGAAGGCCCATATCGGATAACCGAAGCATACCAATGCGGCTCATACAAGCTAGAAACCATGGATGAGAAAGAAGTACCCAGGATGTGGCACGCAATTAATCTAAGGAAATGTTTTCTGTAAGCACAAGTATGTAAGGCTGTAAGCCATTATGAACAAACTAGTTACGAAATGTTATATATTTTCCTCCAGATTGAAGAGGAAATTTTTTTTCCCACACATTGTTACAATTAAAGACAAGGTATTCGCTTGGCTCCGGCGGGGATTAGCTACCTCCATTAGGCCCACGCAGCCAAAATTTAGCCGAGGCGTATCCGCCCCTAGCGGCAATAACTATTAAAAGCCAAAATTTAGCCGAGGTGTACTCGCCCTTAACGGCAATGGTTATATCTCGAAATTTAGCCGAGGCGTATCCGCCCCTAACGGCAATAACTATTAAAAACCAAAATTTAGCCGAGGCGTATCCGCCCTTAACGGCAATGGTTATATCTTAAAATTTAGCCGAGGCGTATCCGCCCCTAACGGCAATGATTATTTCTTAAAAATTAAGCCGAGGCGTATCCGCCCTTAACGGCAGTGATTATTAAAAATCAAAATGTGGCCGAGGTGTATTCGCCCCTAATGGCTACGATTAATCCTTAGAACGAAAAGCTGAGGCGCATTCGCCCTTAACGGCAATGATTAATCCCCAATGAAAAATTGTGTGCCGAGGCGTATCCGCCCCAGCGGCCACAGTCAAAACTAAAAACCTAAAAGAATGTGCCGAGGCATAGTCACCCCTAACGACAGCAGTTGACCCTAAAATTATGAACTTTGAGACTACTTCCAATGTCGAAAGGAAATTCAAGGTACATTCAACAACACAATACGGCAAATAACGAGGCAATCACACAACACAATCCGCAAGATACATGCATAAGGCACACAATAAATATAACAAAAACCACATGATCTATCATTACCAAAAGGACCAGGATTACAATCATCCGGTCATGAAAGTCACAGCAATTCAGTGTGAAATAGTTCCACGTCGGTTACAATAGTCTAGGGCAGCCACACACGGCGCGCAACAAACAACAAACATTGTTTTCAACAAATAAAGAGTTTAAAACCAAGCTTCACAAGGCGTCCGGAACAGTCTTTGTCCATAGTCAAAATGGAGACAGTCCGGACCCCACAGCAAATCGACTTAAGGGACAACATTTTCTTCAACAATGTTTTCGGCAGCAATATTTTCTTCAACAACGTTTTCTTCGGCAACGTTCTCCTCTACCACATTCCTTTCGACAACACCACTCCTACCACCAACGTCAGCACCAATCGCTTCGGATATAACGTTCGGTGCACCGGAATCATCAGCTGTTGACGGTTCGGTAGGAGCAGGATCCGGATGAAGTTCCATGATCTCGGCCAAGGATCGGTAGAAAGCATTGCTAACCTTGCGGACATATGGATACTCGGTCACAAAGAGTTGATCGAACAAAGCCTTATATTTCTATCCAGCATCCAAATCCACATTCTCAAACTCTTCTAGAATCTCGATCGCCTGTGTCGGAGTACGGTCAACAGCAACCCCATCTATAAACCCAGACATGGACGAAAGGTTGAACGGAAGGGCCAAAGATTGTTTATACTCATGACTGCCGAGAAGTCGGCGCACCATCTCCGGTAGAAATTCCTTAATTACTTTGTTGCGCTCCATCCCGGCGGTCCCCATCCGAACGGCCAGATCCTCCCTTTCTTTCCTAAGCTCTTTATTGTCTTTTACCTCATCGGCCAACAAATTTTTGGTTCTTGCCAACTCCTCCTCCAAGGACTTGGTTTTGGCCAACTCGGCCTCTAAAAACGCAACCTTCTTGACCTGCTCCTCTTTCTCTTTCACCAACTCAGAAACCCGATCAGTCAAACTCTGAACAATAGCACCACAACCGGCGTGCTCAGTCTTCAGTTTTTCTAGTCCTTCCGGATCTCGTCCGGAACACTGCTCATGAGTTGCGACAAGCTGGTAATGATCCTCAAGAAGAGTTTCAAACCGAATCAAAATGTCAGATTGAGCTACAGCATTCTTTCCCAATAACATCCAGGCGCGACGGACAGCGTCATCGTCACTAAGACTTTCCAGGAATCCCTCTTCACAAGGGGTCGAGAGGTGAACCATCAGGTCTCGGCATACAGAAGAGCTACTCAAGCGGGCATCTGTCCTTACCGACCATTTAGGCACAAAAATCTCGCCCGTAGCACACTCATCTTCACCCATCACACCCATCTCGTCCATACCTTCCATATGTCTTTTGTCTTTCCCACGTCCATAAGAAGCCAAAGGGCTCTCTGTCAAAAGAGAACAGTCGGGACGCGTAAGTAAGATGTAAAAAGAATATATATAACAATAATAATAAAAAGGAGAAAGAGACAAACAAACTTACCATCATCACCAGCTACAAATCGACTGCTCGCACCTTCCTCGCTGTCGGGATGCTTCGCTGATCCATCCGGATGGATCGAACGAAGAGGCTTAGGAGCCGGTACATGTTCAGAAGAGTCCAGATCAACAGTAGGGATGTCAACATTCGTCTTCGCTTTTTTAGAAGACCGAGAGGAAACACCCTCCCCGGCAGGACGTTTACCCGAACTAGGAGTTCCTTTACTCCCCCCGGCTCCTGCTCCTTTCGGCTTGAGCCCCAGATGAGCCGCGGAAGCTTCTTGCTTTTCTCCTCTAGCTTCCAACACCTTCTCACTAGCAACCTCTACTGCTTTCATTTCGGCTGTCTTATCCGGAATAACCGCATTGGGGGGGGGGCCGGCTCCGTCACATGTGAAGGGCGAGTTTCGCCGGCACGATAAGGATCTCCCTTGCCCATAGACGCCCCCTTTCGACGCTCAAGTTTGATAAGATAGTCGGACATTGTCAAGGCTGCAAAACAAAATTAAGAGCGCATATCATTCGGCCGCAAATAAGCGTACACACAAAGATATATACAAAATATATAAACAAGGGCTATACCCCTCCCTTCGGCGTCAGTAAGCGCCGCTCGAAAACCCGGATGCTCCCACTGGTCGGATAAACCAAGAGCGTATAGAAAACCCCGTGGAACCCGGATAAGGTCAATAACATTCCGAGCCAGCCTTTCGACATCTGCTTTATTGTAGCCACCATTCGGAAAAGGATCAGAAATATCAGAATGACGATGACGCCACGGCATAGCAAAGGGAATAGCCCGTCTATCTATTAGGAAGAACTGATCCTTCCATCCCTTTAAACCTGTTAAGATCTCGTTGAAACAAACTTTCTTGTCTCGACCCCCTCGCTTCTTGAAGGAAAACCAATCCCCCTGCTTGTTTAGCTTATAAAACACACGAAAAAGAGGAGTGGTAGGTGTGACATGTAAACTCCGGCTGTAAATCTCGAAAAGAGAAACGCGATGTAGACCCAAAGGGACCAGCTGAGAGATATGCACTTTGAAATGCCTGATTACGTCTAACAAGAAGGAGGAAAAGGGTATGCCAATCCCTCCCTCAACAAAGTACGCCAGATACAAGCCTATGGCATCCGGAGGCAATTCATTCATCGTCATATCTGCCGGAGGAAGTCTCGGATTAAGATCCAATGGGATACCGAATTCATCGACCACCAAAGTAATAGCCGCCTCATCCATATGGGAAGTATACTTCCGAATATCATACTTAGGAATGAACCCTTCGGATTCCGGAGGACCTTCGTCGTGAGATGAAACCGAGCGGCGAGCCATAACCGAAGGAAAAGATATAGCCGGATAATACAAATAACAAATTAACGCTAATACGAAACGTACCTGTATAGACGAAAGAGCGACGAAGGGGAATAACTCGCAAAAACCGCTCGGATTGAATAGACGAAAGGGAAACGTGTCAGAGGATTCAGAATTTCACAGTGGTAAAAATAAGGGAAATGAAACCATTTATAGGCGAAAGAGTGGGGTTGCGAGACGTCGCATCTTGTCAGATGCGGACGTGTCAACTTCTGAGTCACGCGATGAAACATATCCCCACGTGTCACGATCGCAAAGGGACAGTAAAAACGACGGCGCCTAAATAAGCGAAAGCAATAATGACTTTTGGCGTTTTACGCATGAATAGCGTTAAAATGGAACCATCAGACTTGCCATGACGGCGGACCGAAAGATAAAAATTCAAAGTATCACACTATCGCTTTACGATACTATGATACTGGGGGGGACATGTCGGCGTATATGGCCGACTGGCCCTAACCGAACGATCACGGTCGTTCGAACGACGAACAACTCCAGAAATAGAACAAGACTGAGAATATGTATTTCTGGCGTACATGGCCGAAGGGCCCAAACCGAACGGACCTAACATGTCGTCCGGTCTAACGTATAGCTAAGTCAGAACGAACTCCGGTCACATACGTCCGAACGATGTGACCCGAACGCAGACCAGTGCCGGACGGGTCATACGGCCGTTCGGCACAACGGCTAACTCCAGATCAGAAAGTCAACCTTAATATTAATGGTATGTGATAGAAGTGCAGGAGCCATGGCAGGTCAGAGGAAAGACCCAAACAGGGCAAAGTCCCAGTTGCCGCCAAAAAGTGTCACCATCAGATTTGGACTCATCCGATGGGGACAAAAACAGGTCTCCTATATAAAGGAGCAATCTCCACAGTAATGGTAACTTTACTTTTACACACAGTACTTATCTCACTAACATATTTATTATCCTGCCTTCCGGTACTTACTCTCACGCCGGAGTCGGGTCCTGGGGTCACACCCGGGGCGAGACTAACGCGTCTACTTTCTTAGCAGCTGTCCGAAAGACTTGACGATCTCAAGGCCGGAGGACATTTCGGAGCGTTATCCAACCCGCAAAAAAATACTTAAACATGTTATTGTTGTTGAGATGAAATGCAAAACTAAGTTTTACATAGTCTTGTTAAAGACCTCAAAATCCAGATTTTTTAGACATGTGCCAAATTTATGTCGTGTATCAAACATGGTTTTTAAAGCAAAGAACCTGTTCTTGGCCGAACCGAAAAATAAAATTTATAAAAGGGTTAAGAACAAATGGTCTTTTGCTTCTTGATAACAAAACCTTTATATATCCCCAATATGGGTAGTCAACAAGAAAGCCTTTGAAATCAACAAAAACTGGGCACTTCAAAGTTTGCACAAATCAAAAAAGGTGAAAATGACTAAGAAGTAACGGGTCTCATATTGTGTCAAAAGTAAAGGTTGGAGTGCCTAGCGTCCAGCCCTCAAGGTTTTAGTGGTTAGTCCCTCGAGTAAAAATAGCAAAGTGTTAACAACGAATGTATACCTTTCAAAATTCATTAGAGGGTGTTGACTTTTCGGGACAAGTATCTTTGACAGGAATGTCAACATGTGTGACAGTAACAGGTATGCAAATACCCAGGTTTGAGGTTGACAGTAACGTATGTGGTATGATAGACCCGATTCGAGAAATAGAGCATCGACCTGTGGATCGTTCGGTAGACCTCTGGCGGTCTTGACGTTCGCCCAGACGATCGATGAAGAACACACCACATTTACCTCCACATGGATAACACACCAATATGGCACCCAGATAGGAAGGTTGATACTTGAGTGCATCGTATGACATTGAGAGATCGAATTTAAGGATATCATTATTCACCATAGGCCAATAATACTATACTAGGGGGACGTGTGACGTATATGGTCTGATAGACCCAATCCGTCAGGACATTTGATGAAGGGCGTGTCCGGACGAAGGACATGGACGAAGGACGTGGACGAGGGGCGCGTCCGAACGATGACCAGAGGGAAAGCACGTCGCATTGACCACCACGTAACAGCCATGTGCCCACGTGTACCTACTACCCGGATATTACGGGATTGTGTTCCCTACTTGACTTGACACCTAGCATCTAGGCTAGGTGTAGCTCGGGATGTTCCTTCCCAAGACAGAACAGGTATCGAGATTGGGGTATTATAGATACCCTAACCTCATTTATTGTAAAAGGACCAATTTGGTACCTACCTCTCTCTATATATACTCCTCTTTCTTTACTTATTTTACACACTACAATACATCACATACATTCATACTAAATCCTCTACACTCGAGGTACTGACTTGACCGTCAGAGCGTTGTTCCCGAAGCTTAGGCCTTGGGACCCCTTCTAAAGGGTTCTTTCATGTTTGCAGCACATTTCCAGGCTCAGGACAAGGACGAGCGGCACGTGAGAGCCGTCTAGACTTGCCCGACAGAATAATGCTTCAACAAAACTGTATTTTTCAGATAGGATCATTAGAAGAATTGAAGTATGACAGCAACATTCGCTTATTTTGAATTAGGACTTTAAACGAGTCAAGCTCGTGAGCTCAGTAACCACTTGAAACAAGTTGAAATCACTCTGGCAATCTAGTCATAAACGGATCTACATGAGTTTAAATGAGTCATATTCTTTATCTGACGGGGTTAGCATAAACACAATTTTTAATAACTCATGGGTTTACTTGTGTCACTTCAGAATTATTGAACTAAACAAGCCGAACTAAAGTCGAGCTATATTTTGTAAGCCTATCACAAAAGAAGTCGAGCTCGGGCTTATAAATTATGCTATAAGCCGAGCTTGTGCGAAAAGTATAAGGCGAAACAAGTTCAAACTCGATGTCAAGCCTTGCGACCTTGAACAACCAGAGTTTGATCGAGCCTTATAATAAAGCTTAAACAAGCGTCGTAAATAAAGTTTGTGCGAAAAGTATAAGGCGAAACACGTTCAAACTCGATGCCAAGCCTTGCAACCTTGAACAACCCGAGTTTGATCGAGCCTTAATAATACTAGTTCAGCCTACAACAATCTTTATTTACTAGTTCTTAAGCTTAACTAACTTAAATATTTGTAACAAGTTAGAAAAGTTTGTCATTTTACCTATCATCTAATTAAATAAGCAGAATTTGTCAAACTCTAAAAAAACTGCTCATTTGCTTATGTGCTTATTTATAATTAGAATCAAATCCAAACATTATGTTTAAAAGCACTTTTTTAGACAGTATAAAAGGCCTTTTAAATCTATAGCTCCAAAAGAGTGACCAAATATCCGAAAATGGAACCGATGAGTACCGATAAAACTTAGTTGTAACGTTACGTGTTCATGAAAAAAAGCGACTTCTATAAACTAACTCAATTTCAAATATTTTTCACGTGGGTCAAATAAGTGCTATGTACTATGAAGTTTATAAGATTGCAAAATTTGAGACCATCATATTCATATGTGTTTCTCCCGAACCTATCTATTTCAAATATTTTACACATGTGGGTCAAATAAGTGCTATGTACTATGAAGTTTATAGAGTAATATGTTTCTTAAGACACCCATAATTTTTAAAAGAATGTTGATATGCATACCACACTTTTTTATTCTTTCACTGCTAAATCACACCAGTGATGCAAATAATTGGGTTTGAGGATGAGAATGACCGCCTTCGTTGCCATCCCTAGTTTGTGCCACAATGGCCGTTGAAGTTCGTTCTCGTCTAGTAATTTTATGACAATAGAAGTATTTTTATGACATCGATTTTTTTTAGACAAAATGTGTGTTATGACACTATTAGTTGTAAGAACGATAAAAAGTAGTTAGCACATATGAATAGGTTTCAATATCTTTGAAACTCTTGAAAATTTGTAATTAATTAGTTAATTCAACATACCTCAACTAAGTTGGATCTCAAACGATTTAATTCTTGGATTCACCATCTAATAGTAAGTGCATTATCCCTAAACATTGAGTTGGTTGTAGGATTTAGGGCTGAGCAAAACGTATTGAAAATCAAATCGAACCGAAAAATCGAGCCGAACCGGTTCGAAATCGAACCGATCATAATCGGTTTTTGGTTTTATATATTTATGATTTTCGGTTTCGATTCCGGCTTGGTTCGGTTCTAGCCACAACCGAGAAACAACACACCTAAACTGCATAAACCGAATGGATCAACACAAAACTCAACCGAAGCGAGTCATTTGGTTCGGTTTTCGGTTCATGTCTTTCAAAAAATTGGTTTTCGGTTCGATTTTCGATTCGGGGTAGGTTTTTGGCCCGCAACTTGGCTCATCGCTCGCATGAGTGCACTGTAATACATATTCAAGAAAGCCTGTCTCTCTGGCTCAGTCCTAGTAGGATTATTGGAGGAAGCCAAGGTTAATGTTCTTGTGCCACCCCGTTACCATATACGATATGCCTTTTTAATTTATGGGTCAAACATGAGTCATTTTAATTATGATTCTTCTAACTTGTGCTCTAGGGGCACACGTTAAAGAGAGTCTCACAACCTGGGTATTATTCTCTAAATGACCAGTAAGTGGTTGTGAGGCCTGAGCCCTGATGTTGAAGGATAATTGGTACCAATCATGGGCTACTAGTCATTCACAGGTTGGCACCTAGACTGTCGGATCCTCACCCCTTGAACACAAGTTAGAGAAACCATTTTAAGTAAGAACTAACGAATTTACTACTAACGATTACACATTCTATGTTTATTCAACTATTGAAAATGCATATGCAATCTTAAGGATATGCTTTAGCTGTATAAATACTATCTATAAAGGGTGTATACCCTTTTTTTGAAAAGTGAAAAGTGAAATAATTAAGGAAAACTATTTATGAAATTTTGATCTTAAATATTGAAAAGTTGAAACTTAATTACATTTATTATTTATGCAATCTTGATCTTGAATATTGAAAAGTTGAAACTTAATTACATTTGACTAATTTTATCCAATTAATTGGCAAATGTTTTTTTTTTTTTTCTTTTCAATATATATTAAATGGTTTCCTAATTTATTGCTTAGTTGAATTTTAAAAATATGAAAATGATTCTCTTCAATACAAATCATCATTGTTTTAAAAACCGGACCGGACCGGCCGGTTCGACCGGCCTCCGGCTGGTCGGCCGGTTAAAAAAACCCCTGTTTTTATAAGTCCCGTTTACTGTAGCGAACCGGCCGGTTTTTCCGGTTCGACCGGTCCGGTTCAACCGGTTTTGACTTTTTTTTTTTTTTTTTTTTTTTTTTTTTTGATTTTTTTTTTTGATTTTTTTTGTTGGGCGGTTCGGCCGGTTCGACTAAAAAACCGGTTTTTAAAACATTGCTTCAATACCAATCATCATTGTTGTTCAAGAGCATACCGCCAATCTACAAATACCTTCGGTAACCAATTAGTTTTCATGATTGTCTTCTTATAAATCACATGTTCTTATATCATCTCAAGATGTATTCAATATTAATGGTATTTTCTTATATAATTAGGTTCATGCATCATATGTTCTGATCTCTTCAAGAACATGAAATTCTTCGCCACCACACGATACAAACATTCGGATCATCAGTTCATGTAGGTAAGATAACTAATGGTTTTCACAATAATTATATGTTTCTGGTTCCATGTCCATTGTTTTAGATACATATGTCTTTACATGCATTCTTTATAACCTAAACCTAAACGATAGGATGGAGGTTTCGATGAAACATTAGTTTCATGAGGTATGCTCATTTGTATCTTTCTCTTTATTTAACTTTTTTTTATCTCCGATTTGCACTTTACTTATTTTAATCTGTGTTCAAACTTCTTAGTCAGTTTAATCTTTTGAAATTCCATCAACTGTATATCCAATCTTAAATCATCATCTACTTAAGTAACTCAAAGGTACGTGTGTCTCTTCTTTTAATTTTATTCGAAAAAGTCAATAGTTACACATGCACATAACATGTTTTATATTAGGTGTCCATGAGTCTTAATTTGTTAGAAATC
Source organism: Artemisia tridentata subsp. tridentata (assembly GCA_021014915.2). Taxonomy (NCBI): domain Eukaryota; kingdom Viridiplantae; phylum Streptophyta; class Magnoliopsida; order Asterales; family Asteraceae; genus Artemisia; species Artemisia tridentata. The sequence goes on along the minus strand of CP139505.1, from coordinate 345,810,630 downwards.
TATCTATTAAAGCAGCTCAAATGTGGTGTTTTGACCCATTTCATTTTGAAACGTAATTCCTTTACATGTCTCTTTCTAGAACTGACTTAAAAGAAACATGAAAATTTTAGTAAGTAATTTTATTCTATGGTTTTAGTTTCATCATTGTGGAGAAATAATTATGATAACAAGCGTTTACAAATGATTATTCTAATAAGCTAACTTTTGGTCACGTTTCCTAGATTAAATGTGGTTGCTTAAGAAAGTTTATAACACGGTAGAGGCAAGGGAATGTTAGGTCGAGTAGATGAAGGAGAAGATCAAGATTGAGTTTATTAGGTTACATATTATCCATCATCAATATCACATTTTTAGAGTCATTCGATTTGATTGTCTGTGTCATGTTTGAACAACATAGGTTGTAGTATGAAATATTAAGAGGAACATATCTTGTGAATCCAACTTTTGTATGAAGTTCGTTAAACAAGGGTTTTTATTTTTTCACAAGTTTTTACTTTTTTATAGGTTTGACCCAACTGTAACTTGAACCTAAAAGCTTCTAAGCTTGTAACGGACATATGAACTCTATTAAATTCAACCTTGATCATTTTACGTTGTATGCATAAACATTACACAAAACACTTAGCAAAAATATCACTATAAATATATGCCGCTATAAAATCCCGCTGATATGCACGAGTACTCGTCTAGTATAATAACGTCTTTTGTTATTACTGAAGTAGACTTTAATTTACTTATAAAAAGAGACTATCGACAAAGGACCTATGCATTTTAGTCATGCTTGCTCGTATTTGAAGCAAGTGAATAAGCAAAGAAACTAAATAATAAGTAGATTAGAACACTATATGAGGTATGAGGTCTGCTTCAACGCATAATTTTTTTTTTCTGTGTTTGCCTTAGTACGTTACTAGAAAATATAAATTTGGTGACGCCAAACTTAAAACCACCTCGTCGACCAAATTATCAATCGACTCGATGTCAAATGATGTGAGTGTTTGGGAGAATCAGATGCAATACCATGAAAGACTACCCCTCGTTAATGCACCAAAAATATGTTTTGAAATATAGTTAAGAGGCATGTAGGTGCTTTTGAGTTCAAAGAATCAAATTGTTAAGTGATATTTTATTTTAAAGAAAAACAAAAACACAACACGAGGAATAAAATTGTCATTACTACTTTACGTAATGTATGTGTCATATTTAAACTAATGATTTCTTTTTTTTCTTTTTTTCTTTTTTATCATACAACAGGGTAATGATTGCAAATCTTTTGTTTTTCCAAAGGACGTTAAAGTGAAATGACATAAACGAAGGCCACTCCCTCCAGCCTAAGCATAAAGTAAAATGTGACTGTAAACAAACGTAACAACTAACAAGAATAAATCATGTATGGTAGTTAAGCTAATGATTATCAAAATCGGATAATGATCGTAAGATCATACATCGTACGATCTTACGAGCCTTCTTTAAACTAACCTACAAAATTTGAGTAGAATCTTAAATAACATAGAATGAGTGGTGAGATCACCGGATCGTCGCTATCCGCTCCTATGACTATAAAACCTTTTTTTGTATTTGGAAAACACGATACAATTTTAAACCATGAAAAACTTTAATAAATATCAATTCAGTAATCTTTATTTCATCAACCGTTATACGCAGTTTTTTTTTTTTTTTTTTTTAATATGCATTTAATTTTGTGTTTGAATATTACTGGTTTGTTTATTGGGAAAATAACGTCACTTTTGAATCATGATTTTATCTTACAATCTTAATGATGATAACGAGCTCAGATACAATCCCACTTTTAATAATATGTGAGCTCTAACACATGTAAATTTTACATATTTGAGTGAGAAAAGCAAGATGGCGGGTAAATTTTATGTCAATTCAAACTATTTTCATACCTTACAAAAGTGAAAATTTTAAACGAAAAAATTGCGTAGCCCCCAAGTAATTAGTTTCGCATGGTTTGCACAAGTGAATACAGTTGTCACTTGTCACATATTAATCTTAATTTCAAACATACCCTCACTTTCATTTCATATTTTCACTTTTAGAATTTTGACCGAAAATAAATCTCCAAACAAATTATATATTTTTTCTACTAGCAGGGTACCTGCGCGTTGTGGCAGCGGGTACCCTGAAATAAAATTTTCCCGTGAAATAAAAAATACGGATATCAAGAATTTAGTTTTGCTCGTGCCCGTTCGGGCTCGAGCCCGTTTGGCCCGTTGCCCGTTCGGGCTTGAATATTTGTATAATGTGCTTTATTATTTGTATTAGTGACATTTAATGCAGGAATTGTGTTTAAGTTGGTTGTACAATATGCTTGATAATTTGTATTTATTATGTAAGATGTCCCTAATTAAATGTCCACTTAGACTTTTTGCGGTCTTTCTTGTTCAACTTTGACCTTAAATATTTTCGTTTGTGTTATATAATACTTGACGCAAAATATATGAATGAATTAGGTTTTAAATGTATTTTCATTAGTATAATTTTCATCAATTATTATACAACACAAACAAAATTATTTAAAGTCAAAGTTGAACAAGGAAGACTATAAAATGTCAAAGTGGACATTTATTTAGGGACAGAGGGATAATTTGTATTTATTATGTAAGAGGTGTTTTAATAACTGTATTAATTGTATTTATTAACCGGTTAATTAATTGTATTTAATGTACATAATGATTTATTTATTGTATTTAATGTTAGTATTTATATTTTAATTAGTTGTACTTTGAGCTTAAGAACTTGTAAATGTTAGAAAATGTGTTTTAATTACTTGTACTTTTAGATTTATAACTTGGATTACTTAATTTTAAGAGTTTCCATTATTAGTAGGCCTTAATGTTTTATAATATAGTAAGATAAACACAAGACATGTTTTTGACATTTGTGTTTTAGAAGTTTATTAATTGTAGAGTTTGAGCATAGCTAAACAATCTGATATATTATTGAGTAAAAATTATAACTTTAGAGTGCTTGAAAAATATTTGTTATGATAGTTTAAGCGACTTTTAGCAACATATGATATCTCATTACAAACTAAATGTCTTATCAAGGAGCGCACAACCTTAGAGGACCAGGTATCATGACATACCTCAACCTCTTTATTCGGGCCTCACGGGTGCCACGTCACCACAATAAACCACAACTAACAACCCCCCTTATTATAACATACCACAACTTACTCATTTGGCCTACCACTATCTATTTTTTTTTTTCAAATACCCAAATAAACTAAATTAATTTCATTCAAATAAAAACACATTACAACAAATTTAAACACATACTAATTATAAAGTTACGATACAAAAAAAAAAAAAAAAAAAAAAAAAAAAAAAAAAAACGATACGGGAATTAAAAATAACGATACAACAAATACTAATACGATACGAACTTTTTATATAGAGTTGTAATTGTCGATGAGATCCGACTTCTCCTCCCACACTTGTAACAACTTACTCATTGTTGAAGCTTTGATTTTGGGAAACTGCCACCCAAATTTGAGCAAGCAACCTCTCTTCCTCTTTAGACAAACGATTATTCATTTCAAATCTGTTGAAAATATTACAATTGTGTGAAAAATACCCAAGAATGGTATGGTATTTATAACCGTTTGAACTTTCAAATTCAAAATTCGAATTTAATTAACGAGCGGGATATTCAAAACTTAAAATTTCAAATTCAAAATAAAAAAAGAGGGCGGGATATATTATTATTTTCAAATTCAAACTGGAGGGCGGGATATATTTCAAATTTCAAATTCAAACTAAAGGGCGGGATATATTTCAAATTTCAAATTCAAAGGTTCAAAGTTTCAAATTTGTACACTATAAATAGCCTGGTTTCTGAAACACATGTCACACACAAACACATTCAAAATCCAAACATCTTAAATTCAAAATGTTTTTCAGAAAAGATTTCGGGCAACAATTTTCAAGTCCACCTCGCCAAAAGGATTTTGGACAACAATTTCCAAGTCCACCTCGCCAAAATGAAGAATTCCATACTCCACCTGAACATATCTTTCCGGTTTTTCAACCGGAAAATTTTTCGGTGAACAATCAACCGGAAAATGAACCGGTGCACAATCCACCGGTTGCCGACCAAGACCCAAATCCATTTGGGTTAACTGAGGAACAACTTCGCCAAATGGACTAAGATATGCAAGTCTTCCTGGAAATGGAAGCACTTGAAAGAGAAGAGGAAGCTGCTCGTTTGGAGCGGCAAGCCAGGGAGGCTGAAGAACGTAGGAATAACTGGGAAGATAGTTGGTTCTCACCTGATTCCTCTTCGACTGAAGATGGTTACCCAGACTCAGATGATACCTTCCATTAGTTTGTGGTTGTTTATGTTAATCGTATGTTGCTTATGTTAATCGTTCGTTGTTTACGTTAATCGTTCTTTGTTTTTTCAAGTGGCAGTTTAATGTAGTTTCAATTTGATGTTTAATGTATTATATTTGATATTTAATGTAGTTTCAATTTGCTAAGATATTCAACATTGCAAGTTTTATAAAAACTTTACATCTCTAATTACAAAACATATCTATTTTACCAAAACTATAAAAAACAGAAAAAAAAAAAAAAGCAAGAAAAAAAAAAAAAAAAAAAAAAAAAAAAAAAAAAAAAAAACTTAAGATACAAACCTCTTGGCCCACTTCGTCAGATTTTAAGCACGTCGTCTGCATGATTATGTGCTTTACAACGAACGACGGCGAGCACCGCCGGTACCACGGCGAGGCACGGCAGCCTCCACATGGTACCACGGCGAGGCACGACAGCCTCCACACCGGATGCTCTTATATACCATATCATTCATACAAATAAACAACTACTCGTATATAATATTGCAAGTCTGCTAACTTGGTCATAAACCAATAATTTTTCTAGCAAAATCTTGAATAACCAGATTTTAACAAGTTTTTAGACAAATGTACAAAACTGTATATACTAGTACTATTTTATATTGTATTTGTATTGTGGTAGGAGCATGGTCAAATAAAACAAGCACTGTTACAACCGTAAAAAGATAATATGTTTGTTATATGGTTTGTGTTAGTGGCTGTGCAAGTGTGTATTTGTATATGGAGCATGAAGTAGCTTTGCAGCGAAAGTAGTGGTGGTACGAATACAACGCAAGATGTCAATGTTTCCATGTGTATTGAATTTTGTCGGGTCACATGTTGTGATGAATCATTTTCGGACTGGTATTAAGTCAAATTTAACGGGGCTCCGCTTCATAACACATAGTTTTACGTTTTATTTAAACTAAACGATACTCGCACATAAAAATGACGGTGTATGATAATGTCAATTTGTGTGTCTATTTATTTGTGGAGCAAGTGAAAGTTGGTAAAGAAGAGAAATATATCATTTGGGATAAAGTAATGTGTTCATTGTTAAATGAAACTGCATTTCATTAACCGAGTATTTAAAGGTTAAATACCAATATAACACTAGTAGTAACACAACAAATACTTTTTAGAGCTTCGGGTACAATGGTTTTTAGCCTTGTGCCATCCACCAGCCAACAACAAAGCGCCACAACCATATCCCGGTTGGGCTGTTAGCCTCTCGTGCCCTAGCCACCAGCTCACAACATCATACCTTTTTTTTTTTTTTTTTTTTTTTTTTTTTTTTTTTTTTTTTTTTTGAGGTATATATTAGGGGTGGCAATTTTCGATACGACACGTTAAATGACACGAACCCGACACAAAGTTAAACAGGTTTGAGTTGAAGATAAATAGGTTTGGTTCAAAAACAGGTCAACCCATCTAACCCGTTTAATAAACGGGTCGTGTTTGGGTTATGTAAGTATTAAACAGTTCAACTTGTGAACCCGTTTAAGTATATAAAATTCTAAAAATAAAATATATAATCTGGTTTTTTATGTCGGATGTAGATTAAATGTATTTTGTTATGTACTTAATATGAGTGAATTCCGATTATACCACTGATATCCTTGAAATCGACGATTATAACTCTAAAAATTGTTGTATAGTTATTTGTATGTTATTTTATCATATTTTAGATCCTTATATCATTTTTGCATTTAAACAAGTTAAATCAACAAACCACCAACCTTATTCGGTGCTTGACCTATTTAGTTAAACAGGTTAAACGGGTCACAAATGGGTTACACGTGTTATGCAGGTGTGGGTTAGGGTTGAGTTTCTTGACACGATTAATAAATGGGTCGTGTTTGAGTAGATGTTATACTAACCCGTCAACACCCGAATCCGAATAGGTCAATACGAACACGACTTGATTGCCACCCCTAATATATATGGATCCATGGGATCACTTTTACTCCATGATATCACTTTTATACTAAGAAGAGGTGTTTTTGTGCTATAAACAAAAGTGATGCCATGTACACAAAATGCTAACATGCCACCACTTTTATCATAACAACAAACTCTACCTATGCTCTTATGTGTAGCTATTTATAATTAGTTAACATGTAAATACGTAAAATATACCTTGAATAAACATAACCTTATCCATTATCCAATTTTTATTTGAATATTGCATATAAGACAATAAATTCAAGAAGCCAATCACAATCCATTTTGGATAATGGAGAGAGCATGCAAAAGAGAGGAGCACAACGTGGCGACGTACAACTGTATAAAAATGTTTTCGTCTTTTTCTTTTTCTTATGCTTCACAGAATTACAGATGTTGGTGGCTAAGCACATATGATTGTAGAGCACCGGTTTCGGACTAGGGCCGTTCAAATCGCTCGGCGCTCGCCGCTCTCTCGGAATTTGCTCGAAAAATGCTCGCTCGATTTTTCGCTCGGTTGTAAACGGGCTGATCGGCTCAGTTCGGTTTGTAAACGAGCCAAGCACGAGCAAAGGTCCGCTCGGCTCGGTTCGTTTCGATATAATTTTAATTAATTTATTATATATATAATTATATATATACACATTAATTATAATTATATTTATAATTTTATACATACAACTCTATTGGGTTTGGCTCAATATATACAATTATATTTATTGTTACTGGCCCAGTCAACACAATGATACCTTAACACTAAGTTTAATTGTAAAACCCTAAGTCGTGAAAAGACATGCTTGACTTCCTATTCCCATTAGTTGTCCGCCATCAATCGTCTCCCGTTGTCAACCTACGCCACAACGCGACAATCGTTCTCTGTAGTATGCTCATCGCCTCACTGGCCTCAACCTGAGCCTCATTCTCGGACAACCGGACCTCAAACTTAGTGTCATCCTCGGACGGTCGAACCTCGGTCATCACTAGGCGGCAAGAACATTAAAGGAAACAACCCAAATTTATGGTTGTCCGAAAAACTCGATGCTCACTCAAAAAAATGTCCGCTCGAAAAATGCTCGCTCGATTTCCGGCTCGGTTGTAAATGAGCCGATCGGCTCGGCTCGGTTTGTAAATGAGTCAAGCACAAGCAAAGGTCCGCTCGGCTCGTGAACAGCCCTATTTCGAACATTGGTACTATTTTAATTATAATGGGTATCTTATTATGTCACTATAATGTCATTCAAAGTTACCTTGGTTAACATTTTGCGTTATAAATAATGAGGTGTATTCAGGGCCGGACATATTCGAGTCAGAGTGTATATACGTGCATATACTTTGAGCGTTAACATCACTAGTGAAAAGTGTTTTGAGTTTTTTACTTGAAAACTTTTTGGCAATTTTTGATAAATTTTTTTTTATAATGTTGACAATTTTTGATAATTTGCTACGTTTCCTAAAAGTGTAAATCTTGAATGGGTTAATATACAAATTTGTTATCAAACTTTTCAAAAATGTTCGCATAAGTTATTGAACATTCATTTTATTCACTTAAGTTACTGAACTTATAAAACATGACATTGGAGGTCACTACACTTATAAATAAATATTCATAAATAACACTAAACTTGTAAAAACATGTCATTTATGTTACATAAATATAAAAAATGTACGATTAAGTCACTCATATGAATACTAAAAAATGGTTTCTATAAGTTTAGTAACCTACATGAACAAAATGAAAGCTCGATATATTAGGCGAACATTTTTGAAAAGTTTAGTAACATATTTGTATATTAACCCATTATGGATGATAACCATTAGAATGATAAGGCGTTGAGCGTCATATGACTTGTTATAGGTATACAATGCTGTCTATGATGCCGTCAACGACACTGCACCGTGCCACAACCAAAGCTAGCTTTATTTTATTTTTCAAACTTTTGAATCAAAATGCATTTTTCAAGGACCAAAGATAACTTATTGCATGTTATAAGGAGGGATAATAGTTTTTAAGATTTGTGTTATCTTACATTATTATAAAGACATTTTTTTATAGCAGTCTTAAAAAACTAAGCATCGATGGAGTATTCAATTTTATAACTATCAAATTAATCACGAGTCAATTTCATAATCAAGTTCATTAAGTTACTCACAAGCCCATAAATTTAGGTGGTGCTTGTTTTTTCAGAGGGTCTGAATCTGAATCTGAACTGCACATCTGAATCTGAATCTGAGGCGTAAATGTCTGAATCTGAACGCATCTGAACGGGAAAAAAAACTCGTGTTTGAACGGGATTTTTTTTTTGGTTATTTTGTGTCAACAAGAGGCATTCAGACGCGTTAAGACACCCTCTCAAGTCTTGACCATTAAGATCTAACTGCATCTGAACGCGTCTGAACGGAAAAAAAAAACAAACGGTCTGAACGACAAAATGTCTTACCGATTCAGACATTTTGCCCGTTCAGAGGCGTTAAGAGGGGAAAAAAAAACAAACACGCTCTTAGTCATTGTATTACTCATAATTAAAGTCATACAACTTTTCAGATTTATAAATTTGTACTAACGCAATCTTACGTTAACTTACTTATGATGCTCCATATAGTACTTTAAAAAAATACATATATCAAATGCAACGTTAAAATGAAAAGCTAATACTTTTCCATCCAGATATGTGAAAACTATATTTTTCACGTCTCATACATATTCAAAATTTTCAATCTTTTACATCACCGCCGAAAATGTTGACAATCACCGAAAAAGCGTCATCTATCAGTACCAAATCTCAAGAAAATAAAAAACTGTTTTAAATTATCTGGTTCCCGTCGCTTTGCGTGCAGAGACGGAACTTGAACGTTGTTTGTGGAGGGGCTAACTTGAAAAATATTTATTTTAGCCTTTTAGGAGGGCTGATATGCACTACGCTGAAATTTCTGTATTAAAAATTACTAAAATCATATATAAAAGGGTATAAAATGTACATATGGTCAAAAAATTTAGGAAGACCACAACCCCTTCGGCCCCTTCTAAGTTCCGTACATGTTTGCGTGGTGCTATGCTATATTCTGTTGAGTCTATAAATGATCATTTAAAGGTGATTAAATTATTTAGTGCTTGAGAGCGTAAATATTTGCTCGCCGGAAAATTTAGTTATACGAAAACCCTCCGTCGCAACGCACAAATACTCGTCTAGTAAAAAGCTGGCGAAAAACTAATGTAACAACAATTTTGACATGCAAATGCACACCTGGCACTCTTACACGATTCAAATGTCAAACCACTTAATTAATTATACTATATACTAAAGATGGGTATGTGGAGTGTGCACAGTAGTGTGAACACAAAGTTGCCTCTACAGTGCTTCGAACAGTAATTTTGTGAGTGTAGACACTGTTTGCCTTTTACTGTAGCAATTACAGTTTAGCCCCTAAGGAAACAGATTTATTACAAACAAATCTACAAAAAATAACTTCCGGCAGCCACATGAATTTTTCCGGCAACCTCAAATTTTCCGGCGACAGAGCCCAGCTTTCATACTACGCCATTATATACTGCACCCCAAAAAATAATAATAATAATAATAATAAAATAAAATCAGCTCTTTTTGGGTTTTATTTTTGATCAAATTCTCTAAATGCTTAAGTCACCAACAGATTTATTACAAACAAATCTACAAACTCAAATTTACAATACATAAACTTTATTATAACAAAATTTACATAATAAATATTAACAACCTATTCCGGTGACAAAAATAACTTCCGGCAGCCACATGAATTTTTCCGGCAACCTCAAATTTTCCGGCGACAGTTGCAAGTTTTTTTTGGCGAGAGAGTGGCGGCTACAGCAGCGGCAAACGACCAAACGGCAACACTAACAAAAAAAAAAAAAAAAAACCGTTAGATTGTCAACACACGAAATATAATCATCATAGATCATATCGAAACTAAACTTCTATAACCATCCGAAACAAAAAGATAAAGAAAAATAACAAATATGTTATTCTCTTTTCTTGATTCGTTCAAAGAAAACACAAGGACGAAAATCAATACCAATATTAGATCTTTGAAATTTTTTGTTGTTGTTGTTGTTTAGATTTGTTTATAAGAGAACAAAAATGAAGAAGGAGGCGGATGCTTGAGATGTGTGTGTTGACTGCACAAATGAAAGTGTGGTTTAGGGATTGTTATGCTTTTATATTGTCCTAATTATTAGGGTAAAAGAGTTGGGCTGATTTGTTTAATTTGTACCAAATATTTATTAAGGTTTGGGCTGGTGTGTTACATAAGTGAATTTGGGCTAAAAAACGAATACAGGATTTGTTGGGTTGCTTTGGGCTTAAACGAAGTATTTTCACACAAACATGGATGGATTTTTTTGTGTGTGCCAAAATTTGTTATAAACATTTGTTTGGATAATTTAGTCCTTTTACAAAAAATCTGTTTGAAAATTGGCAAAAAATACCCCTGAAGTTCACGGCTCTTTGCAAAAGGAGTCCTTTTTAAGTTGACAACTCTTTGCAAAAGTAGTCCTTTTACAAAAAATTTGTTTGAAAATTGGCAAAAAATACCCCTGAAGTTCACGGCTCTTTGCAAAAGGAGTCATTTTTCAAAAAAAAATGTTTCGCATCACCTTTTGAATTACGGACACTGCATTTGTTACCAACAACGGCGAAAACAACATTAAAAAAAAAAAAAAAAAAAAAAAAAAACACCCCGCAAAGTGCTCCGCTGCAACGCGCGGGCTTCCCAGCTCGTTATAATGTAAAAATAAGCAGCGATAATTAATTTTTACGGAGGGAGTAGCTAAATAAGCATATTTTGCCTTCTGGGTGCAAATGTGGTTTGTTTGGGTTTTTCGTAAATTTTATTAATCAAATATTCACAAAAATATATGTAAGGTCCACCACAGGATCATATCAGACCCCATTTTATCTTGCAATAGAAAAGTGACACTGTCATATACATTCCCAACCTTGAAATGAAAATGACCATCTCTTTTTGTTTGTATATATTTTTTGATGCAGAGCTTTTTTTCTTTTCTTTTTCTGTATTCCCGCGCAAATGACTTGCACAAAATTTTAGGGGTCTGTAATGCATCATGCATTATCTCTCATATCATTCACTCCTAACCAATCCTCTTATGCCACATCATTTACTTTCTCTCCCATCACTCACTTATATTTTTGTTGGCAGCACATCACTCACCACATCGCATCACTCACTTTTATTTTTTTATTTTTTTTTAAAACAAAACATCACTCACAACATTAATTACCAACGTTCCAATTTCTGTCCATCTGGTGCGTGACCATCTCACCTAAATGGATCCCGTGTGGTGAATTTTTTTTACGGCGGCAGTGTTCCCGTGCCACACGGGTCCCGTCCCGTGTGGTAACGTGGGCATTGTCAACCCCCTTAATATAGTTTAATATATATCTCTATCTATATATATATATATATATATATATTATATGAACAAACAATATTCCCTTAAAAGTTGTGTTCATATCTATATAACTGATTAAAACATCTTAAAGTATTGATACACTATATATAAGAATAAAAAGTAAAGTGTACCAAAACCTTGTTTAGAAAGTTATTTACAAAAATTGTCAAGTTGAAATAAACATGATACATCATGTTCTCTAACACCACTCTCAACAGTTAACGCAAGCTTGCGTTAAGACCCCAAAAAGCTGCGTTATTCCTGCGTTAAGAGCACTAGGAGTCATAACAAACCAAAAACCCCGCCACGTCAGCGCCACATCATTTCAACACAAAATAACATAACACCAAAAATCACCATTTATCATAACACCAAATAACACCACCTTTTAGGACCCACCATTTAAAAAATTATAATTTACAAATTAACCCTTTAACTATTTCATTCATTAAACAACCTAATACTTAAAAATACAAATTACAAATACTTACAAAAAACAAACATAAATTTATAAAACATGCGAAAATATTAGATAAAAAACAAATTGCATTCTTTTTCTTTAATCAAACTAAATAAAAAATAAAAATGTTATTTAATTTTAATTAAAAAAAAAGCCTATAAAAACCACAGGGACTAAATTGCAAAAACATATTAATACTTCATCTTCAATCTCTCGCTACACACACACACACTGACTAAAAAACACACACTGCAACTTCATCTTCCCCAACATACGTGCGTTTGTAAAATTGGGGGGGTTGTTTGTAATTTTTTTTCCATACGTGCGTTTCAAACGACGTTGATACAACAACGTAAATCACAACGCGGCCTCAACGTGAGGGATGGTGGTATGGTAACACGCCCATAACGCCGGCCACGTCTGCCTCAACGCCGTTGGGGCGTTACCATACCCACCGATCTAATCACAAAAGAAATAAAAGTTTTATTTTTCAACATGACCTATTATGTTTGGGGATTGATACTTACACATATGAAATTGATTCATACACATAAGAATCATTGTAAATTGACCATTATGCCCTTCACATATGAAATTGATTCATACACATAAGTATATATGAGGGCATAATGGTCAATTTACAATGATTCTTATGTGTATGAATCAATTTCATATGTGGAAGTATCAATTTTCATTATGTTTTGTTTAACATGAGATAGTTTTAACACGAAAGTTATTGATAGATTTAAATGTGGTTTCATCGTATTTAAGTCTAGATTTGCATTGTCGAGTAGAGTTTGGTAATACTTTAACATAAACAAACTTAGTTGCACACCATTTTTTTTTTTTTTTTTTTTTGAAAAGTGAATTTCTTTGAAACTTCGTGTCGCGATTCGACAGCGGGAGGTCTAGCTTACGTTGTCTTAACCGGGCCCGCGCTAGAGAGCTCCCTCGAAGTGGAAAGCCTTGTTCAAATACCCGATGGGGGGAGAACCCCCTACTAATCCGCCCGAAGGCACGACGATTAATAGGGGTAAACCCTGCCCCCTCAGACTTGACCTGAGTATTCCCAAACTTAGTTGCACACCATCTATAAGCGAAAAAAATTGAACATTAGTCTAACATGTTTGGGTTAACTTATTTTTCTAAAAATAACAATATGATAACAATAAATGCAAGTGTTTAGGACAGTGTTAATTTGTAATGGCATTATAATCGCTGTTAAGTTTGAGAATGAAAAAAAAAAAAAAAAAAAAAAACGGAAGTTTTTGATAGGAAACATGAGTGAATGGTGGATATTGGATAATGCAATAAAAAAAGTTCTCAGTTACACGATCATTAGTGATGCCTTTAATAAAAAAAGACCGAGTTACACAATCTTAGTGTATACTTATCACTTTTCAATCTCTCGTTAAAGGTGATGCCTTTTAATATGATTGTATATTGTAGTAGCACTTTAAGATTCGAGTTAAATAAGGTATAAGTTTTTTTGTTTGTTTGTTTGTTTTAAATCCGACTTGGATACAAGTTAAAGATGTACATGTGTTAATACCTTTGGATATGAAGTGTGAGTGTCTATATCTCACATTCCTCTTATTTCATTATGACATAATTAGATATTATTGTTGTATATTCGAACATGATGTTGTTAACTAAACAACAATCAACATATATTAAAACAATTAACAAGTTATCCGCGTATGCCAATGACAAAAACTTTATGCTCTCTACCCGGAATTGATTTTAGATAAGAATAACATTTATATGCTACCTAGTTAATTTCTTACATAAAGCATACATCAAAAGGTTAGCAGTTCGGTTTTAATATGAAACTAGTTCTATCTCTGACATATCATAAACCATACCAAATTTTTGGCCTAATGATTCAAGCCTAGCTAATTCACTTTCCTCAAAAAGCGCTAATGCGTTCAAGGGAAGAAATAAAATAAAATCAAGTTTACACCAAGTTAAATAAACGAACAAAAACATTATAACACATGTAATGAGGCCCCCCTCACGCGTCAACAATGTGTTATAAAAGGGTGTTTGTCATGCATAAGGAACAATTTTTGCCTACTAGTGAGAATCCTCACCGATTGAGGGCAAATATTTTGTTTATATGTGTATTTACTTTTGTATGTGCACATTTGATTGTATTAGAGTATTTTTAATGGTCACACTACTTCACATTTCACCCTAACTTACTTTCACTTTTTACACTCAATGGTCAACACTCACTTATCTTTCATTAAGATACCTACTTTTATACCAACATATCTCACTAAACACACTCACATATCAAATAATTAATAATAAAAACATTTAAAGGGGGCCAACTTGCACATTTTCCTATTTGGTGAGCACCCCACCATTCGTCTCTATTTTGTTGCTCCGTCACGCGTTAGTGATGCTTGACCCAGTGGTGTTATGCATGAGAAATGCATTTCACGATTCCCTCACTCCCTCCGCGGGAGTAGTCTTTAAGTTTTATAGTAATTAGTGTTTGATTGATTGATTATTAAGGATATAAATGACGAGTGGGTAGAAGAATATAATATAATGCTGATGTAAAAATAAACTTTGAAGTTAATAAAGTTAATGACTGCACATAATCTAAAAACATCAACTTATTTTAAACTGACAGTATCAACTTATATTTATATCACACGCTCATCACACTTAACAAAACACACCACTTCTTAACCATTAGTGTTTTAAAATGCAGATCGAACTGGCTCGTTCGATCAGTTGAACCAGACAATATAGATGAGTATTGGCCAGTTAAACCAGTTAGATCGGGGAAAACCAAATTAAAACAAGAACCATTTGAAAACCCGATTTAAAACCGTGCCAACGACCACAATCTCTTGTCATGAAAGGATTCTAAAGTTGAAATTAAAAGTCCATAAAAATATAAATCACAAAAGTATGAAATAAAAAAAGAAAAAGAAAAAAAGAAAACCAAAATAGGTGGTAAAAATATCTTGTACCGTCAATAGAGACAAAAAAAATAGGGTAAAAATGCCATAAAAATTCAAAACCCACACTTCCTTGTATAAAAAGCAATTTTTGACCCTTGTTTACCGTTTCTACCATTCATCTACCTCCCCCTCTATATAAACACACTCATCACTCTCACCATTTTCACACACACTATTTACACCTCCAAAAACACACACACATAAACCCTTTCTTTCTCTCCCCAAAATAAAAACCCAAAAAACAAACATAAATGTCTGGTGACGGTGGTCAAACTACCGCACCTCCGCCGGTTAATGCTCCGGTGAAAGAGCTCGAGAAGCTGTCATTTGTAACGTCGGCGCCGCCGTTGATGGTGACTGCCAAACCTACCACTCATCTCATGATGGTGACTGCCAAACTTACCACACAAACATACAACATAATGATAACAATACACTCACACACACACACAATAAAAGTGATCATCGCATTTGGTGAAACAAACCACCACACTATTTACACCAATCGTAATGGATGATCGACCCACACGTTGGTCTTAAACGTGAACGCCCCTATGCCTGGTCCATTGAACGCGTCCCCCACCCAAAAAGATGAAGGGTTGGTCGCCCAAACGACTAAGTGATTTGCACAGAAAATTGAAGGGTTGCGTGCGAGTGCGTATTTTTAAATTGGTTTTGTGGAGTATTTTTGTGTTTATTTGAGGTATATTTTTTTTGGGTAATCGTGGTAGCCAAATTACACTAACTTGGTCATGCAGAAGTATTAAAGAGAGAAAACTGTGTTATCGAAGAGTTGAGCCTGTGGTCACCATTACCACTAATACACAAAGAGGCGTAAGTGTAATGGGGTTCACGCGTGGTAGAGGCCAATCACGAATTAATAATTGCTTCCATACACGGGTCTAATAAAAATCAAACAATGCCGCTTTGAGTCAAGTGACCAAAAACTAGCACAAGAATATGAAATATATAAAAAAAGAAAAAGAAAAAAGTAAATAAATAAATAAAAAACCGAAATACGGGGTAAAAATATCTTTGTACAGTTGAAAGGAAAAAAAAAAAGGTAAAATGGTAAAAAAATATTCAAAAGCAACTCATATTCACCACACCCTTTGTAAAAGAAATTATTTTGACCCTTGTTTACCATTTCTGCTTTCACCTTCACCTTGCTCCTTCCCCTGCCCCTATATAAACCCACTCACCACTCTCCCATTTTCACGCGCATTATTCACACCTCAAAACACACACACACAAAAACCCTTTCTCTCTCTCTCTCTGAAAAAACAAAAAATAACAATGTCTGGTGGCGGTGGTCAAACCACCGCACCTCCGGCGGTCAACGTTCCGGTGAGGGTTTTAAAATATGATGTATGTCTTCTTCTTTACATTTTTTTTTTATAGTTTTGGTTTAATGTGTGTTTTGTAGTTTATTTTTTTTTTGAAACAAAAAAAAAAAAAAAAAAAAAAAGCAAATGAGGGTTTTAAAATATGATGTATGTCTTCTTCTTTACTTTTTTTTTTTTTTTTTTTTTTTTTTTTTTTTTTTTTTTGTATTTATAGTTTCGTGTGTTTCTTACACCGTTTAGTGTGTGTTTTTGTAGAGTGTGTGTGCGCGTTTTTTTATTAAACTGTGTATTGTTTGGGTTTAAAACATTTTTATAAAATTTACTCTGTTTTTTTTTTTTTTTTTTTTTTTTTTTTTATTATTTTTTTTACCGTGTGTTTTGTAGTTTATGTTTTATTCAGCGTGTTTTTGTTTTGAAAGTGAATACTAATAAATGAGGGTTTTAAAGTATCTTTTGTAAATTCGTTATGTGTCACAACGGAGGTTTATGAGGGTTTTTTTTTTTTTTTTTTTAAATCTAGAGTGTGTTTTTTTGGAAACTAATAAATGAGGGTTTTAACAATTTTTTTAATTTTTTTTTTCGAAAATTTCATTTCAAAACAGTGTATATGTGTTTTATTCAGTGTGTGTTTTTGTATGTGAGGGTTTTAGACATTATTTTTGTAAAAATTGAAGCAAAAAATGATGTTAAATGGGAGGGTAATATTGTTTTTTGTCTTTAATTTCTATTTGAAGATGTGTTTGTGCTTGTTAAACGCGTGTTATATGGACTGCTTATTGTGAGGCTTTTGATGTTATTTTGCAAAATTTTAACCATATAATACTTTTTCAAAAGGGGATTTGGGTTTCCTTCCAGCTCTGTATTTAAAAAGATTTTAAGCTACTCTGTATAAAACTCTGTTTTGTCGTTTTTAAAGTATGAAGCAAATAATGTCATTGTGTTGGTTTTCAATGTATATGATTATCAGATTTTAGAGTACGAATGGATTTGTGAATTTTCTATAGTGTCTCGCCTAATATACATGTTATAGGTGAAATATTATGTGGTAGTCATAGAGAATTTGATTGAATAATAGTTATTCGAAATGTTAATAAAAGGATTAGTAGATGCGATTTTGTAAAATATTACTCGTAAATATTACAATGTTTTTGGTTGAATTAATAATTGATTTTGTGTAGTGACTTGTATATTTTCATAGTCTGTATGTCTCTTGGAATTGACAGATTGGTTTGTTTGCGTAGTTAAATTTTAGTTCAAAGTATGACGATGCCTTGTGGTAATATATGTATGTTGCGGATTGCTATTGTTCAGTGTGTTTTTTAAGATACGTGTAATCATCATTTTCTGTAATACTTGAGACGATAATGATTGAAAAAACTTGTGCCAGTCGACTCAGGACATGTATGTTGAGTTTTGTTTATTTTGATAACTTGAGATTGCTTAGTAAATAATCTAATAGGTCATCTGTGGTTTTTCAAAAGGGGTTTTAAGTTGTATTTATATTTGTCTGTTATAAGTATGTTGTGTTTCATGTTACGTGATTCTCAAATATCTAAGTGTGATAAGATTGAAAATTGTTTGTATTAATGAGTGAATTTGGAAAGTGTCTATAGTGGTTATGCAAATGTACATGTTAGGCGAAATACTATGCGATAAGTGAAGTGATTTTGATTGAGTAATAGTGATTTGAAATGTTGATCAAAGGATATGCAGATGTGATTTTTGTAAAATGATTATCTAATTGTCGTTTCATTTCTTGATGAATATTATGATGTTACATAACTGATTTTGTGTAGTGACTTATAGTCTATATGGTGTTTGTGCATTGATTATATGTATGCTGAGTTTTGTTCGTTATGATAACCTGATTTCGCTTGTTAAAGTATTACTCCGTATGTAATTGGTTTTCAAAAAAGGGCTCAAGTTGTTTTGAAAATTGTTATGTGATAGTGATGGTCATATGCAGTTAAAGGACTAAAATATTGGGATTTCATAAAACAAATATATGATTAGGTTAGATGTGGACATAAACGAATCTGTATTGTTTACAGAGTTCTGTTTTTTATGTTTATGAAATGATATATGCGGCTCATAATGGAATTTCCATGTGTTAGGTGACAATTGCTCCGGAGGTAACCTCCAAGACCAAGAGCCGAGACATTATAAAGTTTCTTAGTGATTCATATGGTGCTTCCCACTTGGGTAATCTGCTGCTAGCGTATGATGGAAAGAAGAGTGCATTTGCTGCTGGGCCTTTGCCGTTTGATTCAAAAGAGTTTGTTGTTAAGCTCGCTGAACAGAATGGGTACACTTTGTTTTTCACTATCTTGTGTTTAATAATTATGTTTTCAAAAATGTTTTCGTTTGTAATTTTTGGTTTTGTATTTTAGGCGGGAGCGTGAGTTTAAAGTAACCATCAAGTTTGCTGCAAGAAAAGAGCTAGACCATTTGAGGCAGTTTTTGGCTGGGAGACAACAAGATAATCCCCAGGAGACTATCCAAGCTCTCGATGTGGTTCTACGAGAGTCTGCTTGTAAAGAGTAATCAACATATATTTGTTTAAATTTCAGTAGTTTTTTTCTGTGTCAATGATTGCATTCTGAATGCAATGATTCTAACCATATCTCATTACTTGCAGCCGTGAGATAGTCGGGAGATCTTTGTTCCACACTGATTTTGGAAGAGGGCCTCTTGGTGATGGGATCGAGTACTGGAAAGGTTTTTATCAGAGCCTTCGACCCACACAAATGGGACTGTCACTCAATATTGGTGTGTTTTTTTGACTTTTGTGCTTGTATATTTCTGTTCATTGACTAGCATTGTTTAGTTTGTTGATAATCTGCTTATATAAATATGTTATGTTGCAGATATGTCGGCGAGGGCTTTTTATGAGCCTAAGTTGTTATCGGAGTTTGTTGCTGAGTTCCTGGGAACAGACATGTCAAGACCTCTGTCTGACCAAGAAAGGATCAAGGTTATGATGACTACAGTCTATATATTCCTTTTGTTATTTACATGGATGGAAAAAATATTACAGGTTCTTATCTGGTATTTTCTAACTCTCAGGTGAAGAGAGGTCTCAAAGGAGTTAGGGTGGAGGTTTGCCGTCAGGATTACAAAAGAAGGTATAAGGATCAAGGTTTAACTGCTCAACCGATTAGCCAGCTGAAGTAAGTTTGTTTTGCTTATAGTGTTAACTTTTTAACCTTACTGTTTGAAAGCAATGAATCTTTCAGAATTACTTTTTACTATAGGGGATTGAAAGCAGACTTTGAACTTTGTCGGCAATTAAAATTCAGAATTACATTTCGATTTGCTTGTACACAGTTTAAGTTTAATAATTTAAAAGAAAAATATGGAAGAGTTTTGTTTAGGAAACAATACGTTAGAGAAATTATTTGGTTGCTCTTGTATTGTTTTTTATGTTAGAGAACTTCTTGTACTATGTGATCCTCTTCTTTATATTCGGCTAATCGTTTTTCTTGTTAATTTTTTTAGTTTTATCGATGAGACGGGAGCCACCAAAACTGTAGTTCAGTACTTCCGAGAGAAATACAATGTTCAGCTGCGTTTTCCGGCTCTTCCCGCTGTTCAAGCTGGCACAAACGCAAAGCCTACTTATCTTCCAATGGAGGTCTGCTCCTTTATACTTTTGTTGTTTAAAAACTTCTTTAATCTCTTATACTTGCTGAAATTTTAAAGAAAACGCTATACTTAACAAACATGAACTATTCTGAGTATTGTATTTGTAGAATTGAGGTAAACGATTATCATTTCTTTGGAAATTTTTAAGAAGGATGTTTATTTTGAAAGCAAAAGCTGAACACGACAATTAAAATCCATTTTCAAGTCTGCTGCTTTATGCATTTGTTGATCGAAAAACATCTTATATCGAATTAGTACATTGTCTTATAATTTTTAAGAAAGTTAAAAAATCTGACAAAATGTTATTGGGCTAGCCGAATTCGACCTGTTTGAAATCGTAATGATACTGCCCCATATGGACTGACCACTTTGACGCGTAACATGACCCATTTTGACCCCTTTTCGTATTCAGGATGTTCTTAAAAGTTTAACTTCTTTATTATTGTACAGGTCGTTGCTTCTATGGACTGGCCTCAAGTAACAAAGTACAAGGCCCTCGTATCCCGTACTGATCCTAAGATAGGTGTCATTCATGGAGGTTTGATCAGGTAAAGAGTTAACCCCTCATAAAGAACAGTTGAAGAATCCAAAAAGCCTCCTAGTTAAACATGACTGATAGCCTGATACATATAAACCAGAGACAGTAACATGGGCGGGTTGTGTGATGGGTCAAAACACGTATGAAACAGCCCCAAAAGTCAAAACTACCTTATATCTCTTATCAAAACACATCAACTAGCCAATTAGTTAAGGATAAAGGGATTTGTGTCATTTATATATATTTTTCTCACCTTTTACTTGGTTCTGCAGGGAGCTTTTGATATCCTTCAAGAAGGCAACTGGACATAAGCCACACCGCCTAATATTCTACATGTGTGCAACTCATTACATTTCCTATCTTTCTGCTACCCTTTAATTGGTTTCCTATTCTGTCTTCATGACAATTCTAACACGCTACTGGTATTACAGAGATGGAGTTAGCGAGTGCCAATTCAGTGAGGTGTTGTTGAATGAGATGGACAAGATCCGCAAGGTACTTTCCTTTATATCACCATATTGATGCATAAGCAAATTTATAGTATGTATATGTTCCCTTATTTAACCTTATTACTGTTTAAGTAGATCATTTTAACATTTTTTCATTTTCTGTCAAAGGTTTTCAATCCCCAACCACTGATTCCAATGCGTTCAGTCATGCCCCACAACATTGAGAAAGCTCTTGCCGATCTCAAGTCTCAGGCTTCAGCACAGCTAGCTCGATTTTCACCTGGACATCAGCTGCAAATCCTCCCAGAAGCTAAAAGAACCTGCCGTAAGTTCATTTTTTTAGATACCTCAAACTAAGTGTGTGATACAGACGTATTTGTGGCTGACATTTGAAACTTTTTTTTTTTCTTTCTCAGCAAGGATCAAACGGGTATGTGAAACTGAGTTGGGAATTGCATCTCAGTGCTGTAAGCCACAATATGTCGTGAAGATTAGTAACCAATATCTTGAGAATGTTGCACTGAAGATCAATGTGAAAGTAATTTCTTTTACATATAAAACAACTTTTATGGTTTTTATGATTATGTGACCAGCGAACTTATCTTTATTTTATCTTAGAATACATTGCTGCTTTTGTTTTATCTTTGAATTTTTTTTTTTTGGTCTTTATTTGTTTTTGTTTTTATTTGAATTTGTTTTTATTTGTTCTGTTCTTTATGCTTGTGAAAGTGACATGCGCCTCATAATGCAATTTCTTTGTGTTAGGTGACTATTGCTCTGGAGGTAACTTCCAAGACCAAGAGCAGGGATATTATGAAGTTTCTCAACGATTCATACGGTGCTTCCCACTTGGGTAATCTGCTACTAGCTTATGATGGGAAGAAGAGTGCTTTTGCTGCTGGGCCGCTGCCGTTTGATTCGAAAGAGTTTGTTGTCAAACTTTCTGAACAGAATGGGTATAATTTGTTTTTCACTATCTGCTGTTTAATTATTGCGTTTTCAAAAATGTTTTCGTTTGTGATTCTGGTATTATGTTTTAGGCGGGAACGTGAGTTTAAGGTAACCATCAAGTTTGCTGCAAGAAAAGAGCTTGACCACTTGAGGCAGTTTTTGGCTGGGAGACAACATGATAATCCCCAGGAGACAATTCAAGTTCTTGATGTGGTTCTGCGAGAGTCTACTTCTAAAGAGTAATTAACATAACTTTGTTTGCGTTTTAGCAGTTTTTTCTTTATGTCATTGATACATTCTTAATGTGATGATTCTGACCATATCTTATGAACTGCAGCCGTGAGATAGTTGGAAGATCTTTGTTCCACACTGTTTTTGGAAGAGGGCCCCTTGGTGATGGGATCGAGTACTGGAAAGGTTTTTATCAGAGCCTTCGACCCACACAGATGGGACTGTCACTCAATATTGGTGTGTTTCTCGACTTTTGTTCTTGTATATTTCTGTTCACTGAATAGAATTGTTTAGTTTGTTGATAATCTGCTTATATAAATATCTTGTGTTGCAGATATGTCGGCGAGGGCTTTTTATGAGCCGAAGCTGTTATCTACGTTTGTTGGTGAGTTCCTGGGAACAGACATGTCAAGACCTCTGTCCGACCAAGAAAGGATCAAGGTCACTGTTTGTCACTCCTTTGAATTTATCATTAACTGTTTGTTATTTACATGGACGGAAAAAAGATCATAGGTTCTTATATGGTATTCTCTAACTCTCAGGTGAAGAGAGCTCTCAAAGGAGTTAGGGTGGAGGTTCGCCGTCAAGATTACAAGAGACGGTATAAGGTTCAAGGTTTAACGGCTCAACCAATTAGCCAGCTGAAGTAAGTTTGTTTGAAAGCAATTAATCTTTCAGAATCATGTTTAGAAAAAAGTACATTAGAGAACTTCTTGTACTATGTGATCCTCTTCTTTATATTTATCCTTTATCTTGTAAATTTTGTAGTTTTATCGATGAGACAGGAGCCACCAAAACTGTAGTTCAGTACTTCCGAGAGAAATACAATGTTCAGCTGCGTTTTCCGGCTCTTCCCGCTGTTCAAGCTGGCACAGACGCAAAGCCTACTTATCTTCCAATGGAGGTCTGCTGCTTTATACTTTTGTTGTTTAAAAACTTCTTCAACCTCTTATACTTGCTGAAATTTTAAAGAAAACACTATACTTAACAAACATGAACTATTCTGAGTATTTTATTGGTAGAATTGAGGTAAACAATTATCATTTCTTTGGATATTTTTAAGAGGATGTTTATTTTGAAAGCAAAAGCTGAACACAATAATTAAAATCCATTTTCGAGTCTGCTGCTTTACGCATTTGTTGATCGAAAAGCATCTTATATCTATATTCTTACTCTTTGGCATTCAAATAAAATCTCTTTAGCTGTTGGAAATTGAAAGAGAACATTATCCTTGGTAAACATGAACATTTATGAGTATTGTATTTGTAACAATCGGCCAAAAGATTATAATTTTTTTCCCTAGCAGATGTTTACTTTGAAAGCTAAACCTGAACAAGATAAATATAATTCATTGTAATCTTTGTTGTTTCGATGTGTATAATTGTAGATCTGTTGGGTCACTCCTGGTCAAAGATACTCTCTAAAGCTGAATGCAAGACAAGTGACTCAGTTTCTAAGGGCAACATGCCAGCGGCCAAAAGATAATGTATGAATTTTGACATTTCATGAACTAATACTGTATAAGGTTTTCAATTTTATCATTTCAATATAAATATTTTCTGTTTACTTGTTCGTTGGTGTTTGCAGACAATGAAGAAAAACAAGTACAATAAGGATCCTCTACTAAGCAAGGATTTTGAAATGAATGTAACAGAGCTGCTCACCTTCATTGAGGCCCGAGTTTTACCACCGCCACCTGTAAGTTCACACTCTTTGACTATTTAAGTGTTTAATTCTTGTAATATCATTTCTCCTGATATCCATATTAACTTGCTCTTTGGTTCCATTTTCAGCTGCGTTATCATGAGTCAGGGCGTACATCTGAGGTTAATCCGTCTGTTGGTCAGTGGAACATCATTGATCTGGTGAATTTCTCTTCATTAACCATTTTAAAGTTGTGAATATATTTTGATGTTGTATCTGACTTTTTAAAAATGACTCATATTTTATTCTATACAGAAAGTGAGCAATGGTGGAACTGTTAACTACTGGGCCATAATTAACTTCTCAAGGCAGCACGAAGAGGCAGTTGGGCGGTTTGTTCATGGACTTGTTTCCTTGTGTCAGACTAAAGGCATTGTATGTATATGTTCCGTTGAGAATGTTGCACTGAAGATCAATGTGAAAGTAAGTTCTTTTTCATATAAAACAACTCTTATGGTTTTTATTGTCCACCACATTTACTAATTATGTTAAAACTTATCAGGTTGGTGGGAGGAACACTGTCCTGGCTGCAACTCTGAATGGTAGGCTTCCTTATGTCACTGATCGGCCAACCATAATCTTTGGTGCCGACGTTACTCATCCCCAGCCTGGAGAGGATTCCAGTCCTTTGATTGCCGCTGTAAGTTGCTATACCTATTCTTATTACTTTATTGCTTTATTAATAGCAGTTTTGACCCATGTAATGGCATTGATATGGGTTTAGTTAAATGTTGAATGAGTCAAAAGTGTCAAAGTGTCTGGTTAAAGCATCCTAATTGAAACAGGCAGAATGTTAAACTGGGTCAAATAGGTTGAAATTCACTCAAAGCTTCTTTGTTGAAGATTATAAACACTGAATTGTTTTATAATTTTAAAGAAAGTTAAAAAATCAGACAAAATGTTATTGTGCTAGCCTAATTTGACCTCTTTGAAGTATTATGCTAACTGCATTTAGTATAGTCCTTTTGTTATTTACATGAGTGAGAAAAAAGATCATAGGTTCTTATCTGATAAGATTGAAAATTGTTTGTATTAATGAGTGAGTTTGTAAAATGTCTATAGTGGTTAGGCAAATACATGTTAGGTGAATTACTAAGTGATAGGCGGAGTGATTTTGATTAAGCAATAGTGATTTGAAATGTTGATGAAAGGATATGCAGGTGTGATTTTTGTAAAATGATTTGAAATGTTGATCTAATTATCGTTTTAGTTCTTGATGAATATTATGTTGGGTGAATTACATAACTGATTTTGTGTAGTGACTTGTTATAACCTTATATTAAAGTATGAGTAAACATTCTAACAATTTGTCACTTCTTGTCAAAGGTTTTCAATCCCCAATCTCTGAATCCAATGCGTTCACCCATGCCCCACAACATTGATAAAGCTCTTGTTGCTATCGAGTCTGAGGCTTCAGCACATGAGATGGATACAGTATTTTTCTTTGGAGGTGGAGGTAAAAGAACACAAGACACTGAAGATTCACACCAACATGATGGTAAAAGAAGTCGTGAAGAAGTAAGTGTTGGCTCAAGTGGTAGACCAACACAACTTCTTCCAAGAACTATCCGTGGTAAACTGTTGGAAAGGTATTGGATTTCTAATAAAGTAGGTTTTTGAGATTTTGCACAAATATTATATTTTGACTGATCTTATCAAATTGTATACTCTTAGAATCAGTAGACAGAATCTCATCCTTGCAGAGGTCACCGGGGATGGGAATTGTCAGGTATGTTTTGAGTTTTGTGCTTATTTTGCGGTATTCATTGAACTTGAACAATTCACTAAATCAGAATTTTCTACTTAATTTCTTACAGTATAGATCGGTGTCTCATGCCATAAACGGAACGGAATTTAGATATGCTGAAGTCAAATCAGCAGTTATTAAAGAGGTAAAAAAAACTCTTGCTACTTGCGACATTTATAGTCCTTTTTGTAGTTTATACTTTTTTTTTTTTATAAAATGTTTAAGAGTTAATTACATAAATCGTCCTTGTGGTTTGCTCATTTTTACGGATTTTGTCACTATGCTTTTTTTAAGGGGGTTTGGTCCCTGTAGTTTTTGATTTTTACGGATCCTATCCAAATTTTGACCTGACTCCTAACGATCGTTAAAAAGAACCTAACTTGACATTGATGAACTAACGTGAGGGCTAACTTTGTAATTTGGGTTTTCCCTCTCAAAATACAAACCACAAGGATGATTTATGTAATTTACTCTTAAAAAAAAAAAAAAAAAAAAAGAGAAAAAGAAGAAAAAAAAACTTTTTTTAGTTTTATTATAGGAAAATTTTAAAATTTTATTATTATAAAAAAATTTAATTTGGGCTTATGTAGTAGACGATTTTTTAATACGTTTTTATATTTTTTATACGTTTTTTTACGATTTTTATACGTTTTTATACGATTTTTTTTTTCTTTTTTGGACGTTATTATACGTTTTCATCCGTTTTATACATATGAAAACTTATAAAACACGTAAAAAACAGATAAAAACCATAAGAAAATGTATGAAAACAACGTACAAAAACGGACGAAAATGTATAATGATGTCCAAAAACGAAAAAAATCATAGAAAAACGTCAAAAAATTGTATAAAAACGTATAAAAACAAACAGATACGTATAAAAACGAACGAAAACTTATAAAGACGTCATTTTTATACGCTTTCATCCGTTTTTATAATAAAGTTTTTTATTTTTTATTAATAAATTTATTATAAATTTTCTTTTAATATATTATTTTTAAAAGAACAGTTTTAAAAAAAATTATTATAATAAAATTAAAATTAATTTTTTTTTAATTTTATTAGAATTTTTTTAATAAAACTAATTTAAAAAAAAAGTAAAAATTTTACTAAATTAAAATTATAATTTTTTTTAATAAAATTAAAAAAAATTTATTTAAATTTTAAATATTTCCTATAATAAAACTAATATAAGTTTTTTTTTTTTTTGAGAGTAAATTACATAAATTATCCTTGCGGTTTGTATTTTGAGAGGGAAAACCGAAATTACAAAGTCAGCCCTCACGTTAGTTCACAATGTCAAGTTAGGTCCATTTTAATGATCGTTAGGAGTCAGGTCGAAATTTGGACAGGATCCGTAAAAATCAAAAACCGACTAAACCCGCTTAAAAAAAGCACATGGACAAGATCTGTAAAATTCAGCAAACCACAAGGACGATTTATGTAATTAACTCAATGTTTATAATATGTGTGTACTAGATGAGAGAGAATCCACAGCAGTACATGTCTTATGGATTGGCTATGGGCTTTCCCAAGATGTACAGCATAGAAAGCTTCAATAAATACGTGAACGGATTGGCAAAGTAAGTTATAGTGGTTTCCATGTAATATCATTATTATTGTTTCTTATGCAAATTAGTAACCATTTGAGTTTTTTGAACAGAGACGATGTATGGGGAAATTATCTGACGTTGTATGCCGCCGCAAACGTGGTAAATTTTTCTTGGCTTGATTTCAGCATGAAAAAACTAGAATGTTCAAAAATTGTAAATGTTGTGAAATTTTTTATTTATTTATTTATTTATTTTTTTATTATTATTTTTTTTGGACTACACTTTCACAAATTGACTAGCTACCCAACATTCAGTCCTTTAACCCATTTTAAACCGATCCTAATTAACAATCACATTTATGCAGTTTCATTTTCGAGCTAATCTGGTTTGTTCTATTTCCGATGAGGATACGGTGGTGGTGAGGGAAATTGGTCCCGCTGATTCAGAGTCCCAAAATGGTAACAAAAATATTACTATAATGTGTAGGGGTTAGTTGTATATCTTATTCACTTGCATAACAAATTTTCGCTTATGCAGAGATCTATCTGAGCTACATATACTATGAAAAAAATAATGCGCATTACGATGCGTTAATTCCTCTTAAAGGTATGTTTAACTATTCTAATTGCAAAAAATTGTTTATACCAAATACATGAACGTCAACGCTATAAATTTGAACAGATGCTGGTTCTATGGATCAACCAATATCTGACCGTTTCGGGTTACTTATTAAGAATCTGCCGGATTTGGTGACGGATTTTGGATTGCGCAGAATCTTTGAGATATTTGGCGAAGTAAAAAATGCCTATATCATAGATAAAAAACGTGGGATTGGTTCTGTAGAGATGCTAGATTTAAGTACGATGGAGATAGCCGTTCAGGCTTATAATGGAAAGGTATGCAAACTAATATTTTTGGTCAATGCATGAGTCAAGTGTATGTATGTATGTATGTATGTTAATTTTTATTTTTGGTGATTTTTGCTGCAGCCCTGGCCTCAGGGGAGGAGTGGGATCATTGAAGTTAAAATAGTGAAAGTGAGTAAGTTTGATATAGAGGGTGAAAAGAGTTTTAAAACTTACTATCGAAGTTAATTTTTTTTTTTTTTTTTTTTTTTTTTCCTTTATGATAATGTGTCATTATATATGAAATTGCCTCGTTAGGCAAAACATGTTGGAAATTCTTTATGCGGAAAAGAAATACCAAACGGTAACTAGCATCTCGTATGGAGGCACTTAACATTATGATCGTATTCTCGTTTAATTTTGATCAATGAAAATGTCTTAACTACATTATTTAATCTAACGTCAAAAAGGTTTATAAAGGTCAGAAAACTTTGTTTACTTATTTAGCATTAAAAAGTGGTTTTAAGTGTAAATAAATTAAAACCTGTATTTCCTAAAAACTTTACCATTTTGGGTTAGTTGCTACTTGCTAGTATCAACTGCAGCAAAACTTAGCGTTTTTTTTTTCTTTTTATCTTTGGTTTGCTAGCTGTTAAACACACACACAACATTGAAAACAACACCACACACTTTCTACTCATTCAAAATCAAATGTAACTCTTACGTAGTACTCTATTATTTACCACTTCATTAATGTTAAATACAACATATTGAGTACTACAAACGGTAGCATCTCGTATGTAGGAACTTAACATTATGGTCATTTAAGTCCATCACAAAACGAGTCGGCCGAGCTCAAATATTAAACAACAGCAAGAAAAACTTTGATATTTTGATGCGAAGATAATTTATGTTACGTTGATTCCAAACTTTTCAAGCATAGTTTTAATGTCCTTGTATGACTGTTGTGTACTCATGTATATATCCTGGGGCGGACCAGAACTCCAAGTCATCGGGTGCACAAATTAAGAAAACATGTATTTGCTTTGACATATGAATAAACTAATTAAACAAAACATGTATTTATGTAATACAAATTTTCGGGACCATGTTCATTTATGAAAAATCGTGATTTTTTAATGAAAATTTACACAAGCAAAATTAGAACTGGCGACAAATATCTATCGGATTCACTACAAGAAAAATTAGAACTGGCGACGACCTTTTGGCGAAGACGCCATCGTCCTCGCCAAAGTTCACTAAACGACAAAAATATCACTTATAGACTTTAACGTGACGAAAAGAATGACGTGAACCCCTAGGAACCCTAGGTCCGGCCCCTGTATACATGTTACTTTTGGTATTTGTCTATCTTGTACATGTATAATAATAAGCCATATCTTTTGATGTTACGAGTGAATACTTTTTCCATCTCAAAAGTTGTACGTTTTTGTGTTTTATAAAATATATCTATTGCAAGAGTGGAGTTATTCTACAAACAATAAAACACTCACATACCAAGGGACAAATCTCATCCATTGATTTAAATTTAATCAATGGTTGAGATCATACCAAATGCTATTAAAAAAAATACACGGAGGGGTAGTTTCGTAAATTTACAACAAAACACAAACACTAACCGCTCATTTTCGTCTCATAATTTCTACCAACAAAACACACACTAAAAACACACAATACTCACAACAAAAACCGATCAAAATTACCGTAAAAAACGCCGGATCTATACGCATTTCACCACTCCATCAGAAAAAATGGAATCTCCGGCGAAAAGGATGAAGGAAACACCAGTCAACAATCCAATTTCAGGTATACCGAAACCCTAGAATGCATATATAATGATACTCACTGTTTATTGAGATTATATTGAAGATATTATGATTTTAGATTGAATAATTGATGTTTATAGAAGTTATAGTGATTTTGTGAAGAAAAACGTGACTAGAAATTAGGTTTTCAGAGTTATAGTGATGTTTAGATTGAATAACTGTTCATTAGAAGCATTTATTGAAGAAGTTATATGTGGGAGGCGTCTTCTGCGGCTAAGCCACAGAAGACCACATGTGAAATGATGTTATTTTGTATCACAGATGATACTTAATATTCTAGTGAAGCCGAAGGCGTCTTCTGTGGCTAAACAACAGCCAAAGGTGTCGGCTGTGGCTAAACAACGCCGGATCTTTTGTTTACAATTAATACAGGCATTCTTTCCAATAATTGCACATGAACATTATTATCTGGTTGTTTTCAATCTCTCCAAAGGAAGTTCTGTCATCATTGACAACTCTAATTCAGGGCAGACATACGAAAGCAAATACTCGAAGGAATGCGATGTTCTTGTAAGTAATTAAAGACCATACTTAAATTATGATGCGTGCTTAAATTATTATGCATGCTGCTTAAGTAAGTTGTCTTTAATAAATTCAATTTTCTATTTTGTGTAGAAAAAACTATTTTCAAGATATTTGCAATCCCACAAACACAAAAAGGCTTCTCAGATAGAAAAATCAAAGACAAGAGTGATGAAGCTTAAGTGGGCGACCAAAAAGAATGTCATTGATTGCGGAGTTTTTGTAATGATGCATATGGAACAATACAATGGAGAAACTGAGAAAAATTGGAAACTGGAGTTTCCAACAGAAGGAAAAGAACAAGAGAATGCAATAACAAGAATGAGAATCAAGTATACCACCAAGATTTTAACACATGAAATGAATATTCACAGAGAAAATATCAGCAACGAGACACATAAATTTGCAGAGAGATACCCAGACAATGAATTGAAGGCAAAGATGATAAGAGAAGGGATAAAGAAAAGGAAGGCTGAACAGGAAGCAGATCGTGTTCAAAGTGCAATATGATTGAATATTCAGAAGTACAAACTAATTTCTCAAGACTATTATGTTCTAGTATTGTATATTAAGTAATGTAGACTATAGAATGTTTAAATATTATTTAGATTTTGCAAAAGCCATTTTGTAGTACTGCTGGGCCACGGAATGTGACGGACAGTGTCCAAGTTTGGGGTTACCTAAGAATGATGGCGCTCTATTAGGTCCTGAACCACATTCCCTGGTGCTGGAGATTGTACTCTATTTTGTTATGGCTTTATGGTTAAAGTAGGTTTAGGAATTAGAGATTGCAAAAGCCATTTTGTAGTACTGCTGGGCCACGGAATGTGACGGAAAGTGTCCAAGTTTGGGGTTACCTAAGAATGATGGCGCTCTATTAGGTCCTTAACCACATTCCCTGGTGCCGGAGATTGTACTCTGTTTTGTTATGGCTTTATGCTTAAACTAGGTGTTAGGCGTTACACAGATGAATGTAATCAGAATTTGAAAATACTTTTGGGTAAACTGAATATAATCTTCTTTTGTATATTACCAGTGTTATTTTGTATGTATCACAGGTGATAACTTATATGTTTTTTTGTATCAAAGGTGATACCTAATACCTTAGCCAAAACAGTTTAATGCTTTATCACAGTTTAATGTATCACAGATGATAAATATCAAAGTATTCCATAAAATCAAAAATATTAAAAATATCAAAGTATTCCATAATTTCAAATAAACCAAAAGAAAAAAAATCTTCTTGTGTGTGTCTTTCAATATCACAAATTGATGAATAAGAGTACCAAGTACTTTCAACAAACAGCGCTTCTAAGCTCCATTGAACAACAGTACGAATCAATGTGTTATTTTGAATGTATCACAAGTGATACCTAATAAATTATTTTGTATCACAGGTGATACCTAATAAATTATTTTGTATAAAAGATGATTCCTTATAATAAAATGACAGTTAATATTTAATATACAAAATAACTTATTAGGTATCACATGTGATACAAAAATAACTTATTAGGTATCACCTGTGATACATACAAAATCACACACTCATAATTTATAAAAGAAGCTTATATTTACTTCACCCAAAAGTATTTTCAAATTCTGATTACATTCATCTGTGTAATGCCTAACTCCTAGTTTAAGCACAAAGCCATAACAAAATCGAGTACAATCTCCGGCACCCGGGAATGTGGTTCGGGACCTAATAGAGCACCATCATTCTTAGGTAACCCCAAACTTGGACACTGTCCATCACATTCCGTGGCCCAGCAGTACTACAAAATGACTTTTGCAATATCTAATTCTTAAACCTAGCTTAACTGTCTACACTATTTCAGGAACATAAACTACGACAGTACAAGTTTCTATACAAAAATTAAATGTCAAACTAATAACCACTTGATCCAGGCTTTTGAGCTTCTTCTTCTGCAATCTTTCTATTTATAGCCTCCTGAACCAATTTCTTTATTTCTTCTTCATCTGGATTTTCAGCTGCAAATTTCAAGGCATAGTCAGACATCATCTTTTGCTTTTCATTTACTTCATGGAGCATCATCTTTGCTGCATACTTTGTTCTCAGGCTGTTTATCTGCATTCGATGGCTTCTGTTCGTTTCTTTGAGCATGCATGTTTCCCATTTTGCTCCACTCTTACCTTCATAATGCTCCATATGCAACATCATGTACAAACCACAATCTATCTTTTCTTTTTTTGTTTTCCAACTCATGTTTAAGATTGTTGTTTTTTTTTTTTTTTTTTTTTTTTTTTTTTTTTTTTTTTTTTTTTTTTTTCTGATTCATAAATTCATCTCCTTTTGGATGTAGATATGTAGACAAATGCCTTGCAAAAACAGCCCTCTGAAAATTAAATTACAAAGTGTCAATTATAGACTAGTATCACAAGTGATATTCTGAATATCACCAGTGATATTCTAAATATCACAAGTGATATTGTAATTATATTTGACCAAAATAAATTATATATGAAGTCTTCAGAATAGTTTTTCTTACCACAAGATCATAGTTTTCTTGGTACTTTCCTTCATACGTCCCATCTGAATCACTGTTATCTATTATCACAGACGTTCCTTTAAGGATGTTGAAAACTATTAGGTAGTAATGCCCATGTGCTATAATTGGGAAGAAAACCTGTTGTCATGAAATTATAAAAATGATGTAAGTTTTAAAATAATAGACTAACTTCATTGATTAATTTATAAAAGTCATATGATATACCAAGTTAACATCTTCAAATTGTAGCTTCCTTATATCATCTTCCATCTGAATTGCAATCATCTTTGCGAACTCATCATATTGTTTATCTATTTTATCTTCTTTAGAAAGCATGCGTTCTCGATTATCTTCTATTATTCCCGGCAGCTGCTTGATAATTGAAAACAAGTTAAATTAAGTAAATACATAAACACATTCAATTATAGTACATTATTTTAAATTAAATTTATCTCACCATCATTGATGTATAAAAGTAATGCCTTTTGATCTCTTTCTCTGATTCCCATTCTTCGTAATTTAGGATTGAAGCAAATGTGTCGATCACAGGAGTTTCAATTTTCAATCCTGGTGCTAGTGATTGGACATTCATTCTCATCAATCCTACACGTTGGTCGTTGAAAACTTGCTCTCTGTTTTTGAGAATATCACAGGTGATAAGTATAAGAAACTTCAGATATTATTTATTCTTTGATATATCACAGGTGATACTACTCATTTCTTTCGTTTGTTAAAAAGAACATCTGAGGTATCACCTGTGATATATTCAAGTAAAGTTCATAAAAATTTAAAAATTAATCTTACGCTTCGTTTCCTTGCATACAGAAGATGCTTCTTGCCAAGAGTATTTCATCTTCTGTTAGCTCTTCTGTTGTGCTGACCTTTTGGTTTATATAGGGTGATTGCAGGCACCGAGATTCTTCTTCTTCATCATCTGATTCTGTTTTTTGCATGGTTTTGACTCTACTACTGGGCTATCAAATCCTAGATCAAAGGTTGGCTGTGATCCTGGTGTGAACTCAAAATTGTGCTCCCTACTTTTACAACAAGATGAACTTGCTTGTTCCTTTTGTTTTTCTTGTTGACAAGAAGCATCTGCTTGTTCCTTTTGTTTTTCTTCTACATTTTCATGATTCCCAAATGTCTGCGTTTCAGCTAAAACTTCAAGAAATTCTTCATCAGTTAAATCTTCAAGCGGTTTTGAAGCCATTTTGGCTTGTTTTTGTTGAATTTCTCTCAATTCTTTCCTAAATTCATCATTGGTTTTATCCAGTAATTCCTTATAGATAGATAAATCATCATCAAATTTCATTTGATCTTGAATTTTTTCATCTTCGTTCATTTTTTCATCTTGATTTTTTTGACTTGTTACCTTTTTTGTTTCAACTTTTTCTCCTTTATCATTTTGTGCACCTTCATCCTTGTTTCTACTGCTGACCTCATTGTTTTCCGCAGCTACATCATTTTTGGTACTACTACCCTTATTGTTAGATGCAGTTTCATCATTTCCCATCCCTTGTGCACCTTCATCTTTATCAGAGTTTGATTATGCATTATTGTCATTTGCGGCATCTTGTTTGTCAGCTTCATCATCATCAACTATCATAGATTCTCCATTTTCTTCTCCATGTTCTCTATTTTGATGTTCACATTCTGTCTTTTCAATTTTATCATCTTCATTGTTATCATTGTTATCATTAGATTCACCATTGTTATCATCTTCATCATCACTTGTTACAAATTTGATGGAGCTTGATTCTATTGATGAATAATAGAAAGGACTTCTTCGTTGGAAATTATCATTAGCGTTTCTAAAAATCTGCTTCAATCTCTCTCTATATTGAATAAGCCTTTGATCATTTCCAAACTTTAATAGACTTTCTTTGATTGTTTCTTCAAACAATTCTTTCTCACTCAAAATACATTCTATTTTATCTTCTAACAATTGATAAATTTCCAGTAATTGAATTTAAATTTGAAGAAATCATCAGTTACACTCTAAACACAAAAAATAATCTAATATCATTAAAGATATCATACACTCACCTCCTTTTGAGCAGTTTTTTCTTGTTCATTTAGAGCTCCTATAATGTTGACCATCCCAAAAAAGTTTAGGAAATCTAGTTCCAGAGTCTCTCTACTTTTCAACAAATTTGCGTTCCAACTTTTGAAAGCTGGTAATCTTCTCGGAACACTCATTCCATCAAACTTTGTATATTGTAAATATGCAAGCTGTTTCAACAACCATTTATCATATTATATTAAAAAACATTATCAAGTATGTATAAATCACAGGTGTAACTTCATATGGTCTTTTTAGCAAATGAAAACAATTAATAGTATCACCTGTGATACTTCATATATCACAGGTGATACTTCATATAGTCCTTTTAACAAATGAAAATAATGAATAGTATCACCTGTGATACTTCATATATCACAGGTGATACTTCATATATCACATGTGATACTTCATATATCACAGGTGATACTTCATATGGTCTTTTTTTTAACATTTAAAAAATATATGTATGTATATTTTCACAATCATAAACTTGTTATGCTAAAAAAAAAAAAATAAAAAAAATAAAAAATCAGGAGATACCATCAAGAATGTTACTGGGCCGTAATAGACAACCTCTGTCCTATTCCTCTTTCTAGTTACCCAATCATTTTTTGACAATCTTGCACATTCATATACATATATGCACCAATCTATCTCTCTAACATCATCTTCTTCAAGAACATTTTTCAATACCGTCATTTTTACAGCACAGTTGCTATCACATGCTCCAAAGGTATTTGCAACTAGCATCAAAAAGTTCATTCTGAACATGAAATCTGTGTTTATTGTTTTTGTTATCTGTCTTGATATAGCATTTATTGTCAACTTGCTTTCATCATTGAACTGATTTTTCCATTCTTCCTCAAATAGATCATTCTTTTCCCTTTGACCTTCATTTCTTTCTAAACTCCTTGATCCCTTTGGTAAACCAAGAACTTCATTCACCGTCTGTGGAGATATTTGTAAATTACCATTTGGAAGCCGAAGGTTCATTGTTTCTACATCCAGACTGTCTACTACAAAAAACGCCAGCCTTGTTGGTACTTCATTAATCGGAAAATCAATCAACTCTCCAAAACCCATTTGTCTTATAACTTTCTTTCTTTCTTTGCTTAATCCATGCATTGCATCAAAAAAGGGCCTAACTGTTGCCCTTGACCTCAACGTCGTATACATCTTTTGTTTCTTTTTTACATTTTTATGAATCCCTTCATTTTCTTCGTCATCAGAATTACGCTCACCATCTTTTTCACCCATTTCAAATTCTTTTTCATCAATCCCAGCTTCATCTATTTTTCTTTTTCCTTTTGCTGTTTCACTCTTCTTGTCTTCAACTTCTTTCTCTTTAGATTTTCCAGCTTCTTCTGTCTTTGCATTAGCCTCTTTTTCAGCTTCTTTTTCAGCCTGTGGCATAATGTAAAGAAAGTTATAGGACATTAGCAGTTAGTTTATCACCAGTGATATTTATTGTATCACAAGTGATGTTTATTAATAATAATTCATTTTTACATTTAACTAACCTGTTCTTTACATTTTTCACCTGCTTCTTTCTTGTTTGCTGCTTCCTTTTCAGCTTTTTCTAATTTTGCTGCATCTAACCGTTGTTCCTTCATTTTTATTTTCTTTTTTTCTTCCAACTTTCTTTGTTGTGCTGCTAATAGTGGATGCAAATGACGAAAACGACTTTTTTTCTTACATCGTAATCTTGGTAACTGTTTTCTTCTTTTTGGATTTGTTTCATCTATTTTAGGCGCTGCATTTTCATTACATTTTGATTAAACTACAACACACTTGAAGTAACTTGATAACTTTAGTTTCTAAAATATACAACATAAGTCCTCATATCACAAAATCTAAAATCCCAAACAGTCAGTTCTTCAACCAACCTCTAATAAACAGCATAACCTATTGTCTACAACACATTCAATAATCAGCTAACTATATCTAGATTTTTAAAATATAATCTATAATCTATCATTGCTTCACAAAAACATAAGAAAATCTTCATAAATTGTATCAAAAACACTTAAAAAATACAGAAACAACTAATAAATTAGTCGAAAGCATCGTACCTTCATTTCGAGAGTCAATAGGTTCATTTTGAATCGTTTTTTTTTTTGTGGATCTGCTTGTACACTTGATGATTCTTGCATTTTTGTGTTATTTTTATGATTTTAATGGTTAAAAACGGGTAGTTTTGATTGTTTTATGGTAGTTTTTTTAATGGTAGTAAGAGAGAGAAAATGATTTTTTTTGGATAAAGAGAATTTTTTGATAGTGAAAGGTCGAGGGTGGAGTTGGTGGGGTTGGTGGGGTAAGTTTGCTGAATTGACAAAAGTGGTCCATCCGTTTTTATTTTTTTAAAAATGAGCCTAAAAAATAAGCTGATAAACAGACTACTAAAACATGTTGGCTTTTTTTTATTTTTTTATATCACTTGTGATATTACTCTTTTAATTGGTTTATGTA
The DNA here is from genome assembly GCA_021014915.2 of Artemisia tridentata subsp. tridentata. Taxonomy (NCBI): domain Eukaryota; kingdom Viridiplantae; phylum Streptophyta; class Magnoliopsida; order Asterales; family Asteraceae; genus Artemisia; species Artemisia tridentata. The sequence goes on along the minus strand of CP139505.1, from coordinate 345,773,023 downwards.
TAGACTTTTAAGCTTTTTTTTTTTTTTTTTTTTTTTTTTTTTTTTTTTTTTGTTTTTTGTCTAAATACATGTTGTAACACTAGCCCAATAAAGAAAAAATAATTTGGGCTTAATGAGCAGCCCAAAAAGTTTACATACACTGTAGTTACCTACATACATTAAGAGGTATCACCTGTGATACAAAATAATATATTAGGTATCACCTGTGATATCACACACAAGAATATAAGCTGTTTTGGCTAAGTAATTAAGTATCACCTGTGATACAAAAGTAACATATAAGTTATCACCTGTGATACAAAAAGACATATTTGTTATCACCTGTGATAAATACAAAATCACACACTGGAAATATATAAAATGTTGATATAAATAATGCCTAAAAACATTATTAATACTTATTGATATCTCTATGTTTTGATAATCACAAAATGTAAACTCATTAAACATAAACTTATTAAATAGTAAATATTCATTTCAACAACTTAATCACTTAAGGTATGAATAAACAAATGCTTAATGCATTATATGATCAAAGGAACATTTTCTTAATCACTATATTTTTTATAAAATGACCAAAACATTTTATATCTTTTAGAAAATCATTTTTGGTATTAAATAAAAATGTTTAATCCTTTATAAATTTATGAATTCAAATTTCTAACCAAAAATGGTAAAAATGTTCCAGAAAAACCTTCCCCACAAAAAGACAAAACTGACCAACGTTCGGGTTGGGCGGCCCCCTTAATTTTACTAGGCGGCCCCCTTAAAATTAAGGGGACCGCCCCGCTCCTCTAGGCTGTCAGATTTTGCCTATAAATACTGGACTTTCCCTGGACTTTTTCTCACCTTTTGCACCCCAAACCTTCTGTTCTAAATCTCTTCTAATCCTTTCCAAATCCTTTCAAAATCCTTTGATCATATATTCTTAAGCATTGGTTTCTAAGTGATCCAAGCTTCTACCATTCAAGTGCAAAAGAAGAATACTCCTTCAACAACTAGAGAAGAAGTATTGCAACTTAGTATCATCTTGCTACCTAAGTTGTTTGTGTAATCATTCATTCATTTGTGTATAAGTTGTGTATATTTGTTAGATAGGAGTGAGAATAATTGTTTGGGATAGATTAGTGTGTAAGTAGTGAAGTTGTGAAGAAGTAGAAGAGTACATAAGTAGTGCTAGGTTGTGAAGAAGGTGTGAAGCCGTAGTAAAGAAGTTGTGAAGAAGTCGTGAAGAAGAAGTTGTGAAGAAGTTGTGATTTAAGTTGTGAGATTGGTTCTAGCTACGATTAGAACTCGACATTTAGCTTTGTGTCGTTAAACCGGTGTAAGCGAAAGTTGTGTAAGGTTTTCTCCGCCATAAGGGAGCTTGTTGACATAGTGAAGAAAACTCTCGAGTTAGGTGCTCGGGGAGTGGAGTAGGGCAAGGAAGGTGTCCTTGTAGCCGAACCACTATAAATCTCTTGTCTCGCGGTTCGATCTTTCCATCTCTATCTTTCATTTCATTTCATTACTTTACTTACATTGCTTATCTATATTTACTTATATTTGTTCATATTGTTCAAGAGTTGAGCTCACATAAATTCGAATCTAAGTTTTAAAAGTAAACAAAGTTTTCATAATAAAAATTAAAAAGACGTAAAACTATTCAACCCCCCCTTCTAGTTTTCCACAATTGGTATCAAGAGCCACGTCAAACAAGATTTTTAAAATAAATTATATTTTAAAACTTGAAACGATCTATGGAATCCGAAAAATATTTAGAAGGGCAATCTATGCAAAGACCACCACTATTTGAAAGTGATGGTTTTCTTTATTGGAAAAATAGATTCGAAACTTATGTGAAATCAAAAGATCTTGATCTTTGGCATGTTATTACCCATGGTGATTTTCCCCCTATTCAAAATAATCCTATAACTAAAAGAGATGAAATTGTACCTTTTGAAAAACAAAATGATGATTTGAAAAAGAAACTAGCAAAAAATAATGAGGCTAAAATGGTCATTTATAATGCATTACCACGTAAAGAATATGAACGAATTTTTATGTGTCAAACCGCAAAAGAAATTTGGGATTCTTTATTAATCACTCACCAAGGTAATAGTCAAGTCAAAGACAACAAAATAGATCTTCTTGTTCAACAATATGAACAATTTACAATTCCTGAAGAGGAATCTATTGATAATGCATTTGCTAAATTTAACACTATTATCACAAGTTTAAAAGCACTTGATGAGACTTTTTCTAGCAAAAATTGTGTAAGGAAATTTCTTAGGGCATTACATCCAAAATGGCGCGCGAAGGTCACGGCTATTGAAGAATCGAAGAACTTGATGACGTTATCGCTTGATGAACTTATCGGCAACTTGAAGGTCCATGAAGAAATTATAAAGAGAGACTCGGAAACGGTCAAGAGCAAGAAAGATCAAATAAAATCTCTTGCGCTAAAAGCCAAAAAGGAAATTAGTGATGATGACGATTCAAGTGACGATAGTGAAGACGAAGAATATGCAATGGCCGTAAGAGAGTTCAAGAAATTTTTTAAGAGACGAGGAAGATTCACAAGACAACCACGAGATGAAAGAAGATCGCTTCAAAGAAGTAGGAATGATAACTACGGGAAAAGAAAGTGCTTTAGATGTGGAAGCCCAAATCATCTCATTGGCGAATGTCCGAAGCCACCGGGTTATGATTACCAAAGCGCCTTTGTTAGTGGAGCATGGAGTGATAGCGACAAAGACGAAGCGGACAAAGCAAATGACGAAAAATGTCTTGTAGCTCAAGCCACCGATGAAATATGTCTAGGAATTAATTTGGAGCCAGACGAATGGATTAAGGACAGTGGATGTTCGAAGCACATGACGGGGAATCGCAAGCTATTCTCCTCCTACAAGGCATACAACGGAGGTAACGTTATTTTCGGTAGTGACTTTCGTGGTAAAATCATTGGCAAAGGTACGATTTCTCAAGACTCTCTAACTATTGAAAATGTTGAGCATGTAGATAATTTAATATACAACTTGCTTAGTATAGGACAAATATGTGATAATAAGTGTAGAGTTACCTTTACCGATAGAGATAGCGAAATAGTTAAGGACAGAAAGGTAATAGGTAGAGGAATTAGGAAAGGTGGCGTATATGTTATGAAACTAGGAAATAAACCGGAAGATAAAATATGTCTAGCAACCTTAGATGAAAACTCTACATTGTGGCATAGGAGATTAGGTCACGATAATATGCAACAAATACAATCCCTAGCCTCTAAGGAATTAGTTAGAAATTTGCCAAACCTAAGATATGATCAACATTTTTGTGATGCATGTAAAATAGGAAAACAAGCACATGCTAGTCATAAAGCTAAGAACATAGTCTCCACTACTAGATGCCTATAATTATTACACATGGACCTTTTTTGTCCATCCGCTGTGCGGAGTTACGGAGGTAACCGTTATACCTTGGTAATTGTAGACGACTATTCACGATACACGTGGACTAGATTTTTAAGTGATAAAACCGAAGCCTTTAATAAGTTTGAAATATTTAGTAAAATGATACAAAACAAACTAGGATGTTCTATAGTATCTATTAGGATGGACCATGGTCGGGAATTTGATAATGAAGTGCAGTTCGGAAAATATTGTGATTTAAATGGAATATCTCACAATTTCTCCGCTCCTCGCACTCCACAATCAAATGGGGTAGTAGAAAGAAAGAATCGTTCCTTGCAAGAAATGAGTAGAACAATGCTAAATGAACAATCTATCCCACAAAAATTTTGGTGTCACGCCGTAGATACATCAACATATATAATAAATAGAGTTTCAATTAGGCGAATATTAGGAAAAACCCCATATGAGCTATTAAGAGGTAGAAAACCTAATCTAAATTACTTTAGGGTATTCGGGAGCAAATGTTTTGTTCTCAATACAAAAGATTACCTTACTAAGTTTGACCCTAAGTCGTACGAAGGAATTTTTCTAGGATATTCACAGAATAGTAAAGCTTATATAATACTAAATAAACACACTATGAAAGTAGAAGAATAATTGAACGTAACATTTGATGAAACTCCACCACCACCTAAAACATTGCCTCTAGAAGATGATGACCTAGTTGAAGAAGAAGCTATTGAGGTTAGTAAAACTAAACCCTTAGGTGATGATAATGTAAATATAACGCTAGGAGAAAACGAAATAATAAATATTAAGGAATCAAAATCACACCCATTAGATAATGTAATAGGAAACCTAAATCAAATAACACTTAGATCACAAGCTCAAGATAAAAATAACTTCTTTTGTTTTCTCTCAACAATAGAACCAAAAAATATAAACGAGGCTTTAAAAGATGAAAGTTGGGTAATGGCTATGCAAGAGGAACTAAATCAATTTAAGGCAAATGATGTTTGGTAACTAGTCCCAAATCCCATGAACATGACCATCATAGGAACCAAGTGGGTATATAGAAATAAGTTAGATGAAAATGGAATTGTTACCAGGAACAAAGCTAGGTTAGTTGCCCAAGGTTATAATCAACAAGAAGGAATTGATTATGATGAGACTGATAACGCCTAAATCTAACATGTTTTTGATAGCGTTATTGGTAGTTTTATATATGTTTTGTGGTTATATTTATATGCTTTTGTTACTAAATCGTACCAAAGTGTGTTTGCAAAGCATTTGTAGCCAAAGACAGGAAAATGGATGGAAAAGATGCAAAAATGAGGAAAAAGGAAATATTTGAGATTGCATGTGAATCTTGTGTCAAGTTCTGCTCCGTAAGGTACTTCAATGAGTTAAAGTCCAAGTAGTCGAGTTAATAAGCTTAAGGATGAAGAGAAAGATCAAAGAATCAAGAGCTACGACCGAGAAACAAGTCATATGGAAAAGTCCAAGAAAAAGGTCCATCAGCCATAGCCATCCGATCGGTCGCCGCCCGCAACCGATTCGGATGGAGTGAATTTGGATTTACCGAGAAGACCAACCGATCGGTAGACCATTCTATCCGATCGGTTGGAAGTCGCTGTTTGACCCAAGACTTCTTTATTAAGGATTGTGACTTTATAAATCCGGTTCTAGGTCCTTCTTTTCAGTATTCTAACCATTCAATACTACTTGGAGAGCAAGAGAAGCATTTATGCACTTAGACCCTTGGTTAGAGCAATTTATTGAACCATTTGTTGGGTATTTATAATACCAATCAATCTAGAGAGATATACATGTACTAGGAGAAAACCATTCACAGAAAATACTCAAGAAATTCGTCCATAAGTCCAGGAGAAGGGAAAAAGTCGAATATACCATTTTCATTGCTTGTGGAATCATTGTCTTTCACTTGTAATCTTATTTCAAATCATTGTAAGACTTTCAATCATGGTTTCTAATGTTCAAAGTATTGAGTTTACATTTATGTTTGCTATGAGTGGCTAGTGCCTTTGTGCACTTGCTTAGATGATGTGTATTATTCATTGATTGGCATATGATTGTGATAACATGTTTTAATTCAATTTCAAGTCAATTCTAAGAACCAATTGTGATAAAGTTTCATAGTGACATTTGGGTAATCAAGTTTAACTAGTGCTAGTAATCTTAAGGGTTGAAAGAACTATTGTTATTCCACTAGTTATAATCATTTGTCTATGAATGATTGTTGTCTTCCACTATTCTTGATTAAACAAAGGAACTTAATTGTGATTGTAATGAAAATGCTTTTGTCTATCAAAACGGATTGATTGTAAACCACTTTAAAGGTCGAGAGATTAATAGTTTGCTTTCAATTGTGACCTTTTGTCTATAATCGGTTACCTTTCGTATTGACCATTTCCTAAGCTTGTTTGATTAGACAAAAGATTGTTTTTGTGTTTGAGGAACACCAACTCATGAACCTTGAATTGATCTTGAATTGATTGGTTAAACGTAATGCTTGTTTTTATAAACCAAGATCTTGACGAAGGTTTAATTTGTAGAAACAATAGATTAGTGTCAAAACTAATTATCACAACCAACATGTTATCCAAAGTTATCACAATCATATTAGTCAATTGTAGTACACTAGTCTAAGCAAGTGTAGTTTTTAATCATTTGAATTTTCATAATATCATTACTACTTGTTTGAGATAGTTGCTTTTAACTTACAATTCGATTCACTACACAAATCCCTGCGAACGATCCCGACTTACCATCAAAATCTTGCTACAACGGACGAGTATACTTGCTCGTATGTGTTGTCATTAGATTCGGTAATTCACCCCTTATAAATTTAAAACTTGCACCAAACCGGGCACATCAAGTTTTTGGCGCCGCTGCCGGGGATTTTGATCGTGTTTCTGTAAGTTTTAGTCCAATTCTCATATAGTTAGTTTTCGTAAAAAAAAAAAAAAAAAAAAAAGTTTTACCGAGCTGCCCATCCGATTGGTTGTTCATCCATCCGATCGGTTTTCCAAAATTTTTCATTTACCGAGAGAACCATCCGATCGGCGGACACTTCCATCCGATCGGATCCTTCAAATCAAATTTACCGAGAGATCTATCCGATCGGTAGACTGTTCTATCCGATCGGTTAGACGATTCTGATCTTTTCAAATTGTTTTCATTCTTTGTTCGTTTGTTTAGACATTGCCTCGATTCGTTGGGGAATTGTATGAACACTCGATCAACTGGAGTAGAACCAATTCCACCACTTTTCGATCCCGAAAGTTTGATTCGAACAAGATCTAGAAGAAGAAGAAGAACACCCTTTGTTCCATTAGCCAATCGTGTACCAAGAGTACCAAACCCAACTTTTGATAACCTTTTTGAAGCCAAAGTCGTTTATAACCCATTCACTGATCAACCTTTTCCTATGGCTGACGATAGACCCATGTGGGAAGCAAACAGAGCCGTAGCACCCACTCCTGGAGCTGCTATTGTTGCTGTCAACTTAGGTGACAATTTCACCGTGAAAGGTCACCATCTTTTTATGATCAAAGACCGTCAATTCGATGGCCGTTCGAGGGCCGATCCTCACAAACACGTTGCCGAATTCATTGAAATTTGTGGCATGTTCCGATACGGTGATACAAATGTAGATGCCATTAAACTCAAACTTTTTCCGTCATCACTTGCTGGAGATGCAAAAGTGTGGTATAACGAATTAACACCAGGAATCATCACTACTTGGGAAGAGATGAGGCAAGCTTTTGTAAGCCGATTCTTTCCACCTGCAATGTTTGATCGAATCATGGGAGAAATTCGTGCTTTCACACAAAACCCTAACGAATCACTCGTCGAAGCTTGGCTTCGTATGAAGGATTTACTTCGAAGTTGTCATGGACATGGTTTAGGACGAGGAACCATTATCCAAATCTTTTACCATGGACTTGATGAAACATCTCAAGGAATTCTTGATGCTGGAGGAATATTTCTTTATAAGACTCCTAACCAGGCATACCAATTGCTTGAAGACCGAGTTCTTCTCAAACTCGACTGGTCAAAAGATGCCAAGACAAAACCCTTAAGAAAAACCGTTGCCTTTGCCGAAAGTTCTGATTCATCTAAACTCATGGAGAAAATGGAAACCTTGGTTTCCAAAATCGATTCGCAATACAAAGATCTTAGAGGAGAGATGAAAGAAATGCGAGATGGTTGTAACAACTGTGGAGGTAACCATCCATCATCAGAATGCGATGATCAACCTATGGATCAACCAAAAGAAGGAGAAGCTAATTACATCCAAGGAGGATACCGAGGAGGAGGATATCGTGGAAATTATTACGGATGAAACTCTGCTAATTGGCAAGATCGCCGAAAAAGGGATAACAACCATGAGTCCCAACCAAAAGTAGAGAACCAAACTTCACAAAATTCCGACAAGAAACCTGAAGAAACAGATTTTGAAAAAATGATGAGAGAATTCGTCACCGCTCAAAAATCAAATAACGAGTTCGTCAAGAATCAATTTTTCAATCTCAAGACCAAAGTTGAGCAAGGTCAGAAAAATCATCAAGCATCTATTCAAGATCTTGAAAACAAATTTGGTAGACTCTCTGATCAAATTTCTTCCCGACCATCAGGTTCGTTGCCTAGTAACACCCAAACCAACCCAAAACCACCATCATCATCGAATGATAAGACTTATCGTCCACCACCAACCAGAAATGAGCATATCAATGCTGTATTCACAAGAAGTGGCCTGTCTTATGATCCACCACCCAACCCAAACAACACCACAACTATCAACTACGATAGTGAGGAGGAAGATGAAGAATCTAAGAAGGAAAATACACCAAAAACACCACCCAAACCCAAACCCAAACCACCAGTTAAGGCTTACACTCCAAAAATTCCATATCCTCAGAGCCTTAAGAAAGAAAGAATGGAGGAGCGTTATAAGAAGTTTGTTGAAATAATCAAAGAAGTTAGACTCAATGTACCTCTCATTGATGTTTTAGCCGGAATGCCCAATTAAGGGAAATTTTTGAAAGAACTTCTTAACAACAAGAACAAGTTGGAGCAAATATCCGCTACCTTTCTCAATGAAGAATGTTCAGCTATTGTTCAAAACAAAATTCCACAAAAACTCGGAGACCCCAGAAGTTTTCTGATTCCATGCATATTAGGAAACAACATCACATGCGATGCTTTAGCCGACTTAGGTGCGAGTATCAATTTGATGCCCTATTCACTGTATACGAAACTTTCAATCAATACCTTGAAACCCACAAGGATGAGTATCCGATTAGCTAATCATACTTACCAATATCCTGTTGGTATTGCTGAGAATATGCTTGTCCAAGTAGGTAAATTCATTTTTCCCGTGGATTTTGTGATTTTAGAAATGGAGGAAGATAGTAGAGTACCCCTTATTTTAGGAAGACCTTTTCTAAATACCGCTGATGCGATCATCAAAGTAAAAGGAAAAGAACTCAATCTTGGAGTTGGAGAGGATAGAATCACCTTTTTAATCGATAAAGCAATGAAATATCCACATTCCAGTGATGACACTTGCTTTAACATTGATGTAATCGATGAAGTCACTGAGGAAGAATTGGATGCATTACTTGAAAATTCTGATCCATTCATGACTATTTCTGAGAAGATTAGTGAAACAACTTTTGATAAAGAATTCGCTGATTTTATGGAAGTTAAGATTGATGAAGAAGAAGAAGAAGAAGAAGGAGAGATAATAGAAGAAGATTTTGAGGAAATCAGTTTTAATGATCAAATGAGGATCAAAACATCACTTCAAGAACCACCGACTGATCTTGAGTTGAAACCACTTCCCGAAAATCTTGAGTATGCTTACTTGGAAGACAATTCGCTACTTCCAGTAGTCATATCTTCGTTGCTCAATGATTATGAGAAAGAATGTCTGATTTCAGTTCTTAAGAAGCATAAAGAAGCTTTTGCGTGGAAAACTTCTGACATCCCAGGAATCAGTCCTGATTTTTGCAAACACAAAATCAATTTCGAAGAAGATGCCAAACCAGTTGTAGAAAGACAACGTCGACTCAACCCCAACATGAAAGAAGTTGTTAAAAAAGAAATCATCAAACTTCTTGATGCCGGTATCATTTACCCCATCGAGGATAGTCCTTGGGTGAGTCCTGTTCACTGTGTTCCGAAAAAAGGAGGAATGACTGTTGTGACCAACGAACGAAACGAATTAGTTCCTACTAGAACTGTCACCGGATGGCGAGTATGTATTGATTACAGAAAGTTAAATAAAGCCACTAGAAAAGATCATTTTCCTTTGCCTTTCATGGATCAAATGCTTGAGAGATTAGCAGGAAACAAATACTTTTGTTTTCTTGATGGTTTTTCAGGATATTTTCAAATTCCTATTGATCCGACTGATCAAGAAAAGACCACATTCACATGTCCCTTTGGAACTTACGCTTATCGGCGTATGCCTTTTGGATTATGTAATGCTCCCGCGACTTTTCAAAGATGTATGATTGCCATATTCCAAGATATGCTTGAAACGTCTATGGAAGTTTTCATGGATGACTTTTCAGTTTTTGGAAGCTCATTCGAAGCTTGCCTTTCTAACCTCGATAAAATGCTTGAAAGATGTAAAGCTGCACATTGATGTGCGGTTTTGTAACCTTACAACAGGTTTTACCTCTCAAGGGATCTCAAGAGGCTTACAACCCCACCAGGCAGTGTACCTGACCGATGTAGTATAGTGTAGTGGTAAGTACGGGGGATTGATCGTTCTCCACAGGGAATAGTGTTCGTTAGGTATGAAAGGCTACTCTAATTAGGTCTAAGGGTTGAGGAAGATTCTTTTTTATGTTTTTATAATTTTATGAAAGCAAGTAAAATCTCGGGTTTGAAGGAATGGGCGGAATTAGTTGCTAGTCAACTAACCCAAATTACTACGAATGCAATAAAATAAATAACTGAAAATAAAATGTTTGGTGAGAAACTTATGTGTAGAGAAATGTGTTTACTTAGATTTCCTTACTCCCTAACTATCTTTTACCGGTTAATTAGTGTGTATTAGTTGCGTGGATGACGGGTGTATTCCTTAATACCATTCGTGGGGTGGCGTACTTACTTCCCCAACTCTACAAGCTCCTACTTCACTCCTATGTCGAGCCGGCTAGGAAGCTCCTAACATGGGATCACTAGAATTCGCTTGTGCATTAAATACAACCATAAAAACCTTTAGTACGCGTTTGGTTCATGTTTCTTAAGACGTTCAAGCAAGTTACCGAATAGGAAGTTAGCCAGTTTTCTTAAGCCTAACATAGATAAACAATCATCCAATACAACTAATAACACACTAACAACCAATAATCAATAGCTAGGTTTCATTAGATCTAAGCAAACACAAGATAAATTTAGCCTAACATGTTAAACAAAAGACAAGAATAAGATAGAATCAAACAACACATAGACATATTGAATGATTAATTGATAACTTATCTTTCAATGAAACCTGGAAGATCTCAAGGCAAAAAGCCCTGAAAAAGTAGCTAAAATCGTCTTAGGGTTTTCTCCCAAAATTCCACACACTAAGCTCTCCCTAATGACAAAAAATTAGAAGACTATATATAGATTTTTGGATCTGACGGCGTCACCTTATGGATTGTGACGCCGTCACCTCGCCGCTTTTAGGGTTCCCGGATGACCATCTTGACGCCGTCCCTCTTTAGCTCTTCAAAAATCCATTCTGGCTTATCAAGGCTTGACGCCGTCGAACCATGAACGTGACGCCGTCCCCTTATGAATTAAGCCGTGACGCCCTTGATCAAGTTAAAGCGTGACGCCGTCAGAATTCACATGCTATTTTCACTGGCCCGTCATGAGTAAATTTCACGTCCAACTTTTCTTGCCAAGGCATGACGCCGTCTGGGGTTAAATGTGACGCTGTCAAAGGTGACTTTTAGCCGATTTTTGAGACTTTGCCGTTTTCTTCACTTTAATGCTCCAAAAACGTCCAAAATGCCTCCTTTTCCAGATTTCCCTCAAAAGTACCTAAAATGACAAAAGGAACGATTTAGGGCAATATTTGATCAAATAAATACGATTTAAGGCTTAAATGACCCCTTAAAAGCGGTACACTTTTCGCTTCATCAAATGGTTGAAAGATGTAAAGCTGCACATCTTGTTCTCAATTGGGAGAAGTGTCATTTCATGGTAACTGAAGGAATTGTGTTAGGACACAAAATTTCCAGCGCAGGAATGGAGGTTGACAAAGCAAAGATCGATGTCATTACCAAATTACCACCCCCAACTAACGTTAAAGCCGTTAGAAGTTTCCTAAGACATGCAGGATTTTACCGTCGTTTCATTAAGGATTTTTCCAAAATATCTCGTCCAATGACGAAACTTCTTGAAAAAGATTATGTTTTCGATTTTAATGCAGACTGTATGAAAGCCTTCGAAGCATTGAAAACACAACTGACTAGTGCACCCATTATGGTTTCCCCTGATTGGTCACTACCATTCGAGCTTATGTGCGATGCAAGCGATTTTGCTGTTGGAGCTGTATTAGGACAACGAGAAGAGAAACATTTTTGTCCTATATATTTTGCCAGCAAAACACTCAACAATGCTCAACAGAATTACACAGTTACAGAGAAAGAATTGTTAGCCGTTGTTTTCGCTTTCGATAAATTCAGATCATACCTTGTACTTTCGAAAACAATCGTGTTCACCGATCATTCAGCGTTAAAATATCTGTTTAAGAAGCAAGATGCTAAACCGCGTCTCATCCGATGGATTTTACTACTCCAAGAATTCGATATCGAAATCAAAGATAAGAAAGGAGCAGAAAATCTAGCCGCTGATCATCTATCTCGTTTAGAAAATCCAAATTTAGAAGAGTTAAAAGAAGATGAGATTGACGACTATTTTCCGGATGAAACACTCATGACTGTTGATACAGATGATGAGAACGAAATTCCATGGTTTGCCAATTATGCAAATTATCTCGTTGGAGGAATTCTAAAGAAAGGATTAACTCATGCCCAACGAAGTAAATTCTTTTCGGATCTTAAACATTATTATTGGGAAGAACCTAATCTTTTTAAAATGTGTCCCGATGGGATGATTAGAAGATGTGTTTATGGTTCTGAAACAAGAAGAATTCTCGATGAATGTCATCATGGCCCAACTGGGGGACATTATGGTCCTTCTACCACCGCTAAAAAAGTCTTTGATGCTGGATTCTATTGGCCGACTATTTTTAAAGAAGCCCATACTCTTGTTAAGAATTGTGATGCTTGCCAAAAATCCGGTAGTCTTTCTCGAAGAGATGAAATGCCACAAAAGAGCATTCAAGTCTGTGAATTATTCGATATTTGGGGAATTGATTTCAAGGGACCATTTCCTAAATCCCACAAATACGAATACATTCTCGTTGCTATTGATTACGTTTCCAAATGGGCTGAAGCAGAAGCTCTACCCACAAATGATGCACGAGTAGTTGTTAATTTTCTCAAAAAGCTTTTCGCTTGTTATGGAATTCCTAAAGCTTTGATAAGTGATCGTGGAACCCATTTCTGTAACAAACAAATAGAGAAAATTATGAAGCGATACGGAGTTCATCATCGTTTCGCTACAGCTTATCACCCACAGACCAGTGGTCAAGTCGAAAATACCAACAGAGCCTTAAAAAGGATACTCGAAAAAACGGTTAAAGACAATCCCGCCGTTTGGTCGAGAAAACTAGATGATGCTCTGTGGGCATTTTGCACAGCTTACAAAACACCAATTGGTACAACACCATACAGATTGTTGTATGGAAAAACTTGTCATTTGCCGTTCAAAATCGAACATCGCGCTTACTGGGCACTGAGAAACTGTAACCCAGACCTCAAAGTTGCTGGAGAAAAGAGATTTTTGCAATTGCATGAACTCGATGAGCTTAGACTACAAGCTTATGAGAACTCCAAACTTTACAAAGCAAGAACAAAAGCTTATCATGACAGAAAGCTAAGAATCAGAAAAGAATTCAAAGCTGGAGACAAAGTTCTGCTTTTTAACATGAAGTATAAGTTCAAAGCTCCCAAGTTGAAACCGAAATGGTTCGGACCGTATACAGTGAAACATGGATTTCCATCCGGATATGTTGAATTGCATGACAAACATGGTGGAAGTTTCATTGTTAATGGGCACCGAATTAAGTTATACTATGACAAGGAGCAAATGAATGAAGTTTCTATTCAAGAGATTCCGCCCGAATCAGAATATGAAGCTATAACCTTTATGTCACCTTTTCCGGCCGATTTCAAGAAAAACACTCCGTGGGCCGAAGATTCTGGTTATATCTATGATGTTCTACCAAGACCGTGGGAGAAAGTTAAGTTGGAATACATAGATGAAACTGGAGAAGGAATAGTGATTGGAAATGTGCTGTACGTTCCAAAATTTCCAAAGAAGAAGTCAGCAAGTGCACCAACATGAAGAGAGAGAAGTTCGAGTCCGGCTGATGACTCGTTAATAAAACAAGCGCTTCTCGGGAGGCAACCCGTGTGTTTGCTATGTTTATTTTTTATTTTTATTTTCTAGTGATTAAACCCCAAAGTTTTTCTAAATTGCTTAGCTTAACTTAAGTGTGGGGGTGTATCACTGTCTTTTGAATAAAGCGAAGAAATATTTCGTATGTGTGTTTCTTTTGTTTTTAGATTACTGCAGATAATGATTTCGAAGCTTGGACGCTAGGATCAAGACTCCTCTTGAGAAGAAAATACGGTTTATTCTCTTATTTCCCTATTTCATTCTTTGTCGTTTATCACATTGAGGACAATGCTTAACTTAAGTGTGGGGGGGGGGGGGGGTTGAATAGGAAAATAAGAATAGATTGTAGTTTTGAGCTGAATTTTAAAATTTTGTTTGCCCTTGTAATCTAGTCTTTTGTCATTTTAAAGATCATATTCTAGAATAACTGGATTTATCCACTGGTGAAATCTGTAATTTTGAAAATTCGAGATGTGTCCCGATTAATATTGCAATCCATTCTGGGATCGATAACATTAGCTAGCACAGATTATAGCCCTTTCCACTAAAGTGTGAGGATTTGAGCCTGTTCTATATAGCATACATCTTTTATGCTTAGATCTTTTGCTATGAGTGTGCCGGTGATTTTATTTATTCTAGAACTTGTACTTGTAAATCATTACGAGACCGTTGTGAGATCACATTTCATTTGTGATATAAGTGTATATGCGTGATAAGAGGCAACCTTAGGTTTTATCCCAAATGGCCTTCCATTTTCATATAATGCTATATTAGCTAGCTACACTGGCTAGTTAACCACTCATATGGACCCATTTGTTAGCATTTATCTTTAATGCTAGATACCCCTAGTTACACCCGCCGAGCCTATCTTTTCTTTTGATGCAATCCAGAAAAATTCAAAAAGATTTTACACCTTTTTAGCCTAGCCTTATCCATAGTCAAGTCTTGGTTGGTTGCTAGCTATTTGGCAAGATGGATGTTATGTGAAAATCATGAAAGTTCAAAGAAAGCGTAAACTCCGAAAGTTGTTATCCAAGAAAAGTCATCGCAACTATAAGATGACAAGCAAAAAAAAAAAAAAAAAAAAAAAAAAAAAAAAAAAAAAAAAAAAAAAGAGAGAAAAAAAGAAGAAAAGTCATTGCAACTATAAGGTGACAAGAATAAGCCAATGGGCTAAGTGAATCAAGTATGAATAAAGGAAGTATGGAGTTTTTCGCAAAATGGCATGATAGTGGTTTGAAATAGCTAGTAACATTTGGTTCGTAGACTTTGACTAATTTTGTTCTTATGTTCAACCAATTTCATAAATATATCCCATGCCTTACCCTACCCTTTTTGACTTTGTGAAATTATTAAGTGTATAGACATGTAGTGACCATCCGATTTCTTAAGGAATTGACTAACGTTGTTAGCGATCTAGGGCGTATTTTGGCGACCATCCGTTATGCAAGTAACGTCGTTAGCGAACCAAGGTACAATCTAGTGACCATCCGTTATTTGGTAATGCAAGAATTCGTTGTTAGCTAGCTATTATGTTTTGCATGAGATAGTGGCACATTAGTCTTTTATAACCCTTTAAGCCTTAAACCCGAATAAAAGCCCTCTTTGATATGTATACTTGGCGCTCACACCATTTCGGTGTAGTTTTGTTTCTTGTACAAGCCTATGGTAATATTTAGATCATGACTGAGCAAATGAGTGTCATTCCTCTTATATACTCCACCAATCATACAAATGAGTGTTTGAGTGAATTATATTTCATTTTCCTTTCGTGAGGTGTTTAGTAATGTGTATCATGCAAGAAAATCATTTGGGTATTGTCAAACATCTCGATGATTCAACCATAAAAGCTTAAAATGATGAATCTAGCTTGTACTAGTGCTTGATAGATTTGCATCACATTTTCCTAATCATTTGTGTATACCATGTGGATAATTGTTTTTATTTCTAGATTTGCTTGAGGGCAAGCAAAGTTTAAGTGTGGGGGATTTGATAACGCCTAAATCTAACATGTTTTTGATAGCGTTATTGGTAGTTTTATATATGTTTTGTGGTTATATTTATATGCTTTTGTTACTAAATCGTACCAAAGTGTGTTTGCAAAGCATTTGTAGCCAAAGACAGGAAAATGGATGGAAAAGATGCAAAAATGAGGAAAAAGGAAATATTTGAGATTGCATGTGAATCTTGTGTCAAGTTCTGCTCCGTAAGGTACTTCAATGAGTTAAAGTCCAAGTAGTCGAGTTAATAAGCTTAAGGATGAAGAGAAAGATCAAAGAATCAAGAGCTACGACCGAGAAACAAGTCATATGGAAAAGTCCAAGAAAAAGGTCCATCAGCCATAGCCATCCGATCGGTCGCCGCCCGCAACCGATTCGGATGGAGTGAATTTGGATTTACCGAGAAGACCAACCGATCGGTAGACCATTCTATCCGATCGGTTGGAAGTCGCTGTTTGACCCAAGACTTCTTTATTAAGGATTGTGACTTTATAAATCCGGTTCTAGGTCCTTCTTTTCAGTATTCTAACCATTCAATACTACTTGGAGAGCAAGAGAAGCATTTATGCACTTAGACCCTTGGTTAGAGCAATTTATTGAACCATTTGTTGGGTATTTATAATACCAATCAATCTAGAGAGAAAGAGATGTACTAGGAGAAAACTGATGACGTATAGTCTACACCCGGGTCACGGACCCGATTAGTAAACAATACTAATACTTAAGCCCACCACGTACGGGCCGCCATGGCGATAACTGGACTACCAATTATACGGCTTGGGCCTACAAGGTCCAAGCCCAAAGTTATTTTCAGATTGGATATGGAGTATCTCCTAATTAAAGGGGATATATACCAAATATCCGATGTCGGCGAATGCGCCGAGGAGTAGGGAACACGAAACCTACTAGGGTTTCATATGTATATAAAGGGCACCCAGGCCCTCGGTAAAGGTACGATCTACTAAAACCCTAACTCTTCACTAAAACCTAAACTTCGATTACTTACTCTCACGCCGGAGGATAATCGGGGGAGACAATCCCTCGATAAGCCTAACGGTGTTTGCTCTTTTTCTTAGTGCGCAGGTTCCATCAAGCATTAAGATCTAATTGGTACGAGAACAGGAGTCTTAACAAGGAACGCCCAACTTTTGTATCAACAAGTGGCGCCATCCGTGGGACCCTACACTAAGAATTTTACCAAGAACTAGAATGACGAAACACGGAAGTCACAAGAGTCCGCATGGGAAGAAAGCGCACGATGACCCACTTGGGAAGAAGCATCAAACTGATGCGGCCTCTAAGCAGGCCTCTGGGACAACCAGCACGCCTGGAAGCTTAGGAGCGCACTCAGATCTGGTCTTTCCTACAGTGGAATCACTTACCAGGACTACCCCCGCTATTACAACAAGTACTAGCGCGATAGAACTGGAGCGCACTCCTCTTGCCATGCCAGAAGTGAACTTCACTGAGCCTCCCAATGCGCCTATCCGAAACAAGGATCTTGTCTTGGAAACAGACTCCATCGCACTAGAAGGAGTCACTCCCGAATTGGCGCCAAGTGACTTCGTATCTCAAAACTATGAAGCCTTGGCTGCGCTCATGCGAGAGGAGGCAAAGAAGAGGTCAAGCCAAAGTCTGCACGCCAGACTCAACTTTGACCCTGAGCATGAGGCATCCCCACCGCGCTACCGAAAGGAAAAACGCGAGAAGGATAGCCGCAAACAACCAGTGTTTACCAGGATTGGAAGGAGGGTTGTGGATGATGAAGCAGCCGACTTTCAGCATCTGGAGGAGCATGAAGATGGGGAACGGCGCGCCAATGTCCACGCTAGGCTTGGCAGTCGCAGGATCCAAGATAGGCTTGGGCGACGATGCTCCCCAAGTGAAAGCCCCTCAAGCTCTGATTCTGAGGATAGTCGGCGCAAGCGCCGCAGAGGAGCAAGCTCAGACTCTGATGATAGTCGACGCAAGCGTCACAAAAGAGTTCGCTCATCTTCAAGTGATTCCTCAGACAACGAGGACAGAGAAACTGGACACTGGAAATCAAGAGGGAAATACCGCGACCAGGAAGATGAAGACATGTCTCTTCCCTGGCGTCGCCAAAAGGTTGATGCGTTTACTAGGCGCATCAGCGATTTTTCGGAGAATAAGAAGAGGCGCATGCCTGCTAATGTAAAAACATATGATGGGACAGGTGATCCTGATGATCACCTAAAAATTTTCGAATCAGCAGCCACTATCGAAAATTGGCCACAGCCTGTGTGGTGCCATATGTTCAACTCTACATTAGTAGGGAATGCGCGCAACTGGTTTAGTAAGCTTCCACGCAGAAGCATTGCTGGGTTTGAAGAGTTGCGAAAGGCGTTTCGCTTAAACTTTACTCAAAGAAAGAAGTGCGCCAAAAACCCTGTTGAACTCGCTAGGGTTAAACAGCGACAAGGGGAATCCAAAAGCGCTTTCATGGAACGCTTTAAGGACGAATGCATGCAAGTCAAGGCGTGTCCAGAGATACTAAAAATATCGGGTTTTATGAATGCAATCAATAACCCAGATCTGATAAAAAAGTTAAACGATAAGGTTCCCCTAACTTTTGACGAACTCATGAAGCGCACGAGGTCTTTCGTCCAAGGAGAAGCAGCCGCTGCGGATAGCAAGAAAGGCTACTCGAACCATAGGCCACAAGAAGAGTCAAGGAGACAATCCAATGACCAGAGTGGCAATCGTAATAAGAGTTATCGCACTCAAGGCGGTGGAAGGGGAAACGACAAGTACACCCCATTAACAAAAACTCCAAAGGAGATATTCGCGACAGAAGGGGCGAACTTCCCGAAACCACCACCAATGCGCACCCCAGAGGATCGGCGCACAGGGAATGGTTATTGCGAATACCATGGACAGAAAGGCCACACAACCAACGAGTGCGTCCAACTGCGCCAATTGATTGACAAATTGGTAAAGGAAGGAAAGATGGACCACCTCGTAAAAAACATCAGAGAAGGGAAAGACAAACCAAAACCAGGGGCCAAGAAAGAGACATCTAAAGAAAAGGCAGATATCATCTACATGATACAGCCATGGCAGCGCGCGACAAGACAGAAAGTCAGTCAAAGGTCCTCTAAGGGAAACGAAATTTCTTTCCCCCCCCTGACTGCGAACAACGCAGTAGTAGACCCACTTACCATTGAAATACATACGGGGGGTCACGACATCCATCGCATGTATATAGATGGAGGTGCATCCGCTGATATTATATATGAACACTGTTTCAAGAAGCTGCGACCTGAGATACAGAGTCAGTTGATCCCAGCCACAACGTCGCTGACTGGCTTCACAGGGGAGAAGATATGGCCCATAGGGCAATTACGTCTACTTGTCGAAGTAGGTGACAAACCACACTCTACAGTCACCTGGATGAACTTCATGGTAATCAGATCCCCCTCTCCGTACAACGGCATCATCGGGAGACCTGGAATATCATCTATCCGCGCCGTGCCATCCACAGCGCATGGGATGCTCAAGTTCCCAGTGGAAGGAGGTATTGTCACTCTTTACAATACCACTATACCACCCAAAGAATGCAACGCAGTGACAAATGACGAGTCGGCGATGTTCCAGAACAGCGCGCAATCAAAGTCCCAAACCTAAAGGTCGCCATTCACCCTGACTACCCGGATCAACAGGTATCTATTGGCGGGTCTCTGTCTGACAAAGGCAAAGCAGCTATATGCGCACTCCTGCAAAATAACTTAGATATTTTTGCATGGGAACCAAAGCATATGACAGGAGTGCCACGCTCCATCACGGAACACAAGCTGCAAATCCGACAAGGATATCCTCCAATACGACAGAAAAAGCGCGGACAAGCTCCAGACCGCGCAAAAGCCATCCTGGAAGAAGTACACAAACTAGTAGACGCAGGCATCATGCGGGAAGTCTACTACCATGACTGGCTCTCTAACCCAGTAATGGTAAAAAAGAGCGATGGCAGTTGGAGAATGTGCGTAGACTTTACAGACCTCAATAAAGCATGTCCACAGGACTGCTACCCGCTACCGGAGATAGACTGGAAGATCGAATCTCTGTGTGAATATCCCTTCAAATGCTTCCTGGACGCATACAAGGGATACCACCAAATTCAAATGGCGGAGGAAGATGAAGAAAAAACGGCCTTCCACACAAGTCAAGGGGTCTACTGCTATACAAAGATGCCCTTTTGCCTAAAGAACGCAGGAGCAACATACCAACGATTGGTAGACACTGCGTTCGAGAAACAAGTAGGCCGCAACTTGGAAGTCTACGTCGATGATCTCGTCATCAAAAGCCATACAGAGGAAGAACTAGTGCGCGACATGGAGGAAACGTTCAAAACACTGCGGAGAATCAACATGAAATTGAACCCCAAGAAGTGTACATTTGGCGCTACAGAAGGCATGTTTCTCGGGTATCTGATAGAACCCGATGGGATCAAGCCTTGCCCAGAGAAGACCCAAGCAGTCATTGACCTCCCCTCACCGCGCACACTGAAGGAGGTTCAGTCACTAAACGGCAAGCTAGCCGGACTGAACCGATTCTTATCCAAATCAGCGGACAAGTCACTTCCCCTATTCAAAACACTCAAGAAGTGCACAAAAAAGGGAGACTTCAGGTGGACCGCGGAAGCAGAAGAAGCCTTCCAACAGCTCAAACAACACATAGCAGCGCTCCCAAAGCTTGTCGCGCCCCGACCAGGGGAAGAGCTGATCATGTACCTATCTGCGACTCAGGGAGCAGTCAGCGCAGTACTACTGACCGACAGGAACTCCGTCCAAACACCCATCTATTTTGTTAGTAAGGCGCTCAAGAAGACAGAGATTAACTACACGCAATGGAAAAGTTGGTCCTAGCCTTAGTGTTTGCAGCGAAAAGACTGCGCAGGTATTTCCAAGCGCACCCAATAGCTGTTATTACAGACCAACCCATCAAGCAAGTTATCTCGAGACCCGACGCATCGGGACGCCTACAAAAATGGAGTGTGTTACTGGGTGAGCATAACATATCATACAGACCGCGCACTGCAATCAAAGGGCAGATATTGGCCGACTTCATCATTGAGAAGCCAGATACTGACACTACACCGGCGACAAGCAAGAGGGAACCTCAAGAACCATGGATTCTATTCACTGATGGATCCTCATGCGTAGATGGATCAGGTGGTGGTCTTATTCTCACTAACCCAGAAGGAGATGAATTCACATACGCACTGCGTTTTGAATTCACAGCCACGAACAACGAGGCAGAATACGAAGCACTCATGGCTGGGTTACGCATCGCAGCTCAAATGGGTGCACGCAACCTAGAAGCGAACGTCGATTCACGGCTAGTTGCTAACCACGTGTTAGGCGAATATGTAGCAAAGGAGGAACACATGATCCAATACCTCAAAAAAACCAAATCTCTGATCCAGAACTTCGATAGGTTTACCATCAAGCAGGTTCCCAGGGGCGAAAACAGGAAAGCAGATGCGCTGAGCAAGATTGCATCCACCAGTTTTGCGCATTTATCAAAACAAGTATTGGTGGAAACCTTGAAAAACAAGTCAATCGTAGAAATGGAAATATCCACGGTGATAGAAGAGGAAAATCCTACATGGATGACACCCATCATCAACTACATCAGCAAGGGCATACTACCCCAGGAGTAGAAGGACGCTCGAAGGATACGGCGTACAGCGCAGAAGTTTGAACTTCGAGATGGCGTCCTATATAGGCGCTCTTTCCTGCAACCGTGGCTGCGTTGTGTTGGACCCCTTCAAGCAGACTATGTGCTCAGAGAAATCCACGTTGGCT
This sequence comes from Artemisia tridentata subsp. tridentata, assembly GCA_021014915.2. Taxonomy (NCBI): domain Eukaryota; kingdom Viridiplantae; phylum Streptophyta; class Magnoliopsida; order Asterales; family Asteraceae; genus Artemisia; species Artemisia tridentata. The sequence goes on along the minus strand of CP139505.1, from coordinate 345,751,252 downwards.
CATGCAGTATGCACTCAGGACCACGGTCCGTTGTAGCACGAGCCTTGAGGTCAGGATATTACTGGCCCACCATGCATCGTGATGCGCGCGATATGATACGGAAATGCAGCAACTGTCAAGTGCATAGACCTATTCCGCGCCGACCACAACAAGAACTAACTCCCATCACCTCTCCATGGCCCTTTTATAAATGGGGCATTGACATCGTAGGCCCCTTTCCTGTCGCAGCAGGAGGATTAAAGTTCCTTATAGTGGCCATTGACTACTTCACTAAGTGGATTGAGGCGAAGGCAGTGGCCAGCATAACAGGCAACCAAGTCAAACGATTCGTTTGGGACAACATTGTATGTCGCTTCGGATTACCTGGGGAAATCATCTCGGATAACGGAAAACAATTCTGTGATAACCCATTCAGAGATTGGTGCGCACAATTGAATATCACGCAACACTTTGCGTCAGTTAAACATCCACAAACTAATGGTCTGGTTGAACGCGCGAACCGCAGTTTGGGTGAAGGAATCAAAGCGCGCTTGGACAGACACAAAGGCAAATGGGTGGAGGAACTATCACACGTTTTATGGGCGCACCGCACATCAATCAAAGTTAGCACGGGCGACACACCATTCTCTCTTGTCTACGGGACAGAAGCTGTCATACCAGCCGAGATTGGAATGCCAACTATCCGCACAGCGGAAGTGAATATCACAACAAATGATGATGAGCGGCGCATAGACTTGGACCTATTAGAAGAGAAGCGCGAACGCGCATTCATACGCGAGGCAAAGGCGAAAGCAAAAATGAAGAAGTATTATGACGCAAAGGTCAGAAACAACTCCTTCAGGCCAGGAGACTTTGTATACCGTGAAAACGACGCGAGCCACGCAGAAGACACGGGAAAACTTGGACCCAAATGGGAAGGACCTTATGAAGTCACAGAAGCACTAGGCAACGGCGCCTACAAGCTGCGTAATACGGAGGGCCACGAGCTACCACGCACTTGGAATATCTGCAATCTCAAGAAATGCTACCTTTAGTATAGGCCACGGCCCACGCACGGACAACTATGCACTCTAGTACGTGCCCAATAATTGTCGTGTATTTTTTAATTTTTCTTTCCATAAGAAATTGTCTTTTTAATTTTGATAAACTTGCAAGTATTAATAAAACGTTATGGTTTCTAGCTAACTCCATAACACATTTAACTCTATTGTTTGCATCTTTCATTATCGTGTTTCAATATTGTTATAATCTTGCCTACATGGCGTGCATGCACACACTAAGACCCACGATGGCAGAAAGGATGAGTAAACCTAATAAACAACTCGTTGAGTAAGAGGGTTGCAAACCCATCAACTTTGGATCACGAATCCTTGTTAAACACCTTGCGCTCAAGACGTTGGCGCAAGTTCCTTACGCAACCCACGACGGATGCGCACTAGGGCACACTGTGCGCGTTTAACAACTCAGGAAATCAAGACTCTTGATTCCTTACAGTAAAATACGACAAGTAAACTTACAAAAATACATAGACGACTATGATTCCCTTCTTTTCATTAAGTTGGAAAAATTCAATACACGACTACGGTCCTTACTTAAGAAAATTCATACATAATGATGATTCTTCTTTTCTAAGTACGCTTAGACACTTAAAGACATCTTCACGCAAGGATACATAAGTCATATAAGAACTACGAGTTCAAAAGCGTAAGTATTTGGAAGTTGTAAAAACACTAAGTACAAAAGCAAAATTTCTATATATAGAAATACGTTTCTACAAAAGACTTGTACAAAAAAGCTAAATGCTATATGTACGCCTTAGCTGGCTGGAGCCCCCACTCAAAGTCGTTTCCTTTGCATCCTCGAGCCGCTTCAACAACTCTGCATCATCAAGGGAAACAGTGGCCACGGAGACAGGCACACCGTCGGATCTAGGCTGATGCGCAGCGCCTATGCCGCACAGAATGGCCTTCCCTTTCACGCCTTTCTTTCTTGCGACTCTGGAAACATGAGCATTTAGAGACCTTTGCAAAGAAATCTCTTTCTCAATACGGAAAGGATTCAGAATGTCACGAGGCTGAGCAAAAATGGGTACCTTCAACTGCGCTACGTCAGGCTTCAAGTAGAAGTCCAATTGCTGATCTGCATCATCCTGCAGATGCCTGGGAAGAGTGAGCCCCGCCATGATCACGCTGATAGGCTGATCCTGATCACGCTCCAAACGAGCGATATGCGGAAGCTCAAGCTTTTTTAGCTCTTCCATGGCAGCAACAAGCTCAGCACGGGCATTCGCCTTGTACCCAGGTACCTCGGCAAGCGGCACGGTCAACAACTTGGCCTCAGCAAGCTTGTTTGCGGCCAAGGTCTCACCGTGCGCAATAGCGCACTCCACAACCTTTCCAAAGGAGGTGGTGACCTCAGGATGCTCCAGCGTACACATGGCGGCCAGGCGAAGACCATGACTGATCAACCACCTACGAAATAACACAAGTGTTAATAAGAAAGAGGGTCTAAAATATATACAAGTTATAAAGAGATAAAGCAGCATGTACCTGCGCTCAGCCACGGACTGAACCATATGGGGGTATAGCTCCTCATCATATTCGATGCTGAGCCTGCGGAGCTTCTCCTCTTGCATCTTCAGCGCAAGCTCCATGCGGCTACGGAACTCCTCAATGTTGGCAAAGTGCTTGCTCCTATTCTGTTGCAAGTACTTCAGCGCCCATAAAGAGTTACGCTTCTGACGGTCCGCATCAACACGCTCCTGCTCCAGCTCAGCCATCACCAAGAGCTTACCCTCAGCCAATCTTTGCGCAGACGCTTCTGCGCGCTCCAGTTTAGCCTTGGAGCTCAGCTGCTCAGCTTTAGAGCTTGCTAACTCAGCCTGAACAGACGCTAACTGCGCCTGCAGTCTGGAAACTTCCTCGGACTGGCACACCCTGGCTTGTGCCACCAGCTCGGACTGGCGCACAGCGATGGAAGCCAGCTCCTCCATCATAGAGTCCAACGGACTTGATTCCCCTCCAATATCCCTTGGTGAAGGCGCCCCATCCAGAAAGGGACTCACCTTGGGGGGCGCACTTCCATCTACGACGCCAGCGTCCTCCACAGGCTGTTCACTGCACGAAAGATCAAGAAGCAAGGTCAGCGCACGAAAAACAGTCAAGCATATACAAAATCCTAAGGGATTGCTAAAAAATACTTACATGGGGGGAGGAGACGAGGACACGTCCTTCTCAATCTCAGTCATGGACGTACTCCCACCAGACTTCTCATCCACACTGAGGACACGAAGAAACAAAGTTAGAATAAAGTATAACTTGACAAAAGTTCATAACTAATAACTAAGATACTTACTTCATCTGCACTTTAGTAAAAGATGGACTCTCCTCAGCCTCAGGTCGCGGCCTCTTGGAAGACCCTTCACCATCACCACCAAGCGCTCTCTTGCGCGTCAGTTGGGAGCGCTCCTCCATTTCACTGTCAGTCTCCTCTAAATGGATCAGCGTTTCATTGGGAAGAGGCTGCGCAGTGTCAGGACCCTGCTGCAAAGGAGGAGCCACCTCCTGCAACGGCTCAGCTACCACCACATCAGGGGAGCCCTCAGACTCTGGAATAACCAAGTCCACGACGCGCCCGGCCGTCGCCTCCAGAATGGTCATCTCACCCTCCCTCAGAGGACGCACCCCCCACTGCCACGGAACGCGGTGTCTCCAAGTTAACAACCGCAAAAAGATCCATCTCTGCGTATAAAGTAGACAAAGAGAAGCAAGTTACATAAAGTATGGAAAACGAAGAAACGCTTACATTAATAACGACAGTAAGACGACAGAAGGAGCACCCACCCGTGCCATCCGCACCCAAGAATGTGGGAACCTCTGTCTCAAACTCGAAGTAGTTGCGACTGATGCCCATATGCACCAGGAATGCTTCCGGATATGGCTTGATGGGAAGGCGGTTTTCATCAATGATCGCCGCATGATCCGCGTTATACCACGTCTCGGGGGGGCGCTCATCCTTAGGCAGAGTGGCACGGGTGTAAAATTGAAAATTGGAAGGAAAAACGGCGGCGTCAACCCAAAAGAATTTCTCCCTCTAGTCCTTGAGTTTATCTACCTTCTTCACATAGCATTGTAACTTGCCCACGCGCTTAGAGAAGGTAACCCACCCATTTGACCACGTTGCGTGATAGAACGCGCGAAATAATTGGAGGGTCGGGTGAATCGCTAACAAGCGACAGTTCACCTCAAAATTGGCAATCTTCCCAGCACCAATACAATGCAACTGTGAGATGTGGAGCTCGTAATAATTAAGTATATCACTCAACAGCACGGAAATGGGTACGCGCTGATTCGCCCACTCGAAAAAGCGCGTATATAGCCCCACTTTCCCTACGGGGAAATCCGCGATGGTGTCATTTGGACCTGGTACCTCTGGGTGCAGATCCAAAGGGATAAAGTAATCCGAGGTGAACTGATTCAGTTCACCTTCGGTTATGTTAGAAGTGAAATCCTGAAGTTGCAACACCATTTTGTGTTTCAGACTGTGCGCAAGCGCTATTACCTTCGAATTATCGTTTTTTGATAGCAGATTCGAAGAGGTAAAAATGGCGGAAAGGTGATTTTTTAACTATGGATATCACAGTGAATGGAGGCGGTAGTTTATATAGTTTTCCACCCACCACAGATGACTGACACGTGTATCCCACTAACTCAAATCGTGTGGCTGGGAGATGTGACGGTACAGGACACGTGGATAGCCTCTCCACTTCCCGAGGTACCCGAATTGCACTTTTTTGGACTAGATACATCATACGTGCGTTTTTTGGCGGTATATTTTTGAAATCTTCCCGCGTACGCGTGGGGAATAATTTCGACACGACTTTAGTCTAGCATCCGCAGGTTTTACCCTACGCACACTAGACTGGGGGGACATGATGACGTATAGTCTACACCCGGGTCACGGACCCGATTAGTAAACAATACTAATACTTAAGCCCACCACGTACGGGCCGCCATGGCGATAACTGGACTACCAGTTATACGGCTTGGGCCTACAAGGTCCAAGCCCAAAGTTATTTTCGGATTGGATATGGAGTATCTCCTAATTAAAGGGGATATATACCAAATATCCGATGTCGGCGAATGCGCCGAGGAGTAGGGAACACGAAACCTACTAGGGTTTCATATGTATATAAAGGGCACTCAGGCCCTCGGTAAAGGTACGGTCTACTAAAACCCTAACTCTTCACTAAAACCTAAACTTCGATTACTTACTCTCACGCCGGAGGATAATCGGGGGAGACAATCCCTCGATAAGCCTAACGGTGTTTGCTCTTTTTCTTAGTGCGCAGGTTCTATCAAGCATTAAGATCTAATTGGTACGAGAACAGGAGTCTTAACAAGGAACACCCAACTTTTGTATCAACAAAAACCATTCACAGAAAATACTCAAGAAATTCGTCCATAAGTCCAGGAGAAGGGAGAAAGTCGAATATACCATTTTTATTGCTTGTGGAATCATTGTCTTTCACTTGTAATCTTATTTCAAATCGTTGTAAGACTTTCAATCATGGTTTCTAATGTTCAAAGTATTGAGTTTACATTTATGTTTGCTATGAGTGGCTAGTGCCTTTGTGCACTTGCTTAGATGATGTGTATTATTCATTGATTGGCATATGATTGTGATAACATGTTTTAATTCAATTTCAAGTCGATTCTAAGAACCAATTGTGATAAAGTTTCATAGTGACATTTGGGTAATCAAGTTTAACTAGTGCTAGTAATCTTAAGGGTTGAAAGAACTATTGTTATTCCACTAGTTATAATCATTTGTCTATGAATGATTGTTGTCTTCCACTATTCTTGATTAAACAAAGGAACTTAATTGTGATTGTAATGAAAATGCTTTTGTCTATCAAAACGGATTGATTGTAAACCACTTTAAAGGTCGAGAGATTAATAGTTTGCTTTCAATTGTGACCTTTTGTCTATAATCGGTTACCTTCCGTATTGACCATTTCCTAAGCTTGTTTGATTAGACAAAAGATTGTTTTTGTGTTTGAGGAACACCAACTCATGAACCTTGAATTGATCTTGAATTGATTGGTTAAACGTAATGCTTGTTTTTATAAACCAAGATCTTGACGAAGGTTTAATTTGTAGAAAACAATAGATTAGTGTCAAAACTAATTATCACAACCAACATGTTATCCAAAGTTATCACAATCATATTAGTCAATTGTAGTACACTAGTCTAAGCAAGTGTAGTTTTTAATCATTTGAATTTTCATAATATCATTACTACTTGTTTGAGATAGTTGCTTTTAACTTACAATTTGATTCACTACACAAATCCTTGCGAACGATCCCGACTTACCATCAAAATCTTGCTACAACGGACGAGTATACTTGCTCGTATGTGTTGTCATTAGATTCGGTAATTCACCCCTTATAAATTTAAAACTTGCACCGAACCGGGCACATCAACAAGAAGGAATTGTTTATGACGAGACTTATGCCCCCGTAGCTAGATTAGAATCTATAAGAATACTCCTTGCCTATGCATGCGCCCTAGACTTTAAGTTATTTCAAATGGATGTGAAAAGTGCATTCCTTAATGGTTTTATCAATGAGGAGGTATACGTGGCACAACCTCCAGGATTCATTGACTTCGCAAAACCTGATTATGTTTATAAACTCAAGAAAGCTTTATATGGACTCAAACAAGCTCCTAAGGCTTGGTATGATCGATTAAAAGCTTTTCTTATTAAACATGATTATTCCATGGGAATGGTAGATAACACTCTTTTCACTAAAAAGAAAAGCCCAAATCTCATCATTGTCCAAATATATGTCGACGACATTATATTTGGATCGACTTGTCAGGATATGTGTGATGAATTCGCCAAAATCATGCATGATGAGTTTGAGATGAGTATGATGGGTGAACTAAATTTCTTTCTAGGATTACAGATAAAACAATTAGAAGATGGAATATTTTTTAATCAATCTAAGTACATTAAGGAGATGCTTAAGAAATTTGGATTAGAAGACTCTAAGCCTATGAAAACACCGATGTCCACAGAAATAAAACTCACAAGAGATGAAGAAGGTGAGCCCGTAGAAAACACTAAGTATAGAGGAATGATAGGTAGTTTATTATATCTAACGGCAAGTAGACCGAATATCATGTTTAGTGTCTGCCTTTGTGCTCGCTTTTAAGAGGATCCCAAAACCTCTCACCTAGAAGCGGTTAAGCGTATCTTCTGATACATTAAAGGCACTATACACTTAGGATTATGGTATCCTAAGGGATCGGGCATAGAAACCATTGTCTATGCGGATTCGGATCATGCGGGAGACTACGTGGATAGAAAAAGCACTAGCGGTATTTTTACATTTATGGGATGTTGCCTAACATCTTGGTTTTCGAAGAAGCAAACCGCTCTTGCTATTCTTACTACAGAAGCCGAATATGTAAGCGCTGGAAAGGCATGTCAACAAGCTCTATGGATGAAACAAGCTCTCGTAGATTATGGCATTAGGTTAGATAATGTCCCAATTATGTGTGATAATAAAGGTGCTATAGACTTAAGTAAGAATCCCGTACAACACTCTAGGACTAAACATATAGAAATACGTCACCACTTCCTTCGCGACAAAGTTCAAAAAGGAAACATATCTATAGAAAAGATTGCATCGGAAGATAACATAGCAGACATATTCACTAAACCCCTTAAGCGCGAACTCTTTAACCACTTACGTTTAGGCCTAGGAATGATGGAACAAATTAACTGAATTTTCTGCACTTTTAGTACATTTTTCATCACCAGAGGGGCGGCCCCCTTATTGTTATAAAGGCGGCCCCCTTAATTATTAAGGGGACCGGCCTATCATTAAGGGGACCGGCCATCTGTCTGTAATTTTTTTTTCTTTCTTTCCCTCATCTCATCTGTGTCTAGGAATCTGTTTTGCACAAAATTAAAGATTGAGAAACATTTTCTTTTGCATAAACATATTTATATACAAAAACCAATCTATTTTATTCAAATCATTCTCACATCTAGGAAAACACATGAAAACCATTTTCCTTGCATACATATTCAAAAACATTTTTCTTTCATACATAAAATCTCACATGAACTATCAAAATACATAATCTAATATATATCTTTGATATTCATAAATTGAGCAAAATTAAATCAAAGAGACTTTGGATTGTTTCTTAGGAAATTTTTGCATTTAGGAGTCGAAACAATCACATCTCCACATTTGTTGCATATAGGCACACACTAAAACAAAATCACTAATCACCTCTCAACATTTGTTCCATTACCAATCCCTTGTTAGTTTCTAGTGACCTTGCTCTATGATCCTTGCTCTATATGATTACTTATCTTAACATTATTAATTGCTAGATAGAATTTCTTGCTTGCTTATTTGTTTAATTAATATGTTTTGCATGCATAAGTATTTATATATTGCATTCTTTCTTTCCTCAAAGAGTTGGACTTGCCCAAAACCAAAAACTCAAAACATAGCCTTTCTTCCCTATTCCTGCAGAAAAATCCAATTCTGGAACCCTGGACATCACCAGATGGGCGGCCCCCTTAATTCATAAGGCGGCCCCCTTAATCATTAAGGGGACCGGCCATCTGATGGTCGGGTTCACAGAATCTTTTTCTGCTTTTTAGCCCATTTCATCCTATACTTCCCAAAATTCACAAACATATTTTGTCCTAAACCACCCACCAAAACTTATCTTCCTAAACCACATCAATCCTCCACTATAAATAACCCCATTCATCACCATCTTCACTCATCTCATCATGTCTTCTCCCATCAAACCAAAACCAAAAACCTCAAGGTTAGCAAAGATGACCGTAAAACCCACATGGAAAAGAAAACCTAACCCTCATAACAAGTCCATCTCAACAAATGATGTGGCTAGACAACCATCTCCTCCATCCTCATTTGTTCCTAACTACTCTCCAAGATCTCAAGCTCATTCCATTGAACCATTCTACAAACCCTATCATATTGGCCAAACATCCACATTCATTCCAAACTACACTTCTAAACCTCAAACCAACTTCCATGAAACCTTTGAAAATCCTCATCATTTTGGTTAACCATCAAACTTTCCCTCAAACCACACATCCCAATTTCATCCATTCCCACCAAATGATCATATCCACATTCCCACGAAAAGGCAAAAGTTTCATGAAGAACTTAACCAAATCCATGATCTTAGTGATCTCCTTGCTATGCACCTTGCACAACGCAACAAGGGCCAACCTCCATCCTCACCCTACTCAAATTGCCTACCCCACTCTCTCAACTTGGATCAAGTCACAAACCACACCCACTATTGCCCTTGTTGCATCTTTCTTCAAAAACAAATTCTCCACTTGAGTGAAGATATTTCTTGGATCGAATATCTACTCACTCGTCCTCATCCTATTCCTCCCCTAAACCGATACAACATCGTTAGATCCACTTCATCCGCTCCATTTCCCTCACCATCAAATAACTAAGTCCCATTCACATGCTTTCCGCCCCAAAATAAAATCCCTCACCCTTTTGTGTCGCAAGCAAGTCCAATCGCTCTCTTTGGCAATTTTAGGATCATTTATATTTTTTTTTTCTTATGGTGTAATCATTATGCTTTAAGCATATTGTGTGATGTAATGTTGACTCATGTGTTATACATGATCACCTTGAATGCATGAATAAATTAGTTGTTTGTTCTAAATATTTTTGCTATGCATATATATGTCTTGTACTCCTAACTTGTTTTTGCAGCCAAGATTTCCATAGCTCGTCTCCTTGGTGCCCTCGAACGAGGGGGAGTATACATCAAGGGGGAGCTATAGTTTCCGTCAATATTCCTAATTGAATATGGTCGGCATAACCTTTTTGATTCTACAAAAAGGGGGAGAAGTGAATATAAACTCACTAAATACTTGTCCAAAAATAAATTTCTAGATTTAATGAGTTTAAGTTTTGTAATCATCAAAAAGGGGGAGATTGATGATATAAATGTTGATGCAAATAATGTTCTAAAAACGTTATTTATATCTTTTGATTATTTCACGTTTTGAGGATGACAAAATGTGATATCACGATACGTTAAAATCAACGTAAACAAGTCTTTAATCGGAAGATCCCGTTTCTACGCAAATCACTCTAGAAGAAAGTTACAACTTGAACTAGTGATCAAAGAAGTGAATTGATGTTTTAAAAATTCACATTTTAAATGGGACAAAACATTTTTTCAAAAATACACATGACAAATTATTTTTGAATTATTAAGAAATGTTTTAATGGAAAAATTAGTTTGAAAATCACAACAGCTATTTTTCCCCCCAAAATCAGCTCCAACCTTCCCCAAATAAGTTTTCACCAGAAAAGACAAAATTTGGAGCGTCCTAGTCTATGACGGCTCCACGGTTCCGTTAAATTTAATGGAGCCGTGGGGTATTTAACGGAGCCGTCCGTACCATTTTTTTTGTAACGTTCAGATTTTTCTTGCCTATAAATATCAACCCCTTTCACAGTTTTAGGCACCCTTCACACACAGAAAAATCCCCTAGCTTAATCCTCTCAAACCTTTCACTTCTTTAGATTAGTTTTCTTTGTTTCAAGAGTGATCCAATCATCCTTCAAGTGATCCTCTTCATACCTCTTCACTAGCAAGAGAAGAACACAAGTATCCAAGTTGATACAAGGTGTTGTCATCCCTCTTCATTAGCAAGAGAAGAACTCAAGGTATTCAAGAAGATACAAGAGTTATAGTTGTTAGGTTTTTGTAACACTTGTTACAACCTTGTTGTATCTTTGCATACATCAAGCTTATTTATCTTTTGTGAGTGAGAGTGAAGATCAAGTGTGATCTATAGAGATAGTGAACATCTCTTATAGCCATTGGGCTTGTGTGATTGATCAAGAAGATCAAGGGTCGATAGATTAGTGTTAGTTGAGTAGAGTGAAGTGAGTATTGATCATTGTGATCGTGTTGAGATCTTGGTGATCTCTTGAAGCCACTGGGCTTGAGTGTTTGGTCATGTGGACCTTGGTAGATTGGTGCTAGCTAAGATTAGCACTCGACATCTAGCTTAGTGTCGGTAATAGGATAAGCGACGTGTACGGTTTTCTCCGCCTGAAGGGAGTTTGTTGATATAGTATTTGAAAACTCTCGAGTGTGGTACTCGGGGAGTGGAGTAGGACGAAGAAGAGCTTCGTAGCTGAACCACTATAAATCCTCTGTCTTGGTTCGATCTTTCCAAATCTACTCTTTACTTTTATTTGTTATTATTACTTAGCTTAGTGTGTAGTTCATATTGGTGTTGATTGGTTACACATAGAGTTCGAATCAAAGTTTCCAATTGCTAACTTTTAAAACAAGATTTTTAAAAGGATTTTTAAACCGGTAAACTATTCAACCCCCCTTCTAGTTTCCCACAATTGGTATCAGAAGCCACGTCAGTCAAGATTTTAAAGTATATTGTATTTTAAAACTTGAATCGATCAATGGATTCAGACAAATATCTAGAAGGACAATCTATGCAAAGACCACCACTTTTCGAAACTGATTGTTTTATCTATTGGAAAACAAGATTCGAAACGTATATGAAATCAAAAGACATTGATCTTTGGCATGTTATTACCGAGGGTGACTTTCAACCAATTCAATTAAATCCAATAACTAAAAAGGATGAAATTATTTCATACGATAAACAAAGTGATGAACTAAAAAGAAAACTAGCCAAAAATAATGAGGCTAAAATGATGATTTATAATGCTTTGCCTAAAAAGGAATTCGAAAGAATTTTCATGTGTAATACGGCAAAAGATATTTGGAAAACTTTGTTAGTCACTCACCAAGGTAATAACCAAGTCAAAGAGAACAAGATAGATCTTCTTGTTCAACAATATGAACAATTCTCCATTTCGGAGGATGAGTCAATAGATAATGCTTTTGCTAGATTTAATACTATTATCACTAGTCTTAAAGCTCTTGATGAAGCCCTGGACTTTTTCTCACCTTTTGCACCCCAAACCTTCTGTTCTAAATCTTATCTAATCCTTTCCAAATCCTTTCAAAATCCTTTGATCATATATTCTTAAGCATTGGTTTCTAAGTGATCCAAGCTTCTACCATTCAAGTGCAAAAGAAGAATACTCCTTCAACAACTAGAGAAGAAGTATTGCAACTTAGTATCATCTTGCTACCTAAGTTGTTTGTATAATCATTCATTCATTTGTGTATAAGTTGTGTATATTTGTTAGATAGGTGTGAGCATAATTGTTTAGGATAGATTAGTGTGTAAGTAGTGAAGTTGTGAAGAAGTTAAGATGTGAAGGTGTGAAGAAGTAGAAGAGTACATAAGTAGTGCTAGGTTGTGAAGAAGGTGTGAAGCCGTAGTAAAGAAGTTGTGAAGAAGTCGTGAAGAAGAAGTTGTGAAGAAGTTGTGATTTAAGTTGTGAGATTGGTTCTAGCTACGATTAGAACTCGACATTTAGCTTTGTGTCGTTAAACTGGTGTAAGCGAAAGTTGTGTAAGGTTTTCTCCGCCATAAGGGAGCTTGTTGACATAGTGAAGAAAACTCTCGATTTAGGTGCTCGGGGAGTGGAGTAGGGCAAGGAAGGTGTCCTTGTAGCCGAACCACTATAAATCTTTTGTCTCGCGGTTCGATCTTTCTATCTCTATCTTTCATTTCATTTCATTACTTCACTTACATTGCTTATCTATATTTACTTACATTTGTTCATATTGTTCAAGAGTTGAGCTCACATAAATTCGAATCTAAGTTTTAAAAGTAAACAAAGTTTTCATAATAAAAATTAAAAAGACGTAAAACTATTCAACCCCCCCTTCTAGTTTTCCACATAAAAGAAACTTATATTCAGTTTACCCAAAAGCTACTTTCAAATTCAAATTAAATTCATCAGTTTAATGCCTAGAAGTTAGTTTAAGCATAAAGCCATAACAAGACAGAGTACAATCTCTGGCACCCGGGAATGTGGTTCAGGACCTAATAGAGCGCCATCATTCTTAGGTAACCCCAAACTTGGACACTGTCCGTCACATTCCGTGGCCCAGCAGTACTACCTAATGGCTTTTGCAATATCTAACTCTTAAAACTAGTTTAAACATCTACACTGTTCCAGAAAAATAAGAATACTTGAACATAAACATAAATTGTCTTGTAGAAACAATATATTCATCTAATGCAACTTGTTTTCTTCAGCTATCTTTCTCTCAATAGCTTCTTCAACCATGATTTTCATCTTTTCTTTGTCTTGGAATCTCCCAGCAAACTCCATAGCTTTCTCTGACATGAATACACGTTTCTCATTCACCTCATGCAAAAGGATCTTGGCTACATACCTCATCCTCATTTTTTTCATCTGTTCCTTATATCTTGCATTTTTTTCATCCAAGATGTTGATCTTCCATTTCAATCCTATCTCACCTTGAAACGTCTCCATATGCATCAATGTGTATATGCCACAGTCAATCTTGTTATCTTTAGTTCTCCATCTCATCTTTGGAACTTTTGCTGGAGCCTCTTTCATTAGTTGGTTAACACATGGGTGGCCAACACTCATCAAATATTGTAGAAACACTGCTTTCTGCAAATTGACATAAAATTAAAGAGATATTACTTACTACAATCTATATATAATGATATTAGTATGCATATAAAATATAAGTATACAAATACACTTCATTTAAAGATTTTCTTACCACAAATTCAAAGACAGCTTTGTATTTGCCTTCATAATCTGCATCAGATATACTGTTGTCCAGTATAACAGCATTACCTTTATCAAGGTTGAAAACAATGACATAGTAATGATCATGAGCAATTATCGGGAAGAATGCAATGTTTAATCATTTTATCAAACTTGTTATACTGCACTTGTGTGTCTTTGCTCTGCTTCATAACCTCTGGTAGCTGTTTTATCACAAGAGATAATTTAAAATCAATTCATAGATACTCTAAATATACACCTATTTTTGAAATTTAAATATACTTACCATTGCATCTGTTTTGAAGTAGTATCTTCTCTTCCCTTTCGCATCTTTATTGTTACTTTCTTCATGATTCAAAACTAACACAAATGCATCAATTACATGATTTTCTATTTCCAATCCAGGTACAAGTGACTGCATTGATATTCTTGGTACAATTGTTTCCATCCCATCATTGAATACCTGCTCTCTGTGTTTAGTATCACAGGTGATAAATATCAGTTTCTTAAGTATTCATAATATGTCACTGGTGATAAATATCATAAATTTAAGAGAAACAAAAAATATTTAAACTTACATGATGTCTCCTTCCATTGACAATAAGCTGCTTGCCAACATGGTTTCATGTTCTGTTAAGGGATCCATCGTACTAGCCATTTTGTTATTATATGGTGACTTCAAGTATATTGATGGTTTCATTTTCCTTTTCCCTTCAGCAACATCCTTCCCAGTTCCGAATGGTTTTTGTTGTATTTTTGGGCTTTGAAATTCTGCAATTTTATCCTTTCCTGTTGCTTGTTTTTCATCTCTTTGTTTTTTGGCAGAAGCTTCTTTTTCAGCCTGTATTGAAAGCAAATTAAAATGGAAATAAAGAGAAATAAGTTGATAAATATATTACAATTCATGTTAACAAATATATTACAGATGATAACTTAATATTCTAATGAAATATTACCTGTGATACAAAATAAAATATTAGGTATCACATGTGATACTTTCTTAAAATGATAATTTAAAGTCAAAAGTAACTAACCTTTTCTTTTGCTCTTTTTTCATTAAGCTCCTTTAAAGCTGCTTTTCTTTTCTCAGCTGCTTTCTTTTCAGCCTCTTGCTTAGCAGCTTCTTTTTGTTTTGCAGCCTCTTTCTCAGCAGCTTCTTCCGAAGCCTATTTTATTAAAGAATTAAAAACTATTAGATTGTATCATTTGAGATATTACCATTTCTCATATTACTATTTTTGTTTTATTACCTTTTGTTCCTTCAATTTTGCTGTTATTTCATCTTGTCTTCTTTTTTCAGCAGCTTCTTTTTGTTGTTTGATAACTTGTAATCTTTTTTCTTTTGCTGCATTTTCTTTTGCAGCAGCTTCTGCAGCAGAATCTGCTTCTTTATCTTTTTCATTTTTATCCTTTTTTTTCGGCAACTTCAGTTGCTGCCTCTTTCGCAGATTCTACTTCTTTAGCCTATTTTTTCAATTAAAAAAAATAAAAAAATTAAATACATATAAGCACTTTATCACATATTATATAAGCATTTTATCACTTGTGATATAACTATTTTAAAATCACTAATATCTTACCTTTTCAGCATGCTGTTTCTTCTTTAGTTCTTCGTTTTCTTGTTCTTCATCCAACTTTTCTCCTTCCTTGTTGCTTGCTTCTTTTTTACCTTCATCTCCTCCATCATCATTTCCTCCATCATTATTTCCTCCGTCATCATTTGCTCCATCATCATCATTTCCATCAGCATCATCATCTTTTTTACCTTCATCTCCTACATCATCATTTCCTCCATCATCATCATTTCCATCATCATCATCATCTTCTCCATCACTAACCTCTTCATCATCATCACTTCCATTACTTCTTTTACTAGTTCCTGTCTCATCATCCACCACTCTCCCAAATTCATCGGTTTTCATTCCTAATCTGAATTCCGTATTGTATCTTTCCAAAAACATCCTTATTGTTTCATCCCCAGGGTATATCTCCATGCTAACTTTGATAGTAGTTTCTAATTCTCTTTTATATCTTAAAACTCTATCAAAGTTTTCTTCAATTGTATCATATACTACCTGTTAAAAAAAAAACAAATAAGCATTTAAAACTACTGATATCAATTAATCTTTTAATTTATCAATAGTGATATCTAACCTGTCTCTGCTTTTGAATTTCTTTTTCTTGATCGTCATCATCTTCTTCGATGACTATCACTGACCCAAACTCTTCTCTACTCATTTCCATGTCCTGCCTTTCCTCCAACAGCTTTGTGTTCCAGTTCTTAATGGCTGGCCATTTGCGTGGCACATTCATTTGTTCAAACTTTGTGTAATGCAAGTAAATGAGCTGTTTTCAATCAAAAGAAACTTTTATTAAATGAATAAAAATCAAATTAGATATACTAGTTATCAGTATAAGTACTCATTATCACAAGAGATATACTACCTAAAATTGAATAAAACCACTACAACTATTTTTATGTGTGTTGTATCACCTGTGATACATATGACCTGCGTTATATCACAGGTGATATACTACAAAAAATTGAAAAAAACAACTACAACAGTTAATAATAAACGATGTTATACTACCAAATCACATTAGATATACTAGTTATTAGTATAAGTACTCATTATCACAGGAGATATACTACATAAAATTGAATAAAACCACTACAACTATTTTTATGTGTGTTATATCACCTGTGATACATATGACCTGTGTTATATCACAGGTGATATACTACAAAAAATTGAAAAAAAACAACTACAACTGTTAATAATAAACGACGTTATACTACCAAAAATCAAATAACCACAACTGTTTTATCAAAAGTGATTTTATACCAAAAACTGAATTATCACTGGTGATACTCTACATCAAATTTCATAGAAAGGATATATTTAAAGTAAATTGTTACTTACAGTGAATGTCAAATGAGGTCCATAGTACCAATTTTCATTTGTTCTGTCATCCCAGTGATCCTTGCTACCTTTTATGCAATTCCAAATGAATGTGCACCAATCTATGTTGGGTATGTCTTCTGCTGACATTACGTTTTGCAGCACATGATACTTCAACATAGAAGAATTATCACACATCCCCAAACAGTTTCCAAACAGCATCAAATAATTCAAATCAAACAAGAAGTCTGTTCCTTCTGTCGATTGAATTATACCAGACAATGTTGATGTTGTTATTCTCCTTCTGTTGGCAGGAAACTGTGCCATAAATTTGCAGTAAACTGTGTCTTGTTTCAACCTTTGTCTCTCAACATAGAATGGTTTAGGCCCCATTGGAATTCCCAATACTTCTCTTATCTTTTTCGGAGTTATTTTGATAACACCACCATTAGGCAATGTGATCTCCATTGTACTAACATCCAAATGCGTTAAAATGAAGTATGGTAGCTTTGAAGGGACTCTTGTGAATGGGAAATCAAGCAACGTTCCAAAGCCCATTTGTCTGACCCTTTCCCTTCTCTCTGGGCTAAGTTTAACCGAAACATCAAAAAATGGTTGTACAGTCGTCTTGGCTCTCAACGACTTGAAACATTTTACTCTTTCTTCATCTTCTTCATCTTCAATTTTTTTCCCTTATCCTTAAACTTCTTTTCTTCAACAACCATATCATCATTGGTTTCATCCTCCTCCTTCTTTTTTTCAACTTTATTCTTAACAACCTTCTTCTTTTTTTCAACAACCGTTTCATCAACCTTCTTATCCTTAAACTTCTTCTCTTCAACAACCATTTCATCATCATCCGTTTCATCCTCCTTCTTCTTTTTTTCAACTTTCTTCTTAATAAAATTCTTCTCCTTTTCAACCCTTTTTCTTTTTCCAACAACCGCTTCTTCCATCTGTTCCTTTTTCTTTTCCTTTTCCTTATTGATTTTCTTTGTCTCTTTTTCATTCTCTTCTAATCGTTGCTTCTTGGCAGCACTTCTTGTTATAGCACTTGGCGATTCTTTTGCTGTTCTTTTCTTCTTTTTATCCTTCTTCTTTTTTGCAACAATCTTTTTCCTCTGTTGCACAACTGATGGTCCTGGTGATAAAACTATCGCTGTTTCTGGTGATAAAACAGGTATGGCATCAACTGTTGTTGGTGTGTCTTCAGATGTTGTTTGCGCAGGTGATGCTTGATTTAATGGTTTAATGTATCTTGGTGTATTCAAAGAGAATATCTCAGGTGTTGTTTTTTCTGGTGTTGTCTCGAGAGATAATCTTCTTACATTTGTCTTTGTATATTTTGTGGGTGATGTTTGTGTTGACGGTGTTGATGGGTTCACCCTTGTTGGTGTTGATGTTCCGGTTGGATATGTTTTTTTCTTTTTTATGATGCTCTTTTCCTTTTCATTTCTTGGGCTTGTTTCTTTGATCTGGATTTTATTTCTGAATGCTTACATGCAAAAAACAAATCCCAATTAAGTTTTACGAATATCATATATGATAAATAAATACACATTCTACTACAAGTGTATGTATCACTGGTGATATATGAAATCTGGTACGCCGCATACATTCACGTTTTCATCACAGTTAATTCTTATGAAGCAGACAAACGTATATGTTACAATATACCTTTAATTTTATCAATCTCTGGAGATGATTTCAAAAATTCACTTGTCTTCACAACTGCATATACAATTTTTTTTTAGATAGTTACACAATGTATGCAATTTTTATATGTAAAGCTTTATTAACATAAACTAACCGTTTAAAGCTTTCATTGTATCCACTTCCTCTTGGCTATCTGCCTCTCCTTTATTTTCATAAAAGCAAAAATTTAATCTCTCATGTTAAACAAAAAAATATAAACTAAAAATCACATCACATATACAAGTTATCAGTACAAGTGCTCATTATCTCAAGTGATATACTACTAAAAATTGAATAAAACTACTACAGCTGTTTTTATGTGAGTTATATCACAGGTGATATATTACATATAACCTGTGTTATATCACAGATGTAAAATTATCTCAGTGCAAGTGCTCATTATCTCAAGTGATATACTACTAAAAATTGAATAAAAATACTACAGCTGTTTTTATGTGAGTTATATCACAGGTGATATACTACTTATCACAGGTGATACAAATAACCTGTGTTATATCACAGGTGATACTTATCAGTTCAAGTGCTCATCACAGATGTAAAAAACCACTACAACTGTTCATAATAATAGATGTTATACTACCAAAAATACAATAAGATACCTACAACTGTTATATCACATGTGATATACTACTTATCAGTTCAAGTGCTTATCAAAAAGTCATATTCTACAAAAAAACTGAACAAAAACACAACATACATCACAATCTCTCATTCTACAAATAAAACTCAAATAAGTACATAATCATCACATGCATCACAGTATCACATAAAAAATAAACAAAAAAATACACAAAAAAATTCATATGAAGCATTAAAATTCATAAATAAGTACAAAATCACTAGAAATACTATTAAAACAACTAATTAATTAGTCGAAACCAACGTACCTTCATCTCCAGACTGAATAGGTTCATTTTGAATCATTTTTTTTGGGGATCTGCTTGTGCACTCGATGATTCTTCCATTTTTGTGTTATCATTATGATTTTAACGGTTAAAAAACGGTTAGTTTTGATTGTTTTTTGGTAGTTTTTTTTTATGTTAAAGGGATTTTTATGGTGGTTAGAGAGAGAAAATGACTTTTAGGTTAAAGGGATTTTGTTGAAAGTGAAAGGTCTAGAGTGGGGTTGGTGGAGTTAGTGAGGTAAGTTTGTTGATTTGGCAAAAGTGGTCCCTCCGTTTATCACTTGTGTTGAAAGTGAAAGGTTAGATAGGCTAACAAAATAGACTGATAAAAATTTGTCTCCATAAATATGATAAAATATTTCACCATATGCCTATTAAAAATGAGTTTAAAAACAGACTACTAATACTTGTGAAATTATTAGTTTAACTGGTTTATGTATAAACTTTTTTATTTTTTATGTATGACTTGTGATATTAATTTTAAGCTTGATTTTTTGGCTAAAAACTTGTTGTTACACTAACCCAATAAAGAAAAATAATTTGGGCTTAATGAGCAACCCAAACAGTTTGCATAAACTGTAGTTAGCTACATAAATTGTGAGGTATCACCTGTGATACAAAATAATATATTAGGTATCACATGTGATACAAAATAACTTATTAGGTATCACCTGTGATACAAAATAACATATAGTTATCACCTGGTCATATATAAAGAAGCTTACATTCAGTTTACCCAAATAGTACCAACATACGACATAACCGACCTTACATACAAAAATGTAACAAATAGTCTAAACATAGTAAAATAGAACCAACATTGTTTTTAAACTGCTTAAAGGAAATACTTGACTACGCTCCAACGTAAACTGCATCAGTTTCTAAACTGCACTAGGAACATGAATTGCGTCTTGTTCATCTTTCTTCTTCTTGATGTTGTCTTTGATCATCTGTTGTTTTTTTCCTTGTCTGTGTTTTCTCTTGCAAACTGGTGTGCATGTTCAATCATCATTTCTCTATGCATGTTTATTTCATGCATCAACATTTTTGTTGCATATTTAACTCTCATCTTGATTAGATCCATTGTTTGGCCTTCTGCTTCAGTTGGGAAACCAAAGTTCCATTTTGAGGCTGCTTCTCCATTGTAATTTTGCATATGCATCATCACGAAAACGCCACAATCAACCACGTTATTCTTAGTTCCCCACTTTAACTTCATAATGGTAGCCTTTTTTTTCATCACATCTAACGCTCTTGGATGCTTGTATCACTCCAAGTGTTTTGAAAACAGCTTTTTCTGTATAAACAAATATTTTAAATTGATGTTACTTCTTATTAAATGAAATATAACTGAGGTTATCAAATGTGATGTTTCAAATTTCATTACTTACCAAAAGATCACACACATTCTTGTACTTTGAATCATAAGTTTCGCCAGAGTTTGCGTTGTCGATGATGACTGATGTTCCTTTAAAGAGATTGAATACTTCCAGGTAATAGTGCTGATGAGCAATGATCGGAAAGAATGCCTATTAAAAAAAAAAAAGAAAAAAAAAAGAAACTGAATTTTAGTTCTATAGGAAAGATAACAAATCAATTATCAATAATATTTGAAATAATATATTACCCATTCAATGTGTTGCATTGTCATATCAATTTCATTCTTTTTGAAAACACTTTCCATGCTTTCATGGAATGCTTGAATTTGCTTCTTTTCGTCTTTCATCTTCCCTTCAATCATATCTTTTGACTGTTTTTAAAAAATAAACAAACAATATTGTTAACAAATATATTACAGGTGATAACTAATATGTATTATAGGTGATACTTAATATGTTATTTTGTATCACAGGTGATACTTAATATTCTAGTGAATTATCACATGTGATATGTTAAGTATCACATGTCATATGTATGGAAATTACATCTAATATGTTATTATATACTTACAATCATTGCTGTGTGGAAATAGTGCTTCATTCTCACTCCTTTGTTATTCAGATTTTCCTCATAGTTTAGAACTGAAGCAAAGCTGTCGATGACATTCGCTTCAATCTTAAGAGTTGGAGCTAAGGTTTGCATATTATCTCTAATCGTAACAACTCCTGAGCTTGTTTCAAACACGAATTCCCTATACACTATATATTTTGAAATTATAAGCACAATAACCCTTTTTTTCTAATGCCATATGATTATCTAATAAACTAAAAGATACTTACATTGGGTCTCCCAACATCGAAAACAGTTCATCTGTCACCATCATTTCATCTGTTGATAGTTTGTTTTCCTGTGTGGATTGTTTTTCAATCTCAGCAACTGGGTTTGTGTCCAATTCCCTTGTTATCTTTTCCATAGTTTGTGTTGCAACTTTTTTTCTTGCTGTTTTCTTTGTTTCCTTTTGTGTGGTTGGTGGTGTGTCTGATTTCATGTCTTTTTCAATGCTTGGACCAGGCTCCATCCCCTTCAGTTGTGAACTTCTTTGTATTTCTTCATCAATTATATCATCATACTCTCAATTGCTAGTCATGTAGGTTTCCCAGAAAACAACTTTCTCTTGAGGGGTCTTAAGCTTAGTGTAATCCATTGCAGGCTCTTCAACCGATGCAGGCTCCTCAACCGATGCAGGCACCTGTACTTTAAGCTCCTCAATCGATGCAGGCTTCTTCACTGCAGCATCATCAACCAATGCAACCTCATCTACACCAAGCTTCTCCACTGCAGCCTCTTTTTCCACTGCTTCTTTTTCATTCTCAACACTTATATCAACATTCTCGTCATTCTCTTCCATTATATAATCATCATTTATTTCCTTCTCATAATTTTCTCTTTCCAACTCGTCATCCATCTCAACATCTGTTTCAATTGTTCTATCTTCATTCCCACCCTTCTCAACTTCTGACTCTTCATTCTCATTTTCATCATAATTGTCGTAATCTTAGGCTGAAACTGTTAAAAGCAAGTCTTTAACATTGAACATCTTCATGTATCGTTTAGATAACTTGTACATGATTTTATCTTCATTGTACTTGCTACAACCCTCATTCAGATTTTCAACCAATTTTTTCCTTTCTTTCGAAATTCTTATCAATGATGCTTCAATCGACCGATAAAAATCCTGCAAAACAAGTATAACAAATTAAAACATTTTTAATATTTTAGTGAAATATCACATGTGATATGTTAAATATCACATGTGATATTGAGTATATGTATAAAAACATTTGAATTAAGTTATCCAAGGTTAGTTTATTTTACCCGTTTTCCCACTGGTCTTGCCTCTTTCTCATCTTCTTCTTCAAAGTATATATCAACCCCTTTGTATAGATTTAGACATCCAGTTTGATCTTCATCTGGATTAAATTCACCATGAAGCTCAAGCTTTCCCAAACATCCTTGATTCATTTCAAGATCGATTCTCTTTCTCATCACTGTTGTGTTCCAGCTTCTGAGTGCTGGTCTATGTTGCATCACTTTTAATGCTGGAAAGTGTGTAGAATCCAAGTACAGCAGCTTTTGTACATAACAATAAGAAATTGTGTAAGTCTTTATTCTTTGTTTGTAATAATTACATATGATAAACTAAATAAATCTTTAGAAACATAGAGCATAACTTACATAGAGGAACGTCAGTGGACCATAATAGTAGTTAGTCCCTTTCTTCACTTCGTCCCAGTTATGCTTACTTGCCTGCAAGAAATCAAGTATGTAGCCACACCAGTCAATGTCGGCTATATCATCTTCCTCTTTCACATTTCTTAGAACGATATAAGGGCACTTTCCACCACTCTCAAGTGTGGCCATCGTGCTTGCAAATAGCATAAGGAAATTTATTTTGAACATGAAATCTGCATTTTCTGTGCTGTTAATTTCCTTTGCTATAGCAGCTGGTGTCACCTTTCCCCCAAGATAAGCATACTGTTGTTCCCATATCCTAATGAAATCATCATCCCATTCTCTTGATTCCATTTCATCCAACTTTCTCCTTCCCATTGGAACTCCAAGCATGTCATAAATTTTTTCTCTTGTTATCTTTACTGAACCTCTTTCCATTCTTAGTTCCATGCTGTTTGGATAGAAATTTTCACCCACATAAAATCCTAAAGTACCTGGAAGTCCGTTCAATGGGAAGTTTATCATTGTTTCAAACCCCATTTCCTTTAAACACCTCTTTCTTTCATTAGACAAGTTTCTCATTGCATCAAACAATGGCTTGGGAGAAGACCTTGTTCTGAATGCACGTAAGGTGGTTTTCTTGACTTGTTTTTGTGGTTTTTTGTGGGAATCTGTCATCTCATTCTTCTCATCTTCATCTAGATTTGATTTCAGAGTAGCACTTCTTGTTACTCTTTTTTGTGATTCATCAACTGTTAACTTTGGCATCTTTTTTCTTCTTGCTTGCATCTTCCTTACGGTTCCAAGTTTTCTTTTGCCTATGATGTCTGGCTTTTGTTCTTGTTCAGCAACTTTATTTGCTTCCTCTTCAGCTTTTTTTGATTCTTCTGCCGCTTTCCTAGCGTTTTCAGCTTCTGCGGTTACATTGAAAAGCATTAAAACCAATTAGCAGTAATAACCAATGTGTGATTTTGAATGAATCACAGGTGATATCTTATAAGTTATTTTGTATCACAGGTGATATCTTATAAGTTATTTTGTATCACACGTGATAAAAACTCAGTAAAAATCAAAACACACTAATAATCAAACAATCATGTATAAATCTATTATTCAAATGTTTTAATTTGTTAACATCAACAAAATGTTTATGAATAATGAAAACCTAACTTCTAATCACAGTTTTTTCAATAAAATAAAAAACAACATGAACAAAAACTCATTAAATATTGAAATCTAACTATTTATCACAATATCTTCATCATAAACTCTATAAAAAGCAGTAATGGCAAGTAAAAAAAGATGTAAATGGAAAAAAAAGTTGATTATTATACCTGAAAACGATTTTTTTATCATTTTTTAGTCGGTTTTTTGGTCGGACTTTCGTCATCATGTTCCTCTGTCTCCATGTCCGTCATGTATTGACTCATTACAATGTCCTCTGCGTCTTTATCCTTCATTTTTATGGCTTTTCTAGTGTTTTTGAGATCTATGGCACGGTTATCTATAATTTTGATCGGTTTTTGTGAGTTGTGTGTTTTTTGAGTGTGTGTTATTGGTGAGAGAATTAATTTAAGTTGTGTGAGTAGCGGGAGTTTAGAGGGTAGATAGTGTCATTATTATTATTATTATTATTATTATTATTATTATTATTATTATTATTATTATTATTATTATTATTATTATTATTATTATTATTATTATTATTATTATTATTATTATTATTATTTTATTTATTTATTTATTTTTTTTTTATCTTTTTATATCATTTGTGAAATTATTATTTTAATTGGTTTATATATAGACTTTTAAGCTAGCTCAATAAAGAAAAATAATTTGGGCTTAATGACCAGCCCAAAGATTTTGTGTAGACTGTAGTTTCCTACTTACATTATAGGGTATCACCTGTGATACAAAATAACATACTAGGTGTCTCCTGTGATACTGATGAAGCGAAAAGTGTACCGCTTTTAAGGGGTCATTTAAGCCCTAAATCGTATTTATTTGATCAAATATTGCCCTAAATCGTTCCTTTTGTCATTTTAGGTACTTTTGAGAAGAAATCTGGAAAAGGAGGCATTTTGGACGTTTTTGGAGCATAAAAGTGAAGAAAACGACAAAGTCTCAAAATCATGCTGGAAGTTACCTTTGACGGCGTCAGGATTAACCCTGGACGGCGTCATGGCTTGGCAAAAGTGGTGGATGTGAAATTTACTCATGATAAGCCAGAGAAATTGCATGGAAATTCTGACGGCGTCACGCTTTAATTTGATCAAGGTCGTCACGTTATAATTTAAAGAGGGACGGCGTCACGTTCATAATCTGACGGCGTCAAGCCTTGATAAGCCAGAACGGATTTTGGAGAGCTAAAGAGGGACGGCGTCAAGAAGGTCATCCGGGAACCCTAAAAGCGGCGAGGTGACGGCGTCACACTCCATAACGTGACGCCGTCAGATCTGAAAGTCTATATATAGTTTTCTAATTTTTTGTCATTAGTGTGGAACTTATTGAGGAATTTGGTGTGTGAAAACCCTAGGACGAATTTGGCAGCTCTTTCAAGGCTTTTTGCCTTGAGATCTTCCATGTTACATTGAAGATAAGTTATCAATTAATCATTCAATATGTCTATGTGTTGTTTGATTTTATCTTGTTCTTGTCTTTTGTTTAACATGTTAGGCTAGATTTATCTTGTGTTTGCTTAGATCTAATGAAACCTAGCTATTGATTATTGGTTATTAGTGTGTTATTAGTTGTATTGGATGATTGTTCATCTATGTTAGGCTTAAGAAAACTGGCTAACTTCCTATTCGGTAACTTGCTTGAACGTCTTAAGAAACATGAACCAATGCGTACTAAAGGTTTTTATGGTTGTATTTAATGCACAAGCGAATTCTAGTGATCCCATGTTAGGAGCTTCCTAGCCGGCTCGACATAGGAGTGAAGTAGGAGCTTGTAGAGTTGGGGAAGTACGTACGCCACCCCACGAATGGTATTAAGGAATACACCCGTCATCCACGCAACTAATACACACTAATCAACCGGTAAAAGATAGTTAGGGAGTAAGGAAATCTAAGTAAACACATTTCTCTCCACATAAGTTTCCACCACATTTTCATTTTTGTTATTTTATTTTATTTGCAGTCGTAGTAATTTGGGTTAGTTGACTAGCAACTAATTCCGCCCACTCTTTCAAACTCGAGATTTTACTTGCTTTCATAAAATTATAAAAACATAAAAAGAATCTTCTCTCACCCTTAGACCTATTAGAGTAATTTTTCATACATAACGAACACTATTCCCTGTGAAGAACGATCAATCCCCCGTACTTACCACTACACTATACTACATCGGTCAGGTACACTGCCTGGTGGGGTTGTAAGCCTCTTGAGATCCCTCGAGAGGTAAAACCTGTTGTAAGGTTGCAAAACCACGCATCAGATACAAAATAACTTATTAGGTATCACCTGTGATACATACAAAATCACACATTCGTTGGTACTGCTAGTTGATTTTAATGCTGTTCAATGGAACTTACTACAGCTGGTTATATAGGAAATTGCACCTACTAACATGATTAGTAGTACTGCTTGTTGAAAACAGTTAGTACAACTACTGACCAGTTTGTCATATCAGAAGACAGACAAGAAAATTTTTTTTTTTTTTTTTTTTTTTTTTGATTTGGTTTATTTGTTCTTAAAAGGTAAAAAGCTTGTATTTTTTTACTGATTTAAATTATGATTTCTACTCATTGGTACTTTTTATTTTTGCAAAAGAAAATGATAAATTTGATGATGACTATAAATAAGAAAAAGAAGATGATGACGTAGACGTAGAAAAAGATGATGATGATATTGAAAAGCATTAAAACCAACTAGCAGTAATAACCAATGTGTGATTTTGAATGAATCACAGGTGATATCTTATAAGTTATTTTGTATCACAGGTGATAACTAATAAATTATTTTGTATCACAGGTGATAAAAACTCAGTAAAAATCAAAACACACTAATAATCAAACAATCATGTATAAATCTGTTATTCAAATATCATCAAAACAATCTGGAAAATTTAAAATTAACAAAGATACTAAAAAAAGAAGCGGACGACTTATGATGTAATTTCTGGTTGATCCAAGTGGTCCTCATCTCTTGTAATTTCCGATTGATCCAACTCACCCTCTTTTCTTGTAATCTCTGGTTGATCCAAGTGGTCCTCATCTCTTGTAATTTCTGGTTGATCCAACTCAACCTCTTTTCTTCTAATCTCTGGTTCATCCAAGTCAACCTCTTATCTTGTAATCTCTCGTTGATCCAAGTCACCCTCTTTTCTTGTAATCTCTGGTTCAACCAAGTCACCCTCTTCTCTTGTAATCTCTGGTTGATTCAAGTCACCCTCTCCTCTATACTTTTTTGGGCACGTCCTCTTGTTGTGACCATCTGTAGCTCCACATAGTGAACATGCATTCTTGTTCTTCGAATTCTTATCAAAAGCTTGCTCTTTACCTCCTTTTATACGCTTCTTACGGCCTTTGGGGTTACAAAGAGATGGATTGTTAACAGTTTTTACAGCCGGCTTGGGGACTCCAACAAGTTCCTCCAAATTATCAAGCTTGTTCTTAGATGGAGGATTTGGACAATCAGCTTCAACATCAATCTTTAGCAACCTCAATTTCTCAACAAAAGCAGACAACCTAGCCTCGTCTTTACTCAACAAATGCACACAGTGATCAACAATAGAACTTGCCTCATTTGCATAATTCTCAACAATCACATCCTTCTCACCATATCTGTTCCTTTTGTTCCTTAAAGCAGCAGGTATAAGGTTCTTAGTCCAACGCCTCAATATGTATTGATTTGGGATCATTTCAATGTTAGCGTTCTTAAAGACACAGAAAATGTGTCTACATAATATTCCAACTCGAACAAAAAGTTGACAAGAACATACAACTGATCCATCTTCTTGGTTACGCAAGACCTACATGGACAAAAAGTAATAAGATAGGTAAAAATCACAGGTGATAATACAAAGGAAAAAACAGAACACTATTTTTAAGAAACTAACATACCTTATACAGTCCATCTACTCTACGAAACAGGTTTAGTGGCTCTTCTTCTTCATCTTTATCATTATCCTTACCATTATCCTTAACTTTCTTCTTAGCTTTCTCTTTCTTCTTAGCTTTCTTCTTCTCCATAAATTCATCAACAAATTTCGTCTCTTTAATAATAGAAACCTCAGATCCTTCAACCAAACTTTTCGCATCTATTTGACAATACCATGTGCTTGCAAATATCTCTGCTTGAACCAACTCGAACAAAGGACGAGTATAAACCTTCGATGCATGATGTTCAATCTTAAGATAGGTTCTAAACTTCAGAACAGAATCAATAGTCTTATGATCTAACCTCTCTTGTATATGCCTCTGCTTTTCCATAGCCGTCTCAAAACAATTCATAAAATTCATAAGAGTAGAACCTGAATTCGTAAAATGAGAGAAAAACGCGTTCTCACTCTCAGACCTAGATGTTGTCCTCATCAAACCACACAACGGGGAATCAATAAAATAAGCAGGAATCCAAGATGAACGTATACGAAACATCTTTGTTAACCACTTATGATTCTGCAAACTAAACTCCTCCAATAACTTAGCCCATTTATCCTCAAATTCCTCCGGACCGATATACATGTTCCATACAATTTGACTGAATTTCTTTTTAAAGTCAGTGTGATCATAGATTTTTGAACATATCTGAAAACAATATATCACATCTAATTTAACAAATGATTTGAAAAAAAAATATGCATTATCATATGTGATAAATGAACAAGAACATGTTCTTTTTTATCACAGGTGATACCTACTATGTTATTTTGTATCACAGGTGATACCTAATAACTTAAGCCTAAACAGTTTAATGCTTTATCACAAGTGATAAATGTCAAAGTACTCCTAATAACTGATCAATAGCAGTACAAACTCTTTTCAACAAGCACCAACATTATAAATTATTTTGAATGTATCACAGGTGATAAAAACTCAGTAGTAATCAAAACTCGGTAATAATAAAACAAAAATACAAGAAGGCAGAAAAATACCTTTCCAGGAAGCTTTTGTGTAATATGCCACATGCATAGTCTGTGTTTCGAACCAGCAAATTCAGATTCAATAGCATTTCTCATAGCACCATCCTGATCAGTAACAACAATATTTGGAGCCTTACCAAACGCTTTTATAAATGCTTTCAGCAACCATATATAAGAAGCTGTAGTTTCGTTTTTCAGCAAGCCTGCAGCAACAGTAACACACCTCCGATGATTATCTATGCCTGTAAAGGGAACAAACACCATTTTGTACCTGAAAAAAAATTAAAAATAAAATTAAAAAAAAAACACCAAATCATATCATCAAAATCTCATATTTAACATAGAAATACTTACTTGTTTGTTCTGAAGGTAGCATCAAACGAAACAACATCACAAAACTCTCTGTAATTGTACTTAGAAACTTCATCAGCCCAAAAAATTGCAGAAAGCTCAGCATTTTCAACCATATAATCAAATGAAAAATCTCCCACATGCTTCTTCCTATTCTCCATCTTAGATATAAGCATCTGTGCATCACTATCGCCTATATAACAGTTCACACCCCTAAAAAAGTTCTTGAAATCAACAGTTGTACCATGAACAAGCAAATAAGAACCCTTCAAACCGGTTAAGATGTGATGAGCTCTCGTTGCACCTATATTTACACTAGCAGCTTTAACAATAAACAACTGCTCAGCATAGGTTAACTGTCTCTCAGTCTTTGACAAATGCTTATACTCTTCACGTTGAAGCTCGTGATTATGAATACTATAAAAAACACTCAACTTGTACTTACTAGTACCAGGAATCAAATAAAAAATAACACGTGCTTTGCAGCCTGTGATATGCAAGTTCGAACTTCTAATCTGCTTGTCACTATTCTCTAAGTCTAAGGTATCCACATGTATTCCCTTAGGACAACCTTCCCTATTACACACTAAATACTTTCGTTTCACAATACCATTCCTCAATCTTTTCTAGCATGATTTCCTAACCACAAACCCTGCTTTAGCAGCATATTTCATATAGGCAGTAATGCACTCATCAATCGAATTATAAACTTTGCCCTTAACTAGTAAAACGTCCACAGGAACTTTAGGAATATAATAAACAGTTCCCCCAGGAGTATCAAAATTAGAGTGAGTAGCAAACGATTGAGGAGTTTTCAAAGCATTCAAATATGAAAAAAATAAAAATAAAAACAATGATTAACTAAAAATGAAATCACATAAACATGTTCTAAATATCACATGTAATATTACACTGATATATCATTTTGTGATATATGATATATGATATATCATATATGATATATCACATGTGATACATCATTATAACAGCTAATATACTACCAAAAATAGAATAAAACCACTACAACTGTTTTTATGTGTGTTATATCACCAGTGATACATATAACCTGTATATATCACATGTGATATACTACTTATCCGTAAAAGAGCTCATCATCACACCTATTTTATCACAGATGATAAATGTTATCACAGGTGATATACTACCAAAAATTGAAAAAAACAACCACTAAGATATGATATATCACATGTGATATAACCAAAAACTGCTTATATTATCAGCTACTAAGATACCTTATTCAAAGCTTAAACCTACTTATTCACATATTAAAAACTGCTTGATTCAATCAAAACCTAACTAATAGCTTATTCAGACCTTATAACACCTTAACAACATAGCTTATTCACACTGACACACGAATTACAGTAAAAATTAAAATAATCAAAAAGCTTACTCTTAATAGCTTCGGATTCATCACCATGTTCATAAGCAACAATCTCCTCAACATACTTAGCCGAAACATCATCATCAAGAACAATCTCTTCAGGAATAGTAGAAGAATCATTAACAACGATCTCTTCAGAAGAACTAGAAACAGAATCGAATCCATAAAACCTGCATATCAGATGAAAAAATTGAATCAGTTAGCTTATAATTGAGCTTATTGACTCAGATAACTTATAATTAAGCTTAGAATTGAGATTACATAAATTAAACGATAAAAAATTAGGGTTAGGAGATGTACGGGATGAAGAAGGTGATCGACTGATGAATTAAGCAGCAAAAATTAGGGTTTATTGATGAATTAGGGTTACGAGATGAACGGGATGAAGAAGAAGATGTATTGATGAATTGATGAGAGAGAAGAAAGAAACACACTTTGTGTGTGTGAAAAAAATGAGGAATTATTTGAGATAGGCTGTAAAAAATTATATTTATATAGTACAAAAATACCCCTCAAGTGTAAATAATCAATTTAATCTCAGCCATTAGATCAAAATGAATGAAAGGTTGGGATTGGTCCCTTTGTATCTAAGAAATGTTTTGTCCTCAAATGATCCTATTGCAATGAGAGTTTCGTACGATATATAGGATGACGATGTATTGACTTTTGGTGGGCTTGTTAAAACATCAAAATTACTACAATTTTGTTTTTAGATTTATTTTGTGTTTTGAGAAATAAATCACACTCTATAGAAGAGGATCATGTGGTGAATGTACAACTCAGATGTTGTCTTGTCAAAGTTTAAAATTTTATTTTACTAGTTTGTTAACATATGCACATATTAACAATTTTTTTACCTTTACACACACGGAACATAGTTCTATTTTAATGATTGACGCTGCATCTGAGACATTTCTTTTTTTATAGCATGGAAAAAGAATGGTTGAGTGAGCTGTTTTTTGGGATAACACATTTGATAGGATTGAGGCTTGAGAGGTTATTCGGTTAAATTTCTAATTTTTTTTTTTTTTTTTTACCTTTTTAATATTTCTTAACTATTGTTACATAGCGTGTGTTTGTGCTGTTCTAACTTCTAAGTACCATCTTTTTTATGTGTTTTTTCTTAATGATAAAAAGTATATAACTAGTCATATTTTTGAGCTTATGAAACTCAATAAGCCATAAGCTGACATTGATAAGCTCAAAATTTTGAGCTTATATGATTTTCAAAAGTTCAATAAGCTTATAAACCGGCTAAATAAGCTTAAACAAACACCCCTTTAATTTATTTTGTGTTTTATAAAAGTTTAATGACAAGAGTTTTTATATGTGTTTTGTGGTGTTTTGTTTTAAAAGGGTTATGGTATGTATAAAGTATCATGTATGTTAAAGTGTGTGATTTTACGCTCTGTTTTAGATTTTTTTTTTTTTTTTTTTTTTTTTTTTTTTTTTTTTTTTTTTTTTTTAAAGAAATGGAAGGGGATGAGAAGGGAAATAAAAAATATGGGTGTTCTTAAGTTTTTTTAAGAAGGAAAAGGAGGGGACGGGAAGGTGGGAGGGAGGGAAGGTATGGGTTTTCTTGTTTATATCTGTTGTTGGTCCATGAAATTGAGTAAAACAAGAACATATTCATTGATAGTGAATAAATTGTTACAAGATTACTCAAAACCTATTAGATTACATGATAACATCTTCAACTTCTTAAAGGGGATACTTTCGGTATGGTATCCCCTTAGGTGAGGGTTTTTCCTCTTTGGGTGACAAATAAACTCTCACTGATCCAAGTTATGCTTGTGATTCAGTGAGAGGATGATCCTATCAACTAATACACTATGTGTATATTTTTGTTTGTTTAGGAATCCATACTATCTTAATTACAACACAGACAATATACACACAGGTAAACTAGACAAAGATAAGATGGGTATGTGTGAGTTGACATCCACTTGCTATGAGTTGACATCCACTTGCTATGAGTTGTCATCCACTTGGTGTGAGTTGTCATCCACCAAGTGGTCCCTCTTGTACTTTGTCTGATGATGCGTGGTTTTGCAACCTTACAACAGGTTTTACCTCTCGAGGGATCTCAAGAGGCTTGCAATCCCCACCAGGCAGTGTACCTGACTGATGTAGTATAGTGTAGTGGCAAGTACCGGGGGATTGATCGTTCTCTAGGGGAATAGTGTCGTTAGGATTGAAAAACTACTCTAATAGGTCTAAGGTGAGGGAAGATTCTTTTTGTATTTTTATATTTTTTATAAAAGCAAGTAAAATCTCGGGTTTGAAGGAATGGGCGGAATTAGTTGCTAGTCAACTAACCCAAATAACTACAATTGCAAATAAAATAAAATAACTGAAAATAAAAAGGTTGTGGAACTTATATGGAGAGAAATGTGTTTACTTAGATTTCCTTACTCCCTAACTATCTTTTACCGGTTGATTAGTGTGTATTAATTGCGTGGATGACGGGTGTATTCCTTAATACCAATCGTGGGGTGGCGTACGTACTTCCCCAACTCTATAAGCTCCTAATTCACTCCTATGTCGAGCCGGCTAAGAAGCTCCTAACATGGGATCACTAGAATTCGCTCATGCATTAAATACAACCATAAAAACCTTAGTACGCATTGGTTCATGTTTCTTAAGACGTTCAAGCAAGTTACCGTATAGGAGGTTAGCCAGTTTTCTTAAGCCTAACATCGATAAACAATCATCCAATACAATTAATAACACACCAACAACCAATAATCAATAGTTAGGTTTCATTAGATCTAAGCAAACACAAGATAAATCTAGCCTAGCATGTTAAATAAAAGACAAGAACAAGATATAATCAAACAACACATAGACATATTGAATGATTAATTGATTACTTATCTTCAATTGAACATGGGAGATCCAAGGGTATAAAACCCTTAAAAATGGCAGAAAAATTGTCTTAGGGTTTCTCCTCACAAAGTTGCACACTAATGACTAAAAATTATGAAAATATATATAGGAAAACAGATCTGACGGCGTCACGTTATGGAGCGTGACGCCGTCACCTCGCCGCGGTTAGGGTTTCTTGATGGCCTTCTTAACGCCGTCCCCCTTTAATCTTCCAAAATCCTCTCTGGCTTATCAAGGGTTGACGGCGTCACACTGGGGCTTGACGCCGTCACAGGTAATTTTCCAGCAGATTTTTGAGACTTGGTCGTTTTCTTCACTTTTATTCTCCAAAAACGTCCAAAATGCTTCCTTTTCCAGATTTCTTCTCCAAAGTACCTAAAATGACAAAAGGAACGATTTAGGGCAATATTTGATCAAATAAATACGATTTAGGGCTTAAATGACCCTCTAAAATCGATAAACTTTTCGCTTCATCAAATACCCTTACACTTGAGATTTGCTTGTCCTCAAGCAAATGCACTTTTATTCTAATCAAAATACAAGTTAGGGGTCATTTAACGCTAATATAAAAGTAATTACAACAAATAGTCGTTCCACTTTAATCATAATAAGCACGGAGATTACAGACTAGCACCTCACAAGTAGTGTTTAGATACTCACATCTCTCAGGTGTCATAAAAGTATATCTCATAAATGAAAATGAATAATATCTCTCACTACCTGTCATAGCAAATAGATTACTGTTAGGATCTCTGGGAAATAAGGGTTTCTCAGTGATGGGAGGATTGTTGGGATAAATGAGAAATAAGAATTTCTCATTGCTGCCGATAGTGAAGCTGGTTCCTGCCGATAGTGTTTCATTGCTGCTGTGGTTGGTTCCTGCCGATAGTGTTATTTTGTTTCTGCCGATAGTACTTGTTGCTACGGATATTATTGTTTGTTATCCGTATGTTTAGAAACTTTGTTAGATTTATTTTTAGAAGAGATCTCGTTTATCTCTTCACACGTTTTCTTGTAAGACGGGTTAGGGTTAGGGTTTCTTATCATTATAAAAGAAACATCCCGTCCATGAGTTTGATACACCTTTGTCGATTACAATATTCAATATAAACAATTTCTTAGTTCATAGTCTGATCCATAGAGGATCATTGTCGTTTAGAGTTTTCTTCTTTATTATACTTGTTGTTTAGTTTTCGCATAAACACTTGTATTCCATACAGAGGTTCTTGTTTAACCAAGCTCAATCAAGCTCGAAGTATTCGATCCTACAAGTGGTATCAGAGCCTGGTGAGGATCTCTGATAAAGAAGGAAACATTGTTGAATTGTCTCTCTTGAACCTTTTCACAATGTCGCTATCAGGTGATGGATTTGAAATGTGTGCTAGGAAGATTAGGAGTTTGTTCCATAATAAGTCTATGGAAATGCTGACTGATAAAGATGAATCTTATGAAGAAAAAGAAAATTTGGAAGAATATGCTCTGTTGGGATTCCCATCTAAGGTACAAAGATGTAATCCTGCTTGTCAAGAATTATACTCAACTCTTAATAATGAATATGATGACATGAAATCTAAGTATAATGAATACTTTATTAAGGTACAAGCTTATGACAATGCAGTTAAAACACTGGAAAAACAAAAAGTTTGGTACCAAAATAATCAGTTAGCTTATGAGGAAAAGATAAGGGTTTTAGAGAGAAATTTGAAAAACACCACTAATGAGCTTAAATATTGTGAATCTCAAAAATCTAAGGTGGTGTTAGAAAAACAGGATTTGCAGACTAAGCTTGACAATACCTTGGCTAGGTTTGATAAATGGAAAGATTCATCTAAAAACCTAAACAAGTTAGTTGATAGTTCTATGTCTACAAAAACTAAAAGAGGTTTAGGGTATGGTAATCTGATAGGGGAAAATCAATTCTATGACCCTAATGAGTATAGTGTTTTTGACCCTGAACCTGTAGACTACCAAATGCCTGTTAAGTATGTGCAAGAAGGAGGAATGAATGTTGTTCCTCCACCTATCAGAGGAGTCTTTAAGCCTGTCCCTATTCATTCAGGCCTTGACCTTGACTCAGATGAGTCACACATGACCTATGGCAAAAAGTCAAAAGACTTGCCTAAACCTGATGACTTTGTCTCCTGTTCCACAAGTGACAAGTCATCAGAAGCAGAGTCTAAAGACTTTGTTTCATGTGACTCAAGTGAAAAGTCAACCACACCCAAATACCATAAGCCCTCAAGTTCAACTAATGATAAATCTGCTTCTAAATCAGCCTTTTCAGACAACAGCTCAATTAATTCATTTAAAAACAAATGTGTCTCTAGTTCCACTAGTGATAATGGTGTCTATATTAAGAAAAGTTGTAGTAAAAACAAGGCTGTTAGGAAGAAGACATGTTTTGTGTGTGGTAGTCAATATCATCTCATTAAAGATTGTGATTATCATGAGAAAAGAATGAAAGGTGGGCAACAACAGACCAGATCATTATGGAAAAATGTTAAACAAATACCACCATATGTTCCACAAGCAGCAGGAATGAACTTTTATAGGGCTCCCTTTCCTGCTGATAGACCTGTCCCTGCTGATACCTCTGTTCCTGCTGATTTTCAGGGAACCATTCCTACTGGTTCCTCTTCATATATTCATAGGGATTTCAGGCCTGCCTATTATAATCGAATCTTTGGAGGGGGAATGGTTTATTCTCCATGGTATCCTTGGTAATTGTTCAGTTTGGCTAATCATGTTGTTGTAATCTTGTTTGCTGGTTTGAGAGGTGGCATTAGCCTAAGGGGAGGCTAATGCTTGTAGTTTTGTCTTGTTTTTCTTTCATTTGTGTCTATGTTTTGTGTTTTTCTAATTTTGTTTTGCAGGTTTTTCAGTGTCTTTTGTTAGTTAACTCTGTTTTGCAACTCTCCATCTCTCAATGCTTGGAATTTAAACTAAAGACAGTAATTTTCATTCATCATAAGAAAGATAAGAACATTCAGATACA
Source organism: Artemisia tridentata subsp. tridentata (assembly GCA_021014915.2). Classification (NCBI taxonomy): domain Eukaryota; kingdom Viridiplantae; phylum Streptophyta; class Magnoliopsida; order Asterales; family Asteraceae; genus Artemisia; species Artemisia tridentata. The sequence continues at coordinate 345,714,632 of CP139505.1, read as the reverse complement.
AGTTTCAAAAGCTACTTATCAACATCATTCAAACATCATACCAACCTTCATACATCAATCTACCTAAACCCTACCACCTATTCCATCTTCCCTTTACCCTTACCCATATTATCTGGCATGAACCTCCTTCCTCTCTGGCGACTGATTTCTTCATACACATGGGGGACTGGTAGTGCCAACACCACTGGGAGTGGCTGTCTTGGTTCAGGGGCTGGAGTTGAAGAGCTTGAGGTAGCTTGCCTCTGATGTGTTCTAGGGCGTAACCTTGCAGTTGTTTGACTTGGCTGTGGAGTAGAGTGGCTTGTTGGTGGAATTGGCTGGCTTGGCTTAGGAGTTGGTCTGATGGGATTCCTTCTTTGTCTTGGATCTTGGCTTTCACGTTGTCGATTGTGTCGACTTCGAGGGTTTGGTTTTTCTCGGCTAGAGCCTTCTCGATGATCTGCTTTACCTTTTGGTATCGGTACTTTATAGAAGGCTGCAGTTGTCCTTTCCATCTCTTCAGTAAGCAGAGCCACTGTTCTCTTCATCTCTTCTCTGAGCTTGTCCGTGATAGGAAAATTGGGAGGATATGTCTCCCATTCACCCTGATAATATGTTAAGGACTTCAACTCTGATGAGTCTTCATCATCAGAGCTTGAGTACTCAAATGACGAAGGAGTAGATGGAAGAGGATCAGATGAATATGAATCCTCCTCAACCTTGGCCTTACCTTTGTTTTGAGAGGATGATGCTGTTTTGGGAAAGTAGTTTTTCCACCCTGAATCACTAGAGGAGGAAGAATCTGATGAGATTTCGATGATTGGATGTTTGGATGAACTCATATTTTGGCTTGATTTTGAAGATTTTTGGTTTGGTTTGTGATAATAAAGTTATGTGATCTGATGGTTATATAATGATATGGAGATTAGTGCAAATTTATTGGTGGTTGGTATTGAGATTTAATTCGGGTGAGTTATTCTTAATGACTAAGTTCGGAAGATTGACTTTGGTCAAACCACCTCATTGCTGCCGATTGGTCAAACCTCTTATTGCTGCCGATTGACCAAGTGTTGCTGCCGATTGGTCAAACCTCCTTAAGTCGATTGGTCAATGTTACGTGCGGAGAATTGCAGTAATTTAAAGTGATATATTTGGCAACCCAACCTAAAATTGCACTTATCTCATCTCAATTTCTCAAAATCCTATCAAACCCTAAATTTCTCATTTCGAACCCTAGATCATTTATCTACACAATGTCAACTCTTCGCTACAAGGATGATCATAACAAGGTTGCATATTTAGAGTCATCTTCAAAAAGTGTTGATTATGATCAAGTATTAGCGTTTCTTCGTGGGTCTTCTATTCGTTATGCTCTCACTTATTGTCCAGTTACGGTGTATGATTCGCTGATTAAGCAATTTTGGACAACAGCTAAGGTTAAACATATTGTGGGAAGGGAGGATGAGATTGTTGCTACCATTGATAAGCAAGAAGTGAATATTACTGAGGAGTTGATTCGGGTACAGCTTCAATTTCCTGAGGAGCATGGGGAATATGATCTTTCAAGGCAAGATATTATTGATGGTATGGCTGCTATTGGATATCCTGTCACTGGTAGTTGTACTTTCTTGAAAAGTAAGTTGTCTCCTTAATGGAGATTTCTGATTCATACTTTACTCCAGTGTGTGAGTGTTAAGACAGGTGGTTGGGATCAATGTCCAAGTCCTATTGCGTCTGGTCTTGTTTGTCTATCTCAGGGTAGGATCTTTAATTGGGCAAAATATATTTTTGAGGGAATGATTGAGAATATCACTAATGGTAAAAACAGATTTTTGATGTACCCTAGGTTTCTTCAGATTATCTTAGGTATACAGACCATTAACACATCCCCTAAGATAGTGAATCGATTGACTCCCAAAATGTTTGCCCTGATGAAGATGAATTTTACAGGCCAACATTTGCCTTTATTGCCTACCATGTTACACAACCCTGATCCTGCTGACAACCCTGATCCTGCTGATAATGTCAGTGTCCCACCATCACCCAATGCAGCTGATTCTAGTGCATTCAATGCAGCTGATGAAGGGACTTCAGTTGCTGCTGATGCATCTGCATCTGTTGCTGCTGATGAATCATTACCTCCATCACCTAGACCAGTGACACCTACACCTGAAAATAATGACCCTGATGAGCCCAATGACCAGACCATCTCAGTTGATACACCTGTTGTCCAGCCAACTCCTTCTGTGGACTTACCTTCTTCTTCAAGGCTTTCAACTCCTAGTCCTTTTAGGCAGACTTTCAGTGAAGACACACATGTAAGGGGAGAATTTCATATATCTCCTCCTAGATCCAATGAAGCTCCTAACACCTCAGGTATTTCTGATGGTGGAGCTGAGGATGCTGTTGATCTCTCATCTATGTCCCAATTACTTGACAAGTCTATGAAGAAGATTGAGGCATTAGAGTCAGAGCTTGCAGAGAACAAAAGAAGTTTTTGTGAGAAGGTGGAGACTTTGGAAAAGGAACTCAAGGATACCAAAGACTCTTTTAATGAGACTATCCATAAGCTAAATGAAAGGATTAGCTCCTTGGAAGCTCTACATTTGCAAAAGAAAAGAAGGGTTGTGATGTCTGAATCTGAAGAAGATCAGGATGATATCTTATTTGATGGACTTAATGTGCTGGCATGTGTTTCTCTTGATAGTGCACATACTGAAGTGCCTGCTTCTTCTGAGCACACTATTACTACTCAACCTCAGGCCTTCACTGAAACAAGAACCATTGCTGCTGATGTCTCTGGTGTTCCTGCTGAAGTTGGTAGTATTTCTTCTGAGTCTGAGGTTCCTGGTAATATTGCTGTTAGTTCATCCATTGCTGCTGATAGTAATCCCATTCCTCCTGAAGCAACTCAAAATGATGATGAGATAGCTAGACAGATTCAAGCTCAGGACATTGCTGCTGAACAAGCCAGATTAGCTCAGGTTGCTCAAGATGAGGAGCTTGCAAGGAAAATATTTGAAGATGAGAGGAATGTAGCTGGGATAATGAATAATGCAAGATCAGAAGATCCCACTTCAGAAGAGTTTAGTGAGCAATTCGAATACTTGTTGGCTACTGATATGATTATTAGAGCTCATGGGTTCATGATTCTTCAAGATTCAGTGTTGGATTCGGATGAAAAGTCAGATATGCTCAAGGCATTTATCTTAAAGAAACATAGAGCATCCACTTGGAATGACTTGATGCAAAGGATCAGTGCAAGACAACAGTCAGGATTTAAAATGCCTACAAATAAAGATAATGTCAATTTTATGAAGGTATATCTGAAGAATGAAGCTAACTACAAGCTCAGTGAATTCAAAGGTTGGACTGATGCTGCTATCCAAAAGTTGTTCCTTGATACTTATGCAAGGATAAATTCTTCAGTTCGGACAGATATTCCACAAAGCAAGAAAAGAGAGCCTTCCTCTTTAGAGTCTGATGTTGCAAAGAAAATGAAGTCTGGAGAGACATTATCTGGTGCATCTTCCTTTGTTCCTGCTGAAGGTTCTCAGGCTGCCACATTCATTTCACCAAGTCCTAATGTAGATGCATCTGAGGCACCACAAGAAGTTACTGTTTCTGCTGATCATGTCTCTGTTTCTGCTGAGCCATCTTTATCTGTTCCTATTCTGAAATATGGTCTAAGAACAAGGCAGAAGAGTCACTCTCTCCACTCTTCTTCTATGGATATTTCTGAAGTGGATGATCATGATTTGATTAGAGTTGACTCAGATAGTGATTCAGAAGGTGATTCCATTCATTCTTGGGGTAATATTGCTCATTGGGAGATTAGATCTACTTCTGATGGTGAAGTCAATGTTTGGTTTTCTCTTAATGGGACAGTCAAATTCTTTACTTTTCTGAGGGAAATCTTGAATAAAGTAGAGAGAAAAGATTTGGAGCATCTTTACAAGATAGTGGATAATTACTATCAATCTCATACTCCTACTGGAATTGGCCTACTACTTTGGGGAGATTTACAAGTCTTGATGAATAAATTGGAAGGAGACAAGGCTAAATTGGCGTGGGGTAATCAATCTTCCTGGAGAGTATTTTCTTGGAGGTTATATCCATCTTCCAATGTTCATGTAGTGGAGCTTATCTCTGGCAAGTTCTTGACTATGTTTGTGGATGTCTCTTATCCTATATCTGAGGAAATTTTGAAGAGAATGCTCACACAGAAGGTCAGAGTTCCCAAGCATACAATTGGAAATGATTTAACCACAGCTGAACAGTTGGTCAAATTCATAAAGGATCAGCTTGCAACTAAAGGTTCATCAGCTTAAGGGGAGGATTGAAGCTTAAGGGGAGGATTGTTCTTGTTGTTGTTGTATATTTTTTATCTTTCTTTCTTTTGGTTTCTTTTCTTATTTTCTTTCTTTTCTTTTGGTGTGTTTCTGATTTCTTTTTAGTTTAAAAAAAAATAATAATAAAAAAAAATCTTATGTATATTTTGTGTGCTAATAAGTTGGTTTTGAGCAACACCTTGCAGGTACAGTGTTGGTGTTTACACCTGCACAATAAATGGTACTCAACTCACCATGTCTTGCAGACAAGAAAGAGTTGGCTCACCATGAGGGTACGGCTCTGGTGTGATAATCAAATCCGTTGATAGATGTAATAGCTTGCTTAAAGCTATAGGGTACTTCAACTCACCCATGATTCAGTTCTGAGAGTTGAAAATGGTTCTCAATTCACCATGGATGTAACCCTTATGAGATCCAAAGGATTGGCTAGTCCACAAAAGTATGGTTTGTGGTAAAGACACTTGGTATCCATATTTGGTATTCAATTCACCAAGGTTTTCTGTTGAAACCAAGAATTGACTAGTCCTGAGCAAACGGCTACAGGTAAAGACAAGTCAAATCCGTTTATAGTTGCTGATTTGCTAATAAATCAGATGGTTATCAATGTACCATGGTCTAACACACCTAAACATTGGCTACTCCAGTAGTGATGGCTATTGGTAAAGAGACATCAAATCCATTAATTTTCAATGATTCACCTCTCACAGGAGTTAACACACCTGGATGTGATGAGAATAGTATGAAACTTAAGTGATTTGATGTACATCTTGTCATAGTAGCAGCCAAGTTCAAGTGAATGTCATGGTGATCAGTATACATGTTTTGAAGAAGATTTCCTATTCCTGCTGAACTATTGAAGTTGCTGCTGGATGCTATAGAGGTTGGAATCTTGCAGGTTATGGATGTTGCTACTGGTTACTCATTATTGCTGCTGCTAAGTCGCAGTCCTCAAGCCTGAGAAGTTAAAGCTCTATCACATTGGAATCTTGCAGGTTAACCTAGTCAACCTCAAGATTAGGGGAGGATTGTTAGGATCTCTGGGAAATAAGGGTTTCTCAGTGATGGGAGGATTGTTGGGATAAATGAGAAATAAGAATTCTCATTGCTGCCGACAGTGAAGCTGGTTCCTGCCGATAGTGTTGCATTGCTGCTGCGGTTGGTTCCTGCCGATAGTGTTATTTTGTTTCTGCCGATAGTACTTGTTGCTGCGGATATTATTGTTTGTTATCCGTATGTTTAGAAACTTTGTTAGATTTATTTTTAGAAGAGATCTCGTTTATCTCTTCACACGTTTTCTTGTAAGACGGGTTAGGGTTAGGGTTTCTTATCATTATAAAAGAAACATCCCGTCCATGAGTTTGATAGACCTTTGTCGATTACAATATTCAATATAAACAATTTCTTAGTTCATAGTCTGATCCATAGAGGATCATTGTCGTTTAGAGTTTTCTTCTTTATTATACTTGTTGTTTAGTTTCCGCATAAACACTTGTATTCCATACAGAGGTTCTTGTTTAACCAAGCTCAATCAAGCTCGAAGTATTCGATCCTACAATTACCATAGGCTTGGGAAAGGATCAAAAACCTCCTCCACTAGGCGTAAGCACCTAAGATAAACTATCAAAGAGGGCTTTTAAACGGGTTATAACGTTAGGTGTAGGGATATGATAAACACGGTTTTGTTGGATAAAGGATATTTTACTGGTGGCGAGTTAAAGATCTTGATTAATTACATGTACAATATGGCGTTGCTAAGCCAAGACTAGACTCAACTTAAGCTAATGAAAGAAATAACAAAAAGATAAAATAAACATAAAATGAAACGGGATGGTAGTCCGTATGTTTTTTTTTTCTTTATTTTTTTTTTAATTATTTTTTTATTTTTTATTTTTGCATACACTCTTGCCCTACCATCCAAAATAATACATCGTAGGGGGGTTGTAACCCCCTTACACTTGAACTTTTACATAACTTTATAATTAACTATTCTAACGACTCGAATTAAGATAATCGAAACACTTGGAGTACTTTTAAAATATTTAGCACATATGGGGGTAATAATGTTGTTCTTCCCCATTACTCCATTACACTAGTACTTTACCCATGAGTCCCAATCGTCCCAAAACAATATGTACAAGGATATGACTCGACTTAGCAACCATGTAATCAATTAGATAATTAACTTGGGGTTTAAACAAATGTTGTCACAATAATGCACTAAAAATGAGTGCATACAAGGTAGGCTAAGGCGATTTAGGTGTACATTTAAGTGGGGTGTAACAAATTCTTCCTTTAAGTAAAATGCTTAAAGATCAAAACGAAAAGATAGGCTCTGAGGGGTGTACTAGGGGTATCGTGTACTAAAAATGAGTACAACGCAAAGGGTGTGGGAGAATTACTTGACCAATGTAGCCAACGTAATTATAACAAAAACACAGGTGTAAAACAATGGGTTAATCCTAATGCCTCTTATCATGTAGTAAATCTAACTACACGGATGTAGTCTCACTTGTGGCGTCGGAACGGTCCTAACGCAAGTTCTAGAATCTAAGTGCTACCGGTACACACATCATAGCATAAATGCTTTTCCTACCAATTCTAGGGGCGAACCTCACATATTTGGGGGTGGAAAATTTTTTAGTGGTACGGTTTTTGTGCTAGTCATATAACTCCTATCCGTGAGACGCTCATTAAGATCAAACTTTCACTCCTAAATGTTGTAAAAAATTTTAAATTTGGCACTAAAATTGCCCTAACAGGTATTTCTCTCAGTTTTATTACACATCTACTATTAAACAAACAAAAATCAAGCGTAAAAGCATTCTCTAAAGTATCATCATTTACCCCCCCTTACACTTAAGATGAACATTGTCCCCAATGTTCAAATAACAAGATGTAAAACTAAATAAGGTAAAAGAATGAAATCAAATACTCCCCTGATTCGCTCGGTGGATAAAGGGGTAACATGGTTAGATCTTCTTCCAAGGTAATGTTGAAGCTTCAAGATTAAAGCAGCGCCAAAAGCTTGATTCCACATACATCTCCTTGTCCAAAATAACTTGTTAATCCTGAGAAAACAAACAAGAAAACATGCATAACATCGGCGGGATAAATCTGTATAAGGATATAATGCTTGTGGAATGATTATTTTGCAGATTCCTGGAGTTTATAAGTTAGAGATTTAATAAAGCATTTTATGATTCCGGAAGAAAAACAAAACTTTTAAAAAATTCCAGAAAACTGTTCCTGACGCCGTCAGAAATGATCTGACAGAATTCTCATGTTAAGTTTCCTGAAAATTTCTGGAAAAACCTATACCTTACTTCCTGGAATTCCTGCAAAACTTCATTATGACTCGATACAAGCATTTGACTCAAACAAATACTAATATGCATGTTAATTTATTATTGTTACGATTCATGTTCATTTGTTCTAATAAACCGATTTGGATTTCCCTTACACTTATCTTTTTGCAAAATACCTTTATATGTAGTTAAGACGAAGTTAAAAACAAGATAAAGCATTTTCACAATTTAGTTTCGAACATGAATCAATAATAATAAAAAATTTAAACATACATACGGAAGCAAATAAAATCAAACAAACAAATAAATAAACACACAAAGCAAATAAAGCTTGGGTTGCCTCCCAAGAAGCGCTTGTTTTTGTTCGAGTCACGAGCCTGACTCTGCCCTTATTTAACGGATAAAGGAGAGGTTTTCCCTACACTTAGGGTTAAGTGCGGGTGATAGTAGCGATACACACCGACTCGGTATGAGTATGCCACGTGAGGAAAGAGTGGTGGATGAATTATATGCTCAAAGATGTGGGATCCAATCATCATAACCTTACTTAGTTCAATTGGGTCAATGGGTGAATTGAAGTTTTCTCCTAGAAAGGGATCATCTTCTATCAACTTCGAGAGACTCCTAGTTGGGAATCCATCTTGACCTAATAAACCCGGTTTAAACCCATAGTGTTTCTTGTGATTAATCATGAATGGGTGATGTAAGTATGAAAGGTTATGGTTCACTCCTATGTCAGCTTCCACTCCACATGGCCTAGAGTCTACTACCTTAATCTTAATATTACCCGGACTACATGGTTTGATGGGTTGATCGGGACCTTTTTTAATTCCTAAATTCACATCTAAAGATCGAAGATTAGGTAACAGTTTTGGTTGAGGCTCCGGTTCATCAAAAATAGGAAATCCCCTAGAACTAAGAGTAAGGTTGTGATCACTATAAGCATTCAAACCTATATCCTCTAGTTGTGTTTGGTTCAAAGGTTCTACCTCCATCGGGATTCCTAAAGTCTCTTCTACTTCTTCCGGGTAAGTTACGGGCGGTGTGTGTGCCTCAAATGATGGTAGGACTTGTGAGGTACTTAGCGGGCTTATGTTACTAACCTCATCATTCCTTGTGTCAAGATCACCTATATCCTCATCATGGGTTTTGGTAGAATTTAAACCTAACATTTTCCCTAATATCTCAAGTGCTTCTCTAGGCATCTCAACTTCTATATCTGAATCATAAGGATCATCCTCAATATTCTGACTGCTATATTCAAATTGCCCAAAAGATTCATCATGTGTTTCTTGAGGTTCATCGTCATCGATCATAAAACCTAGGTCTTTTTGATCAATGTGATCATGCTCGGCTAGATCCTCCATCACATCAAGATCACCTAAGTGTTCACCCTGTATTATGGTAGTGCCTAACCATGACATGCAGCTAGGTGGCTCAACTCTAACCGTCTCAGAATCTTGGTTTGATTCTAAGTTCATGTTCTTAGAAACTAGGTCTTTTTGCTCATACAAATCCACTAATTCGTTCCACTTATGGGTCATGGTTAGGAAGCTTTCCTCAAAATTCATCCAAAGGGTCTTACTAAAAGGAATTGATCCTGATAATGATCGTCTAATAGAAATCACACATGCATAGAATTCATTAAACCCATCTAACTTTACCCCCAACTCCTCTTGGAAATCACTAAGAGCACACAAAAATTCATTGGAATGATAGGAAGCAAATCTATTAGTGAAATATAGTTGTTCCTCTATTGTCAATGATCTAAATGGAGTTTCATCCGCCATAGTGACAAATGAAAAATGGTTTTACAAACAAAGGGCACAAAGAAAAAGATAGACTAAAGAAAACCTAGAAAAATAAAATAAAAATCCCACTAGAAAGGAATCTAGTGAGTAGACCTAATAAAATAAAAATCTCAACCTAAACAATAACTATTCCCCAGCAGCGGCGCCAAAAACTTGATGCGTGGTTTTGCGACCTTACAACAGGTTTTACCTCTCGAGGGATCTCAAGAGGCTTGCAATCCCCACCAGGCAGTGTACCTGACCGATGTAGTATAGTGTAGTGGCAAGTACCGGGGGACTGATCGTTCTCTAGGGGAATAGTGTCGTTAGGATTGAAAAACTACTCTAATAGGTCTAAGGGTGAGGGAAGATTCTTTTTGCATTTTTATATTTTTTATAAAAGCAAGTAAAATCTCGGATTTGAAGGAATGGGCGGAATTAGTTGCTAGTCAACTAACCCAAATAACTACAATTGCAAATAAAATAAAATAACTGAAAATAAAAAGGTTGTGGAACTTATATGGAGAGAAATGTGTTTACTTAGATTTCCTTACTCCCTAACTATCTTTTACCGGTTGATTAGTGTGTATTAATTGTGTGGATGACAGGTGTATTCCTTAATACCAATCGTGGGGTGGCGTACGTACTTCCCCAACTCTATAAGCTCCTACTTCACTCCTATGTCGAGCCGGCTAAGAAGCTCCTAACATGGGATCACTAGAATTCGCTCATGCATTAAATACAACCATAAAAACCTTAGTACGCATTGGTTCATGTTTCTTAAGACGTTCAAGCAAGTTACCGTATAGGAGGTTAGCCAGTTTTCTTAAGCCTAACATCGATAAACAATCATCCAATACAATTAATAACACACCAACAACCAATAATCAATAGTTAGGTTTCATTAGATCTAAGCAAACACAAGATAAATCTAGCCTAACATGTTAAATAAAAGACAAGAACAAGATATAATCAAACAACACATAGACATATTGAATGATTAATTGATTACTTATCTTTAATTGAACATGGGAGATCCAAGGGTATAAAACCCTTAAAAATGGCAGAAAAATCGTCTTAGGGTTTCTCCTCACAAAGTTGCACACTAATGACTAAAAATTATGAAAATATATATAGGAAAACAGATCTGACGGTGTCACGTTATGGAGCGTGACGCCGTCACCTCGCCGCGGTTAGGGTTTCTTGATGGCCTTCTTGACGCCGTCCCCCTTTAATCTTCCAAAATCCTCTCTGGCTTATCAAGGGTTGACAGCGTCACACTGGGGCTTGACGCCGTCACAGGTACTTTTCCAGCTGATTTTTGAGACTTTGTCGTTTTCTTCACTTTTATGCTCCAAAAACGTCCAAAATGCTTCCTTTTCCAGATTTCTTCTCCAAAGTACCTAAAATGACAAAAGGAACGATTTAGGGCAATATTTGATCAAATAAATACGATTTAGGGCTTAAATGACCCCCTAAAAGCGGTACACTTTTTGCTTCATCATCTGACTTCTTTGTTGGAAGTTCCCGCCCATTTATCAGTCTGCTTGTAGAGATAGTATCTTCAGGGTCACTGAGACATTTGTCAATTCTCAGTGATACTGGTGTTGTTTGTAGCTCGTATACTTTACTCACTGACACCGCATCAGTAAGTAAATGTTTCTTCAACAACGGACTTTTTACAACACTCACTGATTTCTTTATCAGTGAGTAACCCACTATTTTATCAGTGAGTTAGGCTATTTTATGTTCAAATCTTGTCAGGGAACTTGGGTCAAATTCTTGACCCAACAATCTCCCCCTATTTGAATATACAAATAGCCTGGGTTTAAACCTGCTTGTTCAGGGACTTGGGTTTAGTTCCTGATGTTTAAGGGTTCAGGGACTTGGGTTTAGTTCCTTATGGTCAGGTTCAAGGGTTCAGGGACTTGGGTTTAGTTCCTGATATTTAGTGAGTTGAATGACCGGTTCAGTGACTGGGTTCAGGGTTCATGGGTCCTGAGGGTTCACTTTGACTGGTTCATTGTTTGTCTCACTGAGAGGGTTTAGTGACCTGGGGTTTCAGTCACCAAAGGTGGTTCAAGGTTCCTGAGGGTCAGTCACCTGTTTTGATCTGGTGTTCAGGTTTATGTTATGGTGTATGTGTGTTCACTGACCTGATGTGGGTTATGGGTCCACCATGCTTCCGCTGATCCACTGATTCTTACAACTATTCTTGAATCATCTTGGAACTCATGACATACCCACTGATGACCACACTTCTTGAGAACTTTTCACTCCCTGATCCCTTTTCAACGTTTAAATTCTTATTAGAAATGAATCAAAGAATCTATTACCCAAGTGTTTTGCGGAACAAACACTTGGGATTGAATAGACAAGGTATGGTGGTGTCTCCTATCTAAACTCAAGTTATGCTTGAGTGGTAACAATGCGACCTCACTGAGCTATCTCAGGGATACGTTACTCTTTGTAGGAGAGAAGTTGTTTTGCAAAAGTCTAAGCTTTAATTGTACAAAACACACTCAACTTCTCTCCTTCTCAATCTATTTATACACAAGTAAACTGAGTAAAAGTAATTAAAATATTACAAGTTGTTGAGCAAGCGTGTCTGACAATTACAACAGTAATTGTCATTTCCAAGAACCAATAGAAATGGCCTATTAAGTCTTTAGGAGTGGTTGATCTTATCTTAAATCCTTCCTAGATATTTCTGCCTTTCTTCTCAGGCACTTGGTTCTTCAGGACACGCTCTCAGTCATCACTCTAATTACTTCATTGTTGTTGAGGAGACTGGGGTTCAGTGAGTTCTTGTCCAACACTCACTGAACCATCATCTTCTTCTTTGGCTTAAGTCCTACTCAGGGAGTACCGCCTTCCTGAGAGTGAGTCCTTCATTGAACTCGCCTTAAGCATCCTGAAGATGACTCACTGAGAGGCTGTTCTCTCAGTGACTTGAATTGTTCTCGGTTTAAGTTAACACTTACTTAATTTGTGTCCAAATCTTGTTTTAAGTATTCTTGGGTTCTTCCTGACCCAACAATCTCCCCCTATTTGGATATAAATTATTCCTAAGTGTTTTGATCAGTTATGAGTGAGCTAATGACTTCTACTCATACTGAATGTACTAGAATGTAAATAAGGACACTGAAATAATAAAAACATCATCTTATTAATATCATTACAAGTCCTAACAAAACTAAGTACAAAAGGATAGTGGTGGTTTCACATTCAGTCCAACTTGATCCCTAGATGAGCAAGCTTTGATTTCTTCGACTGAAGCTCATGTTGGTCAGGGTGCTCTTGGATCTTTCTCTTCAGGTCTTGGCAAAACCTTTCATTCTCAGGGGTTTTTATAGGTAATGCCATCATCAAGAAGCCCAACATTGTTCTTATCCCTGAAAGATCAATATCACTCCACCTCTGGAAGGCTTGGTCACCAAACTCATCAATAAAGAACAGACCTCTCTCAGGTTGTTCAATGACCATGTTGTTCCTGAAAAGAACACCTTCAGGGACAGCCCTATTGCAGTCAAGGCCAGGGACCTTGATCTCAGGTTCAGTTTCAATCTTCTTTCTCTTCCTTGAAGAAGACTGAGAGGGAGCTGGTTGTTCTGATGCAGGAAGAAGAGATTCAATACCAAGTTCCTGAGGAGCTGCTCTCAGTTTTTCGTACCTCAGGCTCAAGGTCTTCAAAAGACTTGGGACCACAACATTTGTCTTCTTTGCTAATATTGGACCCAGTTCATCCAGTTCCGTGATCCTGAAGTCAGCAAATCTGAATGGGTTGTGTACCTCAAAGACTCTTTTATCAGGACTCCTGTAAACAGTGACAACAGTAGGAGAGGTGTTTCGGTGAATTTTAATATCAGTGATTGGTTCTGGCTTCAACCTGTTAGTCATATACCACTGATACTTTTCGATCCTGCCTGATCTCTTCAGCCCTTTTTAGCCTTTCTTCCCTTTTCTGCCTGAGAACAGTCATTTCAGCAGACTGAGCTTTCACAAAGGTCATCCCACCCTTTCTTCCTGACATAACATTAGGAGGCAACCCAATCCTTTTAGCCTCTTCATGGACTACTTTTACAAGAGCATCCTTGCTTGCCTTTTCCTCCTCCTTCAACTTCTTCTTTGCTTCCTCCTTTTCGAGGTAAGTACTGAGTTCATCATTTGTGAAGTGGTGAAGAACTCCATTGATTTCATACGGGATCCTGACTGGTGATTCAGGATCCTTTGCTACCATGATTGGTGCTGGTTGAGGCTCAGGATTAGTTAGTATGCCTTTGCCTTCTCGATGGGAGGAAGAAGCCTCAGGAATCTCCCCCTCAGTGTGAGAAGGAGGTTGCTGGCTTGTGGAAGCTTCAGGGACTCCAGTGTTTCTCTCCCCCTCAACTATTGCTGGAGCTTCAGTGATAGCAAAAGTTAGAGTCACTGGAGCAGCAGGACCCTTGAATGCCTGATAGATTTCATTCATCATTGCCTTGATGTCTGAAGTGTCATGCTGAAGGATGGAGACCTTAGCCTGAAGAGATGCCTGAGAAGTTTCCAGAGCAGTCGTCCTTGGCCCAAGATTCCATGCCAAGGAAGTTGAAGAGGTGGCCCATGTTGCCAAATGACGTTCCATGAGACCCATAGAAGACCTGATGGAATCCACTAAGGAGCTGAGACCCTGAAGATTAGAAGACTTCGGTGTGCTGAGAAGCTCACTGAACTGAGCAGATTGTGCCTGATAAGTCTCAGCAGCCTGAAGAATTTTCTTTGTAAGCGCAGGATCATCTTTCACTGATTCTTGAATGGTTGCAATGCTCTGAGTAATGCCTGATAGAGTGGCGTTGAACCTTCTGAGATGGGTGTCAATGGCTGTCAAGGAGGCATTGACGTCTGACTGCTGTTCATTCATACATTCGGTATAAGTTTCAACTGATGCCCTTAGGTCTGCATAGTTAACAGCTGCTTCAGTGTGATGATTGAACATATTGTCAGTGAGACCAGTGTAAAGAGCTCTATTGGTCTTGAGTAGGAACTTGACCAATATTCTTTCAGTGAGGGGAATGGAGTCATCATACTTGTCAAGGATGTTAACAGTATCAGAAGAATCAGAATATTGAGAACCTGACTCTTCACTTTGGTGTGGAGATGACTGATGTGATTGTTCAGGTTGTTCATCAGCTTCCATATCCTCACCTGCCTCAAAAACTTCCTCCTCACTTTCCTCCTTGACCTCATCATCAGACTCAAGAAGAGCCTCAAAGTCCCCCATGGACTCAATACCCAAAAATTCAACCGGATCCTCTTTATAAAAAGACTCGCCTTTGTTTTGGCCATGTCCTGACCCCGTTGTCATAATAACTGAGTGGGTTTGCTCAGCCTGACTAGCCATGATAGCTGGGGTAACACCAGCCTGGCTTTTGGGGGCAGTTCCTGAGAGAATCGGACCGCCTGAGGGGTTTATGGGTTCCGTATCAGCGGGTTGTTTCTTTCCCTCTGAGTCTTTGTCCCCCGTAGTACCTTCAACCACTGATGGGTGTTTTCCAGTGGTATCACTAGGTACTGATTGTGATGGTTGTTGGACCCCCTTCCCATCAGGATTGTACTGTCCTTTTGGGGATTTAGGATCCTTTTCTCCCTGAGATTTTGAGGGTGATTGCTCTGAAATGTTAGCAGGATGTGAGTGTTTGTGGGTCCCCTTCTCAGTAAGGTAGTGCTGCCTTACCGAGGATTTAGAACCTTTTCCTCCCTTGGGAACTGATTGTTTTTTGACAGTTCCTTCATCGGGATGTGAGAGGGTGTGGGTCCTCTTCCCAGTAGGGTGGTGCTGCCCTACCGAGGATTCAGGACCCTTTCCTCCTTTGGGCACTGATTGTGATTTATCAGTACCTTCATCAGGATGTGAGGGGGGAATGGTTCCTGATCCCTCTGACTTGTTTATGTCAGTGGAATCATGTGGAAAGGGTGTGCCCGAGGTCACTGAGGATGATTGCTCAGTGACCTCCGTTGGCCTTTGTTTTGTGGTCAAGAGGGTCTCAGAAATGGGTGTCTCAGAGGTCTCGGCCTTTTTCAACCTCTTTTTAAGGTTGAGTTGGTTTTGAGGATCAGTCTCAGTGGCGAGTGGCTTGGGTCTAACCACCTGGCTGGACTGACCCTTCTTTGTCTTCTTTACCTTTTTGATCGGTGAAGGAACTGGTGAGACAGCGTCTTTACCCTGAATGACTGATTGCATGTATTCAGTCAGGGCAATATGTGTAACCTCACTGATGCCACTAGTGAAGTTTGACTTGTGCAGGACGTCAGGCTTCGTACCTTCTGCATCAGGCCTCATGTAGTCAGAACCAAGTAGGTCCTGAAGCACACAGGAAACAAATCTAGGGTAGGACATATGCCTTTGCCTATGTTTTCCTGAGAGCTTGACAACAAGGTCTCGGAAGATTATTCCTCCGATGTCAATTTTTGTACCCTCAAGGAGACTGAACAACATCAATTGTTGTGATGAGTTCAATTGTTCCGTAGAGGATTTATTTCCACCCAGGACCTGAATGAAAAATGTCATCAGGATCCTCCAGACCTGCTCAACTCACTAACACTTCCTGAGTCTTTGGCTCAGTGTCCCATACCACCGGATCTTTCACAACCTGCTAATCCGGTTCCACCACCGCCATTCCCATCCATCTTCAGACGCTCCTTAACGACAATAATCCCGTATCATCCAAAATGAAACCCATCTCAGCTGCCCTAATTTTTTCAGCAGCTCACCTCGTCTCCATTTCACTACAACCATAACATCAAATCTCTTTACCTTCTTCACAAACAAACTGAGCTCGATGTCTACAAACCCCATTGTAACATCTCAATCGTTCCTAAATGAAATGAGACCCATCAAATCATAATCAACCTAATTCTCTTTTTTTGTCGCCGTCCATTATTTCATCCGCAAGAAACATGACGTGGTAGTTGGGTTTTGATTGAGTGATGATTTTTGTTTGTTTATGTGGAGAGTATCGATTTACATATTTGAAGAATATGTGATTCCCCTTTTTTTTGTAGATCGATTGGTTTTGTTTTTGATAGAGAGTTCTTTTTTTTTTTGATGATAGATCGAGTTTTGTGATGAGAGGTATTTTTTTTATAGAGAAAAGCTGTTATTGGATCTGGGTTTTTTGTGTTTGATATCGAATGGGAGATGTGGGATTTTTGTTTGGGATGTTTGTGATAGATCTGTACTTTAATCTTTTTTTTGTGTGTACTTTTGTGTGTGGATAAGATTTTGGTAGGTGGGGATAAGATTTGTGTGGTGGGTGTGTGTCAGGGAGGGTTCAGGGAGGGGATTGGTGATTGTCAGTCATCAAAATAAATGTGTTTCTCCCCCTCAAAAATTGTTGTACCAGTAGCAGTTTTTGAAGATCACATTTATTTTTTTTCAATTTCAGATTGTTATCATTAATCATGAACGGATCTGGATCATAAGAATAATCCACCCGCTCTGATACCACTTGTTGGTCCATGAAATTGAGTAAAACAAGAACATATTCATTGATAGTGAATAAATTGTTACAAGATTACTCAAAACCTATTAGATTACATGATAACATCTTCAACTTCTTAAAGGGGATACTTTCGGTATGGTATCCCCTTAGGTGAGGGTTTTTCCTCTTTGGGTGACAAATAAACTCTCACTGATCCAAGCTATGCTTGTGATTCAGTGAGAGGATGATCCTATCAACTAATACACTATGTGTATATTTTTGTTTGTTTAGGAATCCATACTATCTCAATTACAACACAGACAATATATACACAGGTAAACTAGACAAAGATAAGATGGGTAGGTGTGAGTTGACATCCACTTGCTATGAGTTGATATCCACTTGCTATGAGTTGTCATCCACTTGGTGTGAGTTGTCATCCACCAAGTGGTCTCTCTTGTACTTTATCTGACTTCTTTGTTGGAAGTTCCCGCCCATTTATCAGTCTGCTTGTAGAGATAGTATCTTCAGGGTCACTGAGACATTTGTCAATTCTCAGTGATACTAGTGTTGTTTGTAGCTCGTATACTTTACTCATTGACACCGTATCAGTAAGTAAATGTTTCTTCAACAACAGACTTTTTACAACACTCACTGATTTCTTTATCAGTGAGTAACCCACTATTTTATCAGTGAGTTATGCTATTTTATGTTCAAATCTTGTCAGGGAACTTGGGTCAAACTCTTGACCCAACATCTGTTCCGTCCAATTTTGGGAGGATTAGGAGGAGAAGGAGGTTATTAACATCATGGGCTTTTGTAAAATTACAAATATATCCTCATTATTCCCAAATTGTCAGATCCATTTTCATCAGAACCATTGGCGATGGGAATATCAACTGTACCGATCAAATCAGTTTTGACACCACTGATTCATTGTTGCTTGAGAAATGATCTTTTCATTATTAACATCGATGAAATGATGGAATGATCTTTTCATTATTAACTGTATCGATGAAATGATCTTTTCATTGTTGCTTGAGAATATAGCCATTCCATTGTGGGGCAGTGGTAGAAAACATTGACCCTGATTCAAAATGAATGAATTTTCAAGCATCAAGTGGTATGCCATGATAACAAACTGAATAACACATTTAATTCTTTTGAGTTCATCACTGTGAGATCCCTTCAGCAAAATAAATTATGTTGTGAGGGTATCTTGGTAATTTGGGTACATTTTTTTTCTTTCCTTGCAACTTAAAAATAAAAACTCAAGAACATAAATAAAAGTAACCACTTTCTTCAGAGTGTCATTCCTTACTTTTCCCTTCTCATTCCATCCCATTCTATTCTTTAAAATTTAGACTTGAGAACAGAGCGTTAGAGTTTTCAAAAGGCGTTACGATTTTTCTATCCAAACTCCGTTTTTGTCAAGGGTTATAGCTATTTTGTGTTTTATAAGTTTAATGGCAACAGTTTTGTAGTATTTTGTATGTGTTTGCTCTGCATTTTTTTTTTATGTTTTTTTTTTTTTTTTTTGTGTTTTATATTATGTGCATATTAATTACTTTAATCAAAAATGAAAACTATAAAATAAAAGTAAGAATAAAGATTGACTTGCGGTCACGTGACCCTTGCCGGGCATGTGTATACCTTATTTTTTACTTTTGATTATGAGTAAATTACAAAAATGGTCCTTGTGTTTGGCGTTGACTTTCAGGTTTGGTCATTGGACTTTTTTTTTGCATTCCCGATCCTTAACTCTGAAACTTAACACAGATGGTCCCTTGACCAAACGTCCGTTTGGTCAAGGCGTTAAGTTGTATCATGTGCGCTAATTGTGAGGGTATTTTCGTCCATTCCAATTTTCATATATAGAGCCTCTCAATATGCAGGCATTTAATACACATCTTTTCATTTTCCCTCTTCATTTTCTCTCTTACTACCAAACCTTACAAAACACAAACCGTAAGTTAATAACCTAATTCTGATCCATGTTCATCATCAATGCGACAATGGTTGGAACAAAAATGTGGAATGTACGGTGATGCGTGGTTTTGCGACCTTACAACAGGTTTTACCTCTCGAGGGATCTCAAGAGGCTTACAACCCCACCAGGCAGTGTACCTGACCGATGTAGGATAGTGTAGTGGTAAGTACGGGGGATTGATCGTTCTCCACAGGGAATAGTGTCGTTAGGATTGAAAAACTATTCTAATAGGTCTAAGGGTGAGGGAAGATTCTTTTTTTGTATTTTTATATTTTTATGAAAGCAAGTAAAATCTCGGGTTTGAAAGAGTGGGCGGAATTAGTTGTTAGTCAACTAACCCAAATAACTACAAATGCAAATAAAATAAAATAACTGAAAATGAAAAGGTTGTGAAACTTATGTGGAGAGAAATGTGTTTACTTAAATTTCCTTACTCCCTAACTATCTTTTACTGGTTGATTAGTGTGTATTAATTGCGTGGATGACGGGTGTATTCCTTAATACCAATCGTGGGGTGGCGTACGTACTTCCCCAACTCTATAAGCTCCTACTTCACTCCTATGTCGACCCGGCTAAGAAGCTCCTAACATGGGATCACTAGAATTCGCTCATGCATTAAATACAACCATAAAAACCTTAGTACGCATTGGTTCATGTTTCTTAAGACGTTCAAGCAAGTTACCGTATAGGAGGTTAGCCAGTTTTCTTAAGCCTAACATCGATAAACAATCATCCAAAACAATTAATAACACACTAATAACCAATAATCAATAGCTAGGTTTCATTAGATCTAAGCAAACACAAGATAAATCTAGCCTAGCATGTTAATCAAAAGACAAGAACAAGATATAATCAAACAACACATAGACATATTGATTGATTAAGTGATAACTTATCTTCAATTAAACATGGGAGATCCAAGGGTATGAAAACCCTTAAAAATGGCAGAAATTTGTCTTAGGGTTTCTCCTCACAAAGTTGCACACTAATGACAAAAAATTGCAAAACTATATATAGAGTTTAAGGGCTGACGGCGTCACGTTGTAGATCTTGACACCGTCACCTCGCCGTGTCTAGGGTTCCCGGATGGCCTTCCTGACGCCGTCCCTCTTTAGTGCTCCAAAATCCGTTCTGGCCTATCAAGGGGTGACGCCGTCAGAAATGAGCTTGACGCCGTCTCTCTTTAGCTTAAGCCGTGATGACCTTGATCACTTTAAAGGGTGACGCCGTCAGACTTTCCATTGTAAAATTCTCTGGCTTATCATGTGTATTTTTCTTATCCACCTCTTTTGCCAAGCCATGACGCCGTCAAGAGCAATACTTGACGCCGTCAAAGGTACTTTTTCAACCGATTTTGAGACTTTGTCGTTTTCTTCACTTTTATTCTCCAAAAACGTCCAAAATGCTTCCTTTTCCAGATTTCTTCTCCAAAGTACCTAAAATGACAAAAGGAACGATTTAGGGCAATATTTGATCAAATAAATACGATTTAGGGCTTAAATGACCCCCTAAAAGCGGTACACTTTTCGCTTCATCAAATACCCTTACACTTGAGATTTGCTTGTCCTCAAGCAAATGCGCTTTTATTCTAACCAAAATACAAGTTAGGGGTCATTTAATGCTAATATAAAAGTAATTACAATAAATAGTCGTTCCACTTTAATCATAATAAGCACGGAGATTACATACTAGCACCTCACAAGTAGTGTTTAGATACTCACATCTCTCAGGTGTCATCAAAATAAATCTCATAAATGAAAACGGATAATATCTCTCACTACCTGTCATAGCAAATAGATTACCATAGGCTTGGGAAAGGATCAAAAACCTCCTCCACTAGGCGTAAGCACCTAAGATAAGCTATCAAAGAGGGCTTTCACATGGGTTATAACGTGAGGTGTAGGGATATGATAAACACGGTTTTGTTGGATAAGGGATATTTTACTGGTGGCGAGTTAAAGATCTTGATTAATCACATGTACAATATGGCGTTGCTAAGCCAAGACTAGACTCGACTTAAGCTAATGAAAGAAAATAACAAAAAGATAAAATAAACATAAAATGAAACGGGATGGTAGTCCGTATGTTTTTTTCTACTTTTCTTTTTCTCATTTTTTTGTATTTTTCTTTATTTATTTATTTATTTATTTATTTATTTATTTTTTTTGCATACACTTTTGCCCTACCATCCAAAATAATACATCATAGGGGTGTTGTATTCCCCTTACACTTGAACTTTTACATAACTTTACAATAAACTATTCTAATGACTCGAATTAAGATAATCGAAACACTTGGAGTACTTTTAAAATATTTAGCACATATGGGGGTAATAAATGATGTTCTTCCCCATTACTCCATTACACTAGTACTTTACCCATGAGTCCCAATCGTCCCAAAACAATATGTACAAGGATATGACTCGACTTAGCAACCATGTAATCAATTAGATAATTAACTTGGGGTTTAAAAAAATGTTGTCACAATAATGCACTAAAAATGAGTGCATACAAGGTAGGCTAAGGCGATTTAGGTGTACATTTAAGTGGGGTGTAACAAATTCTTCCTTTAAGTAAAATGCTTAAAGATCAAAACGAAAAGATAGGCTCTGAGGGGTGTACTAGGGGTATCGTGTACTAAAAATGAGTACAACGCAAAGGGTGTGGGAGAATTACTTGACCAATGTAGCCAACGTAATTATAACAAAAACACAGGTGTAAAACAATGGGTTAATCCTAATGCCTCTTATCATGTAGTAAATCTAACTACACGGATGTAGTCTCACTTGTGGCGTCGGAACGGTCCTAACGCAAGTTCTAGAATCTAAGTGCTACCGGTACACACATCATAGCATAAATGCTTTTCCTACCAATTCTAGGGGCGAACCTCACATATTTGGGGGTGGAAAATTTTTTAGTGGTACGGTTTTTGTGCTAGTCATATAACTCCTATCCGTGAGACGCTCATTAAGATCAAACTTTCACTCCTAAATGTTGTAAAAAATTTTAAATTTGGCACTAAAATTGCCCTAACAGGTATTTCTCTCAGTTTTATTACACATCTACTATTAAACAAACAAAAATCAAGCGTAAAAGCATTCTCTAAAGTATCATCATTTACCCCCCCTTACACTTAAGATGAACATTGTCCCCAATGTTCAAATAACAAGATGTAAAAGTAAATAAGGTAAAAGGATGAAATCAAATACTCCCCTGATTCGTTTGGTGGATAAAGAAGTAACATGTTTAGATCTTCTTCCAAGAGAATGTAGAAGCTCCAGGACTAATGCATCGCCATAAGCTTGATTCCACATACATTTCCTTGTCCAAAATAACCTGTTAAACCTGAGAAAACAAACACGAAAACCTGCATAACATCGGCGGGATAAATTCTATATATAAGGATATAATGCTTGTGGAATGATTATTTTGCAGATTCCTGGAGTTTATAAGTTAGAGATTTAATAAAGCATTTTATGATTCCGGAAGAAAAACAAAACTTTCAAAAATTTCAAAAAATTAACACCTGACGCCGTCAGAAATGATCTGACAGAATTCTCATGTTAAGTTTCCGGAAAATTTCTGGAAAAACCTATACCTTACTTCCTGGAAATCCTGCAAAACATCATTATGACTCGATACAAGCATTTGACTCAAACAAATACTAATATGTATGTTAATTTATTATTATTACGATTCATGTTCATTTGTTCTAATAAACCGATTTGGATTTCCCTTACACTTAACTTTTGCAAAATACCTTTATATGTAGTTAAGACGAAGTTAAAAACAAGATAAAGCATTTTCACAATTTAGTTTTGAACATGAATCAATAATAATAAAAATTAAACATACATACGGAAGCAAATAAAATCAAACAAACAAATAAATAAACAAATGAACAAACAAATAAAGCCAACATGCAATAAAAAGAAACAAGTGTCACAAGAGTTCAAAGGCCAAAAGATGCCTAATCCTAAACTATTACAGACCAAATTGTTCCAAAACATACAACCATAGATTAAATTGTTTAAACATTATACATCAAATCAAATCATCACTGGGGTGGGGGACCTTGGCGATAGTCGTAGTCTGGAGGGAGGTGCCCGTAGTACCCATACGATGGGTAATCCTGCTCATGTCTCGGGAAAGGGTCAATCTGCAGGTGTGGGTCCAACTGATCATGCGTAGATAAATGCTGCATCTGTCGAACAGTGTGATCATACATCCAGTCGAACCTCTCGTCCACCCGGGTTCTCCAAGTATCAACCTGGCCCATCCATGCCCCCTGGTGAGCCTGCCAATCCCTTCTGCTCATGTGCCGGTAGTAATCTGCTGTACCAGCCTCATAACCCCCATGTTGCTGCTGCTGATGCTCCTCCTCCTCATCATCCCCACCACCAACATCCTCATCTCCATCTGGATGATACCACATAAAGGTCCCATCATCCATCTCCATAACAACCTCCATCTGCTTCAGGGACCTAACCTTCACTGTCCTGCATGCATCACCACCACTCAAATACCTCATGACCTCGGGCCTGAGGACTCCATAGGATCGGGCCAGCCGGGTGACAAACATCCCACCATAAATCTTATCTCCTTCCCTTTCCCCAACTCCACCATTCAGAAAGCTAGCTACCCAAAATGGGATGTTGCAGTAAACCTCATCAGAGTAAATGGTGTACAAATAGAAGAGGTCTGAAGCAGTGACACGGTGGTGAGAGCTGTGGCGCCCTGTCAAGCTGTAGGTGAGACATCTATGGGTCAACCTAACCCTAGTGTAGGGTATTCACAATGCAAGAAACACTTGTTTGAGGCTTAGATATAGATCGAATGACAAAGAACTAGAGAGAGAAAGTTGGGAACTTCTAGTGAGAGAAACACTATGTGTATTAGCTTGAAAGTAATGAGAGTTCCAACCCTTCCCTTGCAAGGGAAGGGGTATTTATACGTACTACTTAATATGCCCCTAGTGGGCTGTGGAGAGAGCTGACAGAGGGTAAAGACCCGACCCACTCCACAATACTAATTAATAACTAATCTACTAATAATATTACTGATAATACTACGAGCTATGATGTGCTAATAAGTACTCGGGGTGACCGAGTCTTCAGCTGAATATTCATATTCCTAACAATCTCCCCCTAAGGGAGGTCACCCCAGAAGTAATGTTCTGAATTTCAGCACTTCTTCTTTGGATCTTGACATCATAGCTCGTAACCATTGATTCTTCAATATCATAGATTGTTGTGCAAACATCCGTGATCTTAAGACGACTTCTCTTTTGTCTTGGATGAACTTTGAGTAATCTTTGAAAGTATCATCCCACTTGAGTCTCCAAGTCATCTTTCAGTAGTAGGTCTCCATGTGATGAAATATACATAGAGCCGACATGCTCACACGATATGTTGTCATGATCTTCAGCATCAGAGTTAGCAGAAGCTGTGTTGAAGGTCTTTTAGGTTGATCATGACTTCTTTGATGATGATGTGGTGTGAGCATGTGGTGATGGATTGGCATCTTTTCTGCAACCAGCTACAACAGCAACCAGCTACAGCATTCCACTGCTACAACCGCCAGACATTCCTGCATACGACAGTTAGCAATAATACGACCGGTACTTACAAGTTTGGACTTCGAGATAGTCAACAGCATAGTGTGAAAACTCTCTCTAATCCTTACTAAGACCGTTCCTAATCAAAAACCCACAGAGGGCTTTTTAAGATTTTACCGTAGTAAATCAACGATTAGGTGAGTCGCTGGAGATCACTCCACGACTGTAGACCGGTTGAAACCGCCACGACCACTAAGCGTAATCCACGAGGAATTACCGAAGTGACCTGCCTTCAAGGCTATTTGATGTTGACCCTGGCAGGAATTTCCATTCAATCATTGAGACTTACATTTGTAAATTCTCTCATAAATGTTCTGGCAGATTGCACAGATCTGCGTAGGACTCATAAGTTTACAACTGGTGTCCTTAATGATGAACAACCAGTGTATAGATAATCCGTGTTCCTATGAGATCTTATTATGCATCTCGTGGCTCTAGACTCGATAGTGCGTTTTGATTTAGTGTGCGGAGGCTGGAGAGAACTGCCACCTTTTCAATATCATCTAACTCGGAGTGAGAGAGACGTAAGAAATGTATTGAACTCCGTGACAATTGAAACAAGAATCCTTTGAGGGACCTTGAGTGGCTAGGGAGGGTTGTGCAGTGTATCACTGGGTCCATGATACTTTGTCTTCAATGCCAGCAATCAACTAAGTGATTCTGACAGCATATGTATTGACCCGGTTTCTGCCTAAGTTGTAAGGAGGGCTATTTCTTTTCACCCTTTCTCTTTACAATTCTTTTTCATTCTTCAACCTCTTCAGTGCTTACCGAGACTTCATAACTAACACCTTGTTGGGTTTGTTCCAGTGTTAACTCCATCTCAGTCGACACTCTTCCCTCATTCACTTTTCTCCTTTTTAATCATACCTAAGGACTTCTACACTAACTAGTGGATTGTCCCTGGGTAGATCCCTCCGGCTCTGGCGGGATCGTGGGAACTTGTATCTAACCTTACCATCCTTATAACTCCATTATATGAAATACAATGGTCGGTCTTTGTTGTTCTTCCACAATTGCCAAACCAAATCTTTGAAAAAAAAAATCTCTCAAAGTGTTCATGATTTCGAAACACATTTTTGCAAACACTTGAGAGTTTTATATTTTTCAAATGCTCCCCCTCAACATGTGCTCGAGTGATAGTTTTATAAATTTGCACATGTTAGGTAGAGCTCGCATTCTTTGAATTGATCCACTTTCAGTGAACATGACCGATTCGAGACACGCTTACATCACTAGTTAGACTAGCTTGAAATTATTACCCGGCCTGGTCAAGTCCACAGAAAGTTTCTCGAAATGGTACTCTCTACTCAGATACATCTCTTTCGAGACACGCTTACATCACTGGTTAGACCAGCTTGAAATTATTACCCGGCCAAGATGTATCCTTTCGATTGATGTCAATTCAAGTTTCGTCAATTCATTGGTGAGGTCTGAGCCTTGCTCACGTGAGATGCCAAATCTTTTGTTTTGTTAAAACCATTTGCTCCCCCTCAATATGTGCATCGATATAAGAAAGATTTTAGCACATATGGAAGAGCTTGCTTTTATGACCAAAACATTTTGCTCCCCCTCAATATATTCATTGATATACAAAATGGTTTAGCACATACAGGAGAGCTTATATTAACTTCCAAATCATCACATTTTATCAGAATTTCCTATTTAAATCACATTCTCTCCCCCGATCAAAAATTTCAAACCATTTGAGATTTGTGTTCCCAAGTGATTTAAATAAGTTTAGAAAATTTGGGAGAAAATGTGGTCAGGTTTAAATGTATTCTGATTTTGGAGCATACTATGCTCCCCCTTAAACCACGAGAGAGTGTCACTGCTGATGTTGCACAAATTTGGCAAGGTGTCAGAAATTTGAACAAGTACTCTCCCCCTTAATTAATGACCCATTTTCTATTAAAAGAGTTGTAGTCATTCAATTAAGCGACAAGTATTTGTGAAAATTTTACTTCAATTTACCACCTTGTGTAACATCAAGACTCTCTAGAAGAATCAAACAAGATAAAGAGTCTAGATGAAAAGAAGACTTCTCTTCTTATATACGAAGTGATGCACTGAAACGTACATCAAGTCGGGGAAACATGGATATAAAGTAATCCATGCCCAGGTGAACATCACCCGGTTGGAGGAACAGCTGTCCTTTTGGCGACATGCTTTCCCCATTGTACAGCGTGGGTTGCAGTATGAAGTAACTGCAAGCCATTAAGACATGTTTTAACTGATTAGTATAACTTCTGCTCGAGCTTCATTTAAGAATCCGTGCCATTGTTGAATGACATTTCTAGATCCGTAAATGTTATTGATAAACAGAAGACATGCCTAGGTAGGACTATTTTTGGTATTTTCTGATTTTTCGATTTTTATGGATTTTATAGGTTTTATATTTTTGTATTTTTCTTTTTGATTTAAGATATATACAACTATGTACAAGGATATAAGAAGACAATCCTTAACTCATCCTTTTCTTCCTGAAGACACTTGAGGGTTTCAGGAGTCATGCTTTTCATGCCAAGGCGTGGGAGAATAAACTGAAACCTTTCTCTTGGGAGGGCCTTGGTGAAGATGTCAGCTAACTGAAACTTTGTCCTCACGAAGTATAGTTCCACAATTCCTTTTTCCACCTGTTCCCTGATGAAGTGATGCCTGATGTCGATGTGTTTTGACCTGGAGTGCTGAACATTGTTACAACAAAGAGCAATGGCGCTTTTGTTGTCACAATATAGGGGAATTTTGTTGTATGAGAATCCATAGTCCGAAAGTTGTGATCGCATCCAAAGGATTTGTGCACAACAAGCAGACATGGCAATGTACTCAGCTTCAGTAGATGATATGGAGGTACTCATCTGCTTCTTAGAAGACCAACTAACCAACTTTTCCCCTAAAAACTGAGCTCCTCCTGACGTACTGCGACGAGTGTCTTGACATCCCGCATGATCAGCATCCGCGTAAGCCGTTAGCTCCATTGCAGTGTCCTTAGGATACCAGAGACCCATATGAACAGTGCCTTGAAGATATCGGAAGATTCTTTTCACTGCTTCAACATGCTTCTTGGTTGGCCTAGATTGATACCGAGCACACATACACACAGCAAACAGAAGATCTGGTCTGCTAGCCGTGATGTACATTAAAGATCCAATCATGCTTCGATACTTTGTTATATCCACTGGAATCCCTGAAGTATCTTCATCCAGCTTCGTTCTATCAACCATGGGAGTGTCAACAGGTTCACTTGAATAGAATCCAAACTTTTTCAAGATCTCGTTGGCGTATTTGGATTGGTTAATGAATATGCCTCCGGGACTTTGAGAAACTTGTAATCCTAAGAAGAATGACATTTGTCCCATCATGGACATTTGGAACATGGAATTCATCTCCTTTGAAAAACTATCACATTCACTAGGATCTGTTGAAGCAAAGATGATATCATCTACATAGATCTGAACTAGTAGTAGATGGTGTCTTGACTTCCTGGTGAATAGTGTGGGATCAACAACACCCTTGGAGAATCCGTTCACTAGGAGGAACTTGGACAATGTATCGTACCATGCCCTTGGCGCCTGTTTTAACCCATAAAGAGCCTTCTTCAAGCGGTAAACATGAGTAGGATGTTCAGCATCCACGAATCCTTCTGGTTGACTCACATAAACTTCTTCCTTTAAGTCACCATTCAAGAATGCTGTTTTGACATCCATCTGGTAGACTATCATATTTCGACTAGCAGCATTTGCAAGGAAGATTCTTATAGCTTCAATTCTAGCAACAGGAGCAAACGATTCTTCAAAATCAATGCCCTCTTCTTGTCTGAACCCTTTAGCAACTAGCCGTGCCTTGTTCTTTAAGACATCACCATACTCATCAAGCTTCACTTTGAAGATCCACTTTAAAGCAATGATCATTGCAAGCTCTGGAGGAGGCACTAATTCCCATACTTCAAGTCGATCAAATTCATGGATTTCATCCTGCATAGCCTGGAACCAGCAATCTTTAGTCATTGCTTCTTTGGCATCTTTTGGTTCGACTTTGGACAGTACAGAATTGAAGAAGCACCATAGTGCATCAGTGGCTAGTTGATTACGTATGGATACTGGACGGGAGGGATTGCCTATGATGTTGTCGATTGGATGATCACTGGTCCATTTCCTGAGATGGTCGTGAGGTTGAGGGTTATGAACAGACATAGCAGTGCTGTGTTCTTCAAGTGAGGATGTGTCTGATGAATGTTCAGGAGCAAATATGTTTTCAAAAGGAACCTCATCAACAGGAGCAAAAGGATTAACTTCCAAAGAATGATTATCTGAAGATTCTTTCATTACTGGAGAAGATTGAGCGTTTGATGACGAAGGCGATTGACTGGCAGCTGGAGCATTGTGACTGACTGATACTGAAGCTGTAGGGCCTTCTGAACCTTGTGGGGCTTGAACCTCAGCCATAGGAAGTATAGCAGGTTCACTTGGAATGGTTCCATTCGTTGGCTCAAAGTATTCATCAAACATAGGATCGAATAACTTCTTCAACTCCTCACATGTAGGTGGCACATAAGAATCTGCAGGCGTGGAATACTGTACAAGACCTGAACTAATGGGTCCAGGTGACAAAAGGTTAAGATCGGGTCCAGAACTAATTTGTCCTGAAGCAGGTTGCTCACTCAGCTCATCGAACGTGACATGAATGGTTTCCATGATTTTACGGGTTCTCTTATTGTAGATTCGATACCCTTTACTGTCTGGTGCGTATCCAACAAAAATACCTACATCTGCTTTAGCTCTTAGCTTTCCCAAGTCTTGACTATCGTTAGTTGGATAGCAAAGTGCACCAAACACACGGAGAAAAGAGAGATCTGGTTTCTTGTTATGAATTAACTCGAAGGGAGTCTTCTCATGAACAGGATGAATTAGGGATCGGTTTTGAGTGTAACATGCTGTCGCAATAGCCTCTGCCCAGAGAAACATCGGTGCCTTTAAAAATATAAGCATAGTTCTTGCAGCTTCCACCAGAGTACGGTTCCTTGGTTCAACCACTCCGTTCTGTTGAGGAGTGCGAGGGATACTTTTCTGATGCGTGATGCCAATACTTTCATAGAAATTACGGAGTTGTTGGTTAACAAACTCAGTACCATTATCAGTGCGGATGATTCTGACAGTTTTATCGAGCCTTACTTGCAGTTGTTTTATCAGTTTAATGATAACCTCTGGAGTTTCGTCCTTGGTTCTCAAAAACTTTACCCATGTGAATCGAGAATAATCATCTACTATCACCAGAACGTACTTCTTTCCATTTATGGTTTGTATTCTCATTGGACCGCACAAGTCCTTGTGGAGGGTATGAAGAACTTCCAAGTTGGTGTTGATGGTTTTAGGCTTGTGGGTTTGTTTCTTGCTTTTACCCAGTTGACATGCAGAGCAGAGATGATCTTTCTCATATTTCAGTCTGGGCATCCCTCTAACAAGATCTTTACGGGAAAGATTATTTATGGTACCGAAGTTCAAGTGGTTCAAACGACGATGCCACAGCCATGATTTTGTTTTAGAGGCTTTAGAAAGCAAGCATATGGGAGAGGACTTCAACATTTCTTCAATCGATATGGTGTATAGATTGGTGCCTCGACTGCCCTTGAGAAGATCTATACCATCCAATTCTCTGACGAAACATGTATGTTTTCTGAAGGCTACTTCCAGATCTGAATCACAAAATTGACCCACAGAAAACAGATTGTGCCCTAGTCCTTCCACATAATATACCCTTGAGATTACACTGTCACCAATCACATAATCTCCATAACCCATAATAGCACCAAAGTGGTCGTTCCCAAATCTAACTGTCCCGATAAACTTTTTCACGAAGTTCTTGAGCCGCGAGCGATCCCCAGTCATATGTTTTGAGCAGCCTGAGTCCAAATACCACAGGACGATTTGTATGACCTGCATTTGAAACCAGACAACAATGGATAACTGAAAAATGTGGATCCCCAAGTGCAATTGGGGTCCGTTTGGTCAGCACACACATATTCTGGAACCACAGATTTCATAGATGCTACTGTCTTTACTGAGGAGACAGAACTAGAGGCAGGACAAGACCTAGATGGAAGGCATTGTGACTCTAAAGACAGGATTCTACCAGTTGGTCTCCATTCCTTATTCATCACAATTTTATGCATATTCATTTTAGGTAATGATCTCTGTTTTCCTAAATTGAATTTCCTTCCAGTGGGTCTCCATTCCTTAACTTTCACAATTTTATGCTTATTCATTTTAGGTAACGTGCACTGTTTTCCCAAATTGAATTTCCTTCCAGTGGGTCTCCATTGATAATCTATGCTAGCAAATGTTTTTCCTGTTGCTTTCCAAACTTTCTTGCATGCTTCAGTTATCCTACCATTCTTAACATGGGGTGATGCAGAAGACATCAAGAAAGACACAACACAATCATCATGATTAGCAGAAATTAAACAATTGTCGCATGTTTTACAGATAGCATTAGAATTCGAATTAATTACAGTACTTTTGATACTAGAATCAACACGATTCATCCTACTCATTGCAAACTTATTGTTCCTAGGTTGGGCTTCTACATTCTTCAAGTGATCATTCTTAGCTGGCGCAGTCCTATCCTTTCTTGCATTTCCTCTAGACCTTGACCCGCTAGCTTGGGTGTCACTTTTTACTCCTGTAGAAGCATCGAAGGTAACATTAGTTTGTTTTTCTGTCACATGCCTTCCTGATAATGATGTGTTGGGTTCTGATGTTTTAGGTGGTAGATCAAAGGCTACATGCTTGTTCTCAACATTGGATGATGATGCAACAAATCTATCTCTATGGCTGCTAAACTTAGGAATTGAGCGTATGGCATATTCTAAGTTTTCCTGAATCCTTTTCGTGAGTTTGCATGCATAGACAACTGCCCTATCAAGTGGCTTATCAGTCCTATCCTCTTCAACTACTTCACGAAGTGTGTCAAGGCCCTCTCTAAGATGATCGAGATATGTTTGATGGGCAAAGCTGTTATTTCTAAGCTTAAACGGAATACGCCCAACATCAACATCATGCTTTTTACTATCAGTAGCCTTTGGTGCATCACAATTACAAGTGGTGCATGGCATTTTACCTTTCACCCGAGCCTTCAGATTCTCAATTTCATTTGTCAAAGAGGTTATTTGATCATTGTGATTGCTTCTTGTAACTTTAATAGAATCATATAACTCTTTGAAATGTTGTTTAACCTTTGAATTTTCTTCTCGATAACACTCATTTTCATAATGTAACTTATTTATGGTGTTTTGATATTGAAAATTCTGAGAATCTGAAGACGAAGGTTTATTGGTGCCATATACTTCACACTTGTTGGATTTCAATTGGGCAATTTGGGCCCTCAGCAGTCGAATCGTGTTCGTGTGAGCTTGAATTGTCTCATCTCGTTTGCTTAATTCAAAATAAGTATCAAATTCAGGAGCATCCAAGGATGTCTTGTCATTTGATATTTTATGTTTTTCATTTAAATGTTGATATTTCAATTGCAAATTAAGATATTCAACTTCCAATTTTGAAAAACGTTTAACCATATTATCATGGTCATCATTTTGAATTTTTTCAAGCAATTTTAAATTCTCCCCCTCAAGCTCAACAACACGATTCTGGGTGACATTTAACGCAATAGCATACTCATTAAATTGACAAGCAGACAATGCAGAATCAGTGACAGTGTAAAATACATCTTGTGCGATACATTTAGCAATCAAGTTGTCGTTAGTAATGAGTATGTTTTTTCTTTCAATCTCTCGACTCTTAAGTTCTATTGCATATTCATTCACCTCATTTTCCATATCTTTAAACACTACTTCCATTTCTTTTATTTCGGCTTTAAGGGCAGTTTGCAACCCTTCAAAGTGTTCTTTAAGTAGTTTAAAGAATGGCATGACCTCAGTTAAGTAACACCTTTTTGCATGTTCAAAACACCTTTCCCCCTCAGTAATGCCAGTGGGTGTGATTCTCTTCTTACATGTTTTATCGAAATCAGCAAACAGTTGCCAAAGCACATATAAGCTAATAAAGGTTTTGCATTCAGTGGGAAGAGTCAAAGGCACCAAATTCCTAGGTGTATTGGGAGGATACACCGTTATGGACGCAACTTTTTTAATGAGGGGGGTGTTGGCCTTAAGTTTTTCTACCTTAAGTTTTTCATTATCTTGTTTCCAGAATATCTGTTCAGGTGTTAACTTCTTTTGAGGAGCAAACACAGTCAAACGATTCTCCTCATAATAATCATGGGGCTTGATTATTATTCGTCTGACTATGCACTCGGGATCCCTCATTTTCTCACTCATTTTTTCCCTCGTTCTATCACTTATCTCATCCTCTTCATTTGTGTAGATATGCTCAGGCTGGTCATGAATAGGCATAAGCATCACATTACCATCATATAGGGCGGGTTGAACTACTTTCATGTCCCTAAGGATGGTTGACTTGGGTTCACCTATCATGATTTTACTATGCTTATCACTCAACTTTCTGTGCTTATGAATCATTTGAGCAGTTTGTATGGTTTGATTTTGTGTGTACAACTTATCTTCAAGCTTATTTTTTAACGTCTTGAGTCTAGAGAAATCATTTAAAAGAGTTGTTTCTTTTTGTTTGAATTCTTGCTTAAGTGTAGTAACACACTTTTGTGCTTCCTGTTTCTGTTTGACAGACTGTTCTAGCTGACTTTTCAAAGAACTTAACTCTAATTTTAATGTTTCTTCTCTCACTCTAGACTCTTTAATAAGTGTACTCATTTGACCTTCTAATTTCTGCTCACGTTCATTAAGCTCAAACTTAGCACGCTGTTCATACATAGCCACTTGTTCTTTATAGATGTTTAGTCTAGTGATCAAGTTATCATCAGGGACAGGCAATTTGTTCTCATGGTACTCACATGCATTATCTATATTACCCGCATTATCTAAGGCACATACATTACTCATAATACAAACATCATTATTGACAAAAGATTCACCATTTGGTACATCAGGCGAGTTGTTGTGATTCAAATACTGTTCATATGAAATAATATTGCTATTTTCCATGTCAACATTACTTGAGTCAGAAACATCTGCCTGATGTACTTCTTCGGGATTCTTTTATCCCTCGACTATATTATATGTGTCATAAATTTTTAGTACCTCAGATATCACGGATGCATTAGAAGGACCAGCTTGACGGGGAGATGAGACCAGGGAAGACAAGTTAGCCATGAAGATTGTTTGAGCCGTAGGTTCATCATCTACATCAGAGTCAAATGCATCACAGTCATCTGCCTTGAAGATGTTAGGATCATTAATTGCTAGATCCTGAACAGGTTTCTCATCCACATCTTCATCAAAAGTATTTCCTCCATCTCCTGCCAAGAACAATAACTCTTCCTCATCCAATACAGCTCCATTCTCTTGAGCTTGCATTAACAGCATCTTGTCTTTGAAGTAATCTGAGTTCTGAGGACGTTTAGGTTGATTGCAGTTTCTAGCAATGTGTCCAAGCCCCCCACAATTATAACACTTGATCTGTTTCCCTTGACCCTGATTGGCATTCCCTGCTCTATTCTGCACATAACCTCGACCCATGTTTCTACCAACTCTCCCTTGCACATTCTGAACCAAAATTTTCCCATCCTCCACCATTGCTAGATTGCGTGGGTTGGATGAATTCCTTAACTGATTGTTGGTCTGAGGGAGTGATGCTTGAAACTGTTGAACCAGTAATGATACTTGATTGGTGAGGTTGTCAATCATTTTGTCGGTCTGAGAGTAGCCTGAGTCAAGTTGAGAACTCATAGCAGGTACTTGTGAGTGAAGTTGATGATAGCTTGGGTTGGATGATGATTGGATTTTCGGTTGAACATTTGTCATGAACGCCAGTGGATCATTTGTAGTTGAAGGATTAAACTTTTCTCTCAGCACCCGATCATAGACAGCATGCTTCTCATGTTGTTGCAGGTAAGCATACAGCTGTTCATAGTTGGTATCCCTTAAACTTTTGTTGAGTTTGACAGCAGTAACAAATCTATCCCATTCAGGAGTCATGTTGTTCACAAACTTTGAGTTTAGTTGGATATTGGGCATAGTCATTCTGATCATCCTCATATCATTCACCAACTTATGAAATCTCACATAGTAGTCTGTGATATTCTCTCCTGGGTTCATTTTGAAATGCTCGAACTCATCATACAGCTGTGACTCACGATCTTCCTTTATGAGTTCTGACCATGCCAGCAACATTTTAACGTTGTCCCACACAGCTTTGGCTTCAGTGTTGAAATTGATGAGCTTGTATACATCCTTTGGAAGACCTTGAATGACTATGTTTGAGGCTC
This sequence comes from Artemisia tridentata subsp. tridentata, assembly GCA_021014915.2. Lineage (NCBI taxonomy): Eukaryota > Viridiplantae > Streptophyta > Magnoliopsida > Asterales > Asteraceae > Artemisia > Artemisia tridentata. The sequence continues at coordinate 345,679,787 of CP139505.1, read as the reverse complement.
TAATGTCGGCATCATACCTCTTCTTTTCTTCTTCATTAAGATCATTGTAGTTTCTAGGTCTGTCTATGCCCCAAGTCACAGTCCCATCTTCACCAGTTGTAACAACATCTCTGGTGGTACCCATCTGATATGGTCCATCGTCAATTGACTTAAGAATGTTAACTCCATTATCTTTTCCCAAGCAGTAAAGTCTTATCCGTTGTGCCCAAGACTCATAATCCGTCCTATCTAGCATAGGTGGACGAGTGTCAGATCCTGCTGCTTGAATATCTTCTGATGATGTGTTTGATGTGGTAGCCATAGTAACTACGGGATTTTACAGATCTTGTGATTTAACCGAGAAATCGAATCTTTCGCAGGAATTTCTAAAATCACCAAGACACAAACCGCCTAGACAAATAGCACACTTGAGGATACAAACCGCCTAGACAAACCGCGTAGACACAAACCGAGTTCACACTGCAGAGACAAACCGCGTAGACACAAACCGAGTTCACGCTGGAGAGACAAACCGCGTTGATACAAACCGAGTACACGCTGCAAAGACAAACCGTGTAGACACAAACCGAGTTCACGCTGGAGAGACAAACCGCGTTGATACAAACCGCATACACACCTCAGAGACAAACCGCGTAGACACAAACCGAGTTCACGCTGCAGATACAAACCGCGTAGACACAAACCGAGTTCACGCTGGAGATACAAACCGCGTTGACACAAACCGAGTTCACGCTGCAGAGACAAACCGCGTTGACACAAGCCGAATACGCTCCTCAGAGACAAACCGCGTAGATACAAACCGAGTTCACGCTACAAAGACAAACTGCGTAGACACAAACCGCGTACGCACCTTAGAGACAAACCGCGTAGACACAAACTTCCAAACACGTCGCTTTCAATGCTGTTTGTCCTTTTGCCTAAACTAGTAATAAGACAAACCGCGTTATCGATGGGACACAAACCGCGTTCAAGAACACTACCAGATTACACAAACCGCACCCAAGAACACTTGGAAAAAAAAACACTCGAATCACCCAAAAACACCACACAAACCTTAAATCTGTGAATCCAAGCACCAAATACTACTCTTATACTGTTCCTAAGCTAGAAAGTACAAGGTATAACAACTTCTAATCACTAAACAAAGCACAAAATGAAATTTATATAACTTATCAAATCGAACCAAAAAGCCTCAAAAACTACACAAATCCGTGAATACCAACTCTCATGGACCTAACCATGGCTCTTGATACCAATTGTAGGGTATTCACAATGCAAGAAACACTTGTTTGAGGCTTAGATATAGATCGAATGACAAAGAACTAGAGAGAGAAAGTTGGGAACTTCTAGTAAGAGAAACACTATGTGTATTAGCTTGAAAGTAATGAGAGTTCCAACCCTTCCCTTGCAAGGGAAGGGGTATTTATACATACTACTTAATATGCCCCTAGTGGGCTGTGGAGAGAGCTGACAGAGGGTAAAGACCCGACCCACTCCACAATACTAATTAATAACTAATCTACTAATAATATTACTGATAATCCTATGAGCTATGATGTGCTAATAAGTACTCGGGGTGACCGAGTCTTCAGTTGAATATTCATATTCCTAACACCTAGGTTCCCTGATTTGAGATGCCACAGTAGTCGAGGTGTACACACCATCTCCAATAGTAGGCCAGAACATGGAACATCTAAAATCATTCCTCGTTGTCTCTCCATGCAACAACCTAGGCATGAACCCTGCTTGAGTGGTCTCATGCTGACTGTACAACCCAAGTCTCCATCCAAACTCAGTAACCGAGCATGTCCTAAGCTCACCCCCCAGCCTAAAGTAGATTGTGGTTTTGGCCACATCGGTTCTTGCCTCAGCCATGTCAAAGTGAAAAGTGGCAAAGAATTCACGTACCAATTCGTCATAGACCGGCTCTTGAATTCTAAACAGGTTTTCCCACTGAGGGCCGGTGAATTCATCAGTCTGAAAGCTTTGGAGAAAGGTTTGCTCAAGACCTTCCCTCCTCAAAAAGCTCCAATCTACCACGGCCCCATTTTCAAATTTGTGTTGTAACAATTGGGTGTATTTAGTCGTGGCAGCATTGTCATTGAAGACACCCCAACTGAGGACCGTGTCGCCAAAGTTCTCTTGTTGAGATCTAGATGAACTCCCTCTGCTAGGTCGTTGACGCTTACTCATTTTCTGGAATAAAGCAAGGAGGAACAAAAGTGTTAATATGTGAATTAAAGATTTGGTTGAGCATCAGACAGGTCTGACGCCGTCACCCTTTGCTAGGTGACGCCGTCAGGTTCGACCAAATTTAAATTCAAAATTACGAGGGAAAAATCAATATCCAAACTTCAAGTTCATAAACCAAACGCCCCTTTTTACAGAAAAATGGGTGATTGGATCATAGGTTACGGTTCAAATTCGTGGCCTCCCAATTAGTGAATAGACCCATTTGATTGCCAATCATCAAATGCTTTAATTATTGCTAAACAACACTAATTAAAGGACATTATGAGTTCTAAGCATGAATCAATCCTAGGGTTTCATGAGTTGGGGGTTTTCGAAATTTAAGAATCCTATGAGTAATTGAAGCGAAAAGAATGAATAAAAATTACTTACCACGTGGAGATTGGTAACGGAAGTCGGTGAATTTGACCTTGGAGATTCGTGGGTGGGGTTGGAGTGGATATGGTTTGTGGGGTTTGTGATGAAAGTGATGGAAATAAAGTTATTATTGTTGTGCAGACGGGGTGACGGCGTCACGTTCAAAGTCTGACGCCGTCAGACCAGCGTAATTTACCACTTTGTGCCAGTTTACAGATGAGCCCCTTGTATTTTGAGTGAGCAGCTTGTTAGGGTCAATAACCCTGATGGCTAGTCTCGTTAACAAGTTCCTCCTGGGTCAAATGTTTTGTTACTGTCACGGGATGTAGTAAAATGTTGGAAAGGATCGGTTGACGTCTCATTCAAGTTCCAATTTCCATCACGGCAGGTATTCAAGGAGTGAGGGGAACTTTTCCAGGGGGTTTTCGAAATGAGGGTGTGCTTTAATTGAGTTCTTCTCACACCTGGCTTAAAGCCAAAAGATCGTTTCCTAGCTTCATGAAAGTTAGGGAGCGTGACAACCATGCTTCCCACGAAAATGCTATGATCTCGAGAATTCTTTTTCTCGCGAGGGGATCCCAATGGATAAGAGGGTTTTAAAGGTAAAGGCTCGGGGAGAGCGGTTTCATTATCCCATTCGTTGTATGGTTCATTAGGGACCGGGAGTTCAAAGATCTTCTCGATCTTTTTGTATGAAGCTTCTTCCCTAATTTTCTCCTTTATTCTCGCGATAAATTTTTCTGCTAGTTCCATGAACATATCTTGGGTGTTTTTTAAGTGAGTTTCTAATTCCTGGATCCGTCTCTCTTGGTTGTTCACGAAAGTTAGCATTATCCCTTCAAATTCATCTTGTCGTGAGAATTGATGAAACGTATGTTTACCAATTGTGTTCACACACTCATCGGGATTTTCATCAGCCGTAGGTGTCTCAGCTTCCATTAATCTCTCAACCTGCCTTTTTATGTTTTCGAACAGCTGTTCTTGGGTTGCACTCATGCAATTTAAAATCCTTTCTTCCGAGAACGTTGAGTCTTCCCATTCTTCTTCTTCGTACTGTGCTAAGTCCTCAATGACTTCCCAACACTTATCGACACTGAGCCTGCTCAGCCTTCCATTGGCAGCGTAATCTATGGTTCTTCTAGTTTGATGGTTTACGCCATCATAAAATCGTTGGATTTGTAGCCAAGGATCCATGCCATGGTGAGGGACTTTTTGGAGTAAGTCCTTGAATCGAGTCCATGCCTCGTAGAGGGTTTCGCCATGACGTTGTTGGAACATCAAGATATCATTCCTTAGCTTGGTAGTTCTTCCCGGTGGGAAAAACTGAGCAAGGAAACGAGTGGTGAGATCATCCCACGAGGTGATGGATCCTGCGGGTAGACGCTCTAGCCATTGACTAGCTTGGTCCCGCAGAGAGAATTGAAAGAGACGCAGTCGGGTCGTCTCTCGAGTGGCAACATCAAGGTCTATGGAATCAACGATTTTGAGAAAGTCCTTGAGATGTTGATTAGGATCTTCGGAACGAAGTCCATGGAATGCGCATCCGCTTTGCACCAACCGGATGGTGTCGGATCGCAAGGGAGTGACATTGGCTCCTTGAGTGAGCTCAATGGTGTTTCGATAGCCATGGTGGCTAGGACGGGAGTAGTCTCCTAAGGTACGGGCTCTAGGAGGTGGTGGTGGTTGTTGTGGTGGTGGGTTGTTGGGATCAAGGATATTACCATCTTCCATGATGTCGAATGGTAATGGTTACGAACAAAGAAACGAAGAAAAAAGATAGACTAAAGAAAACCTAGAAAAATAAAATAAAAATCTCACTAGAAAGGAATCTAGTGAGTAGACCTATAAAATAAAAATTCAACCTAAACAATAACTATTCCCCGGCAGCGGCGCCAAAAACTTGATGCGTGGTTTTGCGACCTTACAACAGGTTTTACCTCTCGAGGGATCTCAAGAGGCTTACAACCCCACCAGGCAGTGTACCTGACCGATGTAGTATAGTGTAGTGGTAAGTACGGGGGATTGATCGTTCTCCACAGGGAATAGTGTCGTTAGGATTGAAAAACTATTCTAATAGGTCTAAGGGTGAGGGAAGATTCTTTTTTTGCATTTTTATATTTTTATGAAAGCAAGTAAAATCTCGGGTTTGAAAGAGTGGGCGGAATTAGTTGTTAGTCAACTAACCCAAATAACTACAAATGCAAATAAAATAAAATAACTGAAAATGAAAAGGTTGTGAAACTTATGTGGAGAGAAATGTGTTTACTTAAATTTCCTTACTCCCTAACTATCTTTTACCGGTTGATTAGTTTGTATTAATTGCGTGGATGACGGGTGTATTCCTTAATACCAATCGTGGGGTGGCGTACGTACTTCCCCAACTCTATAAGCTCCTACTTCACTCCTATGTCGAGCCGGCTAAGAAGCTCCTAACATGGGATCACTAGAATTCGCTCATGCATTAAATACAACCATAAAAACCTTAGTACGCATTGGTTCATGTTTCTTAAGACGTTCAAGCAAGTTACCGTATAGGAAGTTAGCCAGTTTTCTTAAGCCTAACATCGATAAATAATCATCCAAAACAATTAATAACACACTAATAACCAATAATCAATAGCTAGGTTTCATTAGATCTAAGCAAACACAAGATAAATCTAGCCTAGCATGTTAATCAAAAGACAAGAACAAGATATAATCAAACAACACATAGACATATTGATTGATTAAGTGATAACTTATCTTCAATTAAACATGGGAGATCCAAGGGTATGAAAACCCTTAAAAATGGCAGAAATTCGTCTTAGGGTTTCTCCTCACAAAGTTGCACACTAATGACAAAAAATTGCAAAACTATATATAGAGTTTAAGGGCTGACGGCGTCACGTTGCAGATCTTGACGCCGTCACCTCGCCGTGTCTAGGGTTCCCGGATGGCCTTCCTGACGCCGTCCTTCTTTAGTGCTCCAAAATCCGCTCTGGCCTATCAAGGGGTGACGCCGTCAGAAATGAGCTTGACGTCGTCTCTCTTTAGCTTAAGCCGTGACGACCTTGATCACTTTAAAGGGTGACGCCGTCAGACTTTCCATTGTAAAATTCTCTGGCTTATCATGTGTATTTTTCTTATCCACCTCTTTTGCCAAGCCATGACGCCATCAAGAGCAATACTTGACGCCGTCAAAGGTACTTTTTCAGCCGATTTTGAGACTTTGTCGTTTTCTTCACTTTTATGCTCCAAAAACGTCCAAAATGCTTCCTTTTCCAGATTTCTTCTCCAAAGTACCTAAAATGACAAAAGGAACGATTTAGGGCAATATTTGATCAAATAAATACGATTTAGGGCTTAAATGACCCCCTAAAAGCGGTACACTTTTCGCTTCATCATACGGCAAGGAAAAGATGATTGTGATGTTCACGAACTATATGGTATGCATCGATTATAATTTACTTGTTTTTATTCCATAGTTTGACTGAAAAACCTTACTTTGGTTTTCTTTAATTTTTTTGCAGCAAATGAACCTGATTTGTTTTCAATCAAGGTTCATTATGGTGGGAAGTTCACTGATAGGCCAGATAGAACCTATGAAGGTGGTTACTCAAAATTTGTGGATGTAGTAGATGTGGATGAGTTCTCTGTTCACGAAATGGATGCTATGGTGGAAGAGTTAGGTGTTGATGGTCACTCACTTATGTTTTACCACTTTCTTATACCTGGTGAGAGTTTGGACAATGGGCTACAACCTTTAGCTAGTGATAAAGATGTCCTTAACATGTGTAAATATGTTAGGTTAGGTCATAAGTTGATGCATGTGTATGTTGAACATGAAAGGACCAACCGTGATATCTATTACGCATTGTTAGTGTCACCAAATAAGAAAAAGAGGTGTCTTATAGAGGAAATAGAAGAAGATGTACCAAGACAATCACCAACTGGAGTGATTAAGAGACTTAGGATTGAACTTGACAATAAAAAAAGTTTAGTACAAGAACAAGGGCAATCAAGTGGTGGTGTTGCTGTTGAAATACCATCCCAAACTCAGGTTAGTGTTGTTGCTAATGAAATACCCTCACAAACAGGTGACACTAGTCAAGTTAGGATACAAGATCAGGGTCAAGGTAGTGGTATTGATAAAGAAATACCATCTGAAATTGGTGAGTCTAGTCAAGTTAGGATACCAGAGCAGGGTCAAGGTAGTGGTGTTGCTAATGAGTTACCTTCTCAAACCACTGATGTACCTAGTCAGTTTGTCAATGATTTCTACTCATCTTATGACCCTTACTTGGGTGATGCTGAGTTCAACCCTTTTGATGGCCTAGATGAAATTCTTCCACTAGAGACTGAGGTTAGGGTAGAAACAGAGACTGAGGATAGGGTAGAAAGTGGCCCAGAGATTACATTAGAAAGTGGCCCAGAGGTTGATGGTTCTGGGACTGAGAATGATCAGACAGAGGATGGGACAGAGGATGAGACAGAGGATGACAGTGATGATAGTGACTACATTGTAGATTTAGACAATGATGTAACTGAAGTTGATGTGGACATGGAGAATTTCAGACTGAATGTGGATTTGGAAGCAGAATTTCATGGCTGTGATAGTGATAATGGTGTAGAAAATGTTGATGCTGATATTGATGATGTGTTTGATAATGAAGACTTTCTAAGTGGGTCTGAGAATGAAGATGAGTTTGATACACTTAGGAGAAGGAAACTCAAACAATTAAGGAAACAAGCCAACAGTAATAGTGAAGGTAGGATTTACAAAACATACTTCTATGTGGGGCAAGAATTTGGTAGTGCAACAGAGGTTAAGAAGTTGATAAAAAGGCACTCAATTGAAACCAGAAGAGAAATTAAAATTATTAAGAATGATAAAGGAAGAGTCAGAGCATCTTGTTGTGGTCAATTGCCTTCATTTGAAACTTCTGGGCCTAGTGTTGGGCCAAATGTAGCAGCTAGGCCTAGTCAACCATCTGGGTCAACTAAGTGGACTAGGGATAAGGTAAAGCTTATTAAAGGAGGTAAACCTAGTAACAGGAAAGTAGGTGGACATAAATGCCCATGGGTATTGCTTGTTTCAAAGGTCAAGGGCACAGAAACATGGCAGACAAAAACATATGATGCTACACACCATTGTCTACAATCAAGACAAATCTTGTATGCCACATCAAGGTTCTTTGCTCAAGATATAGTGGATCAGATTGAAAAAAACCCAGACATACCAATCAGAGCTCTTCAAGATCAATTACAAAAGACACATGAGGTTTCAGTTTCTCAAATGAAAGCATATAATGCTAAAAGAAGCAAGCAAAGTGAGAGGTGATTACACAAAGCAATACGCGATGCTGAGAGATTATTGCATGGAGTTGATGTCTACAAATCCAAACACAACTGTGAAGATCCAATGTGCTAGGGAGGAGGAATGTTCAGAGACTAGGAAGTTTGAAAGGATTTATGTTTGCTTGGGGGCTTGTAAGGAAGGATTCAAAGCTGGTATGAGAGACATTTTGGGGTTAGATGGAGCCTTTATGAAAGGACCTTTTCCAGGTCAACTATGTGGAAAACTACAAGGGGGGTTGAATAGTTTTACCATTTTTAAATTTAATCGTTTTGCTATTTATGTGAATTTAATTAAACAATGCACAAATAAATAATTAAACAATATGTATGAAAAGTAAAGAGAGGAAAGATCAAACCACACAACACGGGAGTTTATAGTGGTTCGGCTACAAAGAGTCTCTTCCTTGCCCTACTCCACTCCTCGAGCCTCTTACTCGAGAGTTATCCTTCACTAAGAAACAAACTCCCTTCTAGGTGGAGAAAACCTTTACACATCGCTTACTTCTTTTTCCGGTACTAAGCTAAACACCGGGTTCTTTACAAGGGTACAACCACTCCCGTTTGGTTCTTTCACAAGGGTACAACCACTCCCGACACTCTTTGTGTTTTGAGGACTAAAACACTAACCACACTCACTGATACAAATGATACAAATAATGATGTGTGAAACTACTACACAATATCACACAGTATGTATACTAAAGGATTACGGTTCGTTGATCCTTGAATGCTTGATCTCTTTTCTACAAAAGGAAAGATCAAATGAAATGCAAGAATGATGAAGGTTAGTGATATATAAATGAATGAATATGAATATTAAGCTATATGAGTGATGGTGAGTTCAAATGATCAGCTTGCTATTTATAGGCAAACTGAGTGAACAGCTGGCGGATCCGGCGGATCCCAAAAAAGGGATCCGTCCTTGTATGCACTTGGATCCGCCAGTGCAGGACAGCTAATAGATTTCCAAATCTTGCACAATCTTTCCATATCTTTGTCAAGTCATTTCAAGATCTTCCAATGTCAACTCTTTGGCTTGAAGATCTAAACAAGATATTACAAGATCTTTCCAAGATTACATACATGATGCATGCCATGATGTCATTCTACATTTTGAAAAATAAATTTTCCTTTTTAGGAAATAAACTTGTAAATGTGTAAAATGTAATTTTAGTGTTCATGTGAAATATAAAAATGTGTTTTAAAAAGACTTTAGTTAGTATTTATACTTTGCTAAAAGATATACTTTGTAATTGTCATTAACAAAACTAAGTAAAGATCGTAAAATATAAATAACGTTTTTAGGACAATATTTGTATTAACAATCTCCCCCTTTTTGTTGATGACAAAACATAAAGTATATTTTTAAACAAAAGAATAAATATAGCATGAGTCCTTTTAAAATATAGATTAAGTTTGTTTTATCCGAATTTTAAAAACCATTTTTAAGCAAAAGTGTATGTACTGTGATGATTCATAGTTATGCAAACTTAATCCTTTCTCCCCCTTTTTGTCGAAACAAAAAGAAGATATGCGTAGCGGAATGGGATTTTGAGAACTTTAAAAGCTCCCCCTTTTTGATACTCCCCCTAAATGGAGTAACAAGGTAATGATCCTACAAAACAAATGGTTAGAATGTGATATGCTCCCCTCGATGTATACTCCCCATTGCTAAAGTGCCAACGTATACATTTCAAGGGTATTAGATGATACAAAAGAAATGTTAGTTATGAATAACTTCAATGGAGAAGCATAATGCAAATGAAATGGTCATCCAAACAAGACATTCAATATAGTTGACTTTAAAAAGTCAAAATGAAGTGTCTGACCAAATTTTTGTACCTAACAAATGATCAAGGTATAAAGTTAAGTTCAAATAACCATATAATGATGCTTAGAAAGATAAAATGCAAAAATATGATCACCCATAAGCATACTAACATCACATCCATACATTGAAAATAGGTGACAAAAAAGTCACCAAAAACATGATGTTACATAGAAAAAAAAATACATCCTAAAAATAAAAATAAAAAGTCCTAAGAAAGGATCCTAAAAGCTTCTATAAATAGACTAGAGAGCTCCTATTGAGGAGGATGAGAGATTGCGTTGAGACGCTCAAGAATGTGGTTCAATATGAACCTCATTTCATTTTGGAGCTCATGCACCAAAATGTTTGACCTCTCGGCCAAATGAGCGGTTCTTTCACACATGGAACAACCATGTCTTGGAAATCCGAGAGGAAGAGTAGGCTCATTTCTTTGTGGTGGTGGTGGTGGTTGATCATTTGTAGGTGGTGATTGTTGGTTGGATGATGGTGGAGTTGGGATGGAGTTCATGAGGATGGCTTGGAGGTCCATAGCTTCACTAAGGCGGTGATCTACCATACCCGAGAGAGTGTAGAGACGGGTGAGTTCCTCACTAATTTCCTCTTGGGTTTGTGGTATATTCATCCACATTGCCTCATCAATGGCAATGAGTGTTGATGTGGGTGAGAGAGGTGGTATTTGTGGTTGAGGTTGTGGAGCATCACGGTATAAGGGACCGTGGATTTCCGGATGAAGAGGATGGAAGAGCATAGGTTCTTGACCTTCAAAGGTCAAAGGTGGAGGATTGGTTGACCCTTTGTGGAAGGTCTTCCAAGTCTTCAAGGTATGGATGGGGTGATGTAGTGGAGTCCTAAATAACTCCATGGGTTGTAACTTGGGTGAGTTTGGTGGTGATTGGGACTTCACAGGTTGTGATGGAGCGGGTGGTGGTGTGGTTGCTACTGGTGTGATTGTTGGTGGTGGAGTTTGAATGACAACATTAGATGGTGTAGGAGTGGAGAGAGTGAGGAAATTCTCACTTGCTATAGGTGATGAGATATTTAGAGGAGATGATTCCTCTGATGATGAGTTTGCAAGGTTTATGAAACAACAAGGTTTAACACTAATGCGTGCAGTTCGTTTTGAAGGTCTAGAGGTTGAAGAGTTGTTTGATTTGGTCATGGTGAAGTAAAATGACTAATAAGTACAGGTTGTTTTTGAAGAGGAGGATGAATGAGTGAGTTTTGGTCAATATTATGATCTTAATTTATAGGCAGATGGTTTATTGAAAGTGGTGTTTGGATTTGATGTAAATCCAATGGAGAATGTTGGTTCCTAATGATTTGGAACAAAAAATTTTGCAAGTCACATCACATAACCAATCCATAGAACTTATGTTGAGTATGAGAGTGAAGATATGCAGTAAATGCAAAGAGATAGTGGAAAATCCTCTGATGTGATGTTCCCACGGATTTGACGGATCCCTAAAAAGGGTTCCTTGTTTGTATCAGAAAGGTAACTCACTCATAAAATTTGAAAATTCAAATTTTGGTGGGAAATTTTGTTCTTAAGGTTCTAAGAGTTCCTAAATCAATCTAAGGTGTTTAATGATCAGTGAATATAACCTAAAAAGGCTATAAACTAAAATCTAAGAATCGGGATGAGTTGGGAATTTTTGAAAAGGTTACTGTTACATCCTGTAACCACTGCAAAAATTTTATCTGGTAACAAACTATACTTAACCATTTTCTGCATATAATTTTTTTTATTATTATTATCTGAGCATAACTACTATCTCATGTGACGTAACTCACATCCTCGATAAACGTGCTCACACGCAACCCAACCTTAATTCATTTTTATTCATATAAACATTTTTCTATGTCAAGTATAAAACATGACAAATTACCATTTGCCACTTTACGTTAATTCGTTGATACACAAATTAAACTAAACAAATCTCATCTGATGAAGTTTCTATAAAACCCCAAACCATTGTAATAATAAATATAAATAACGAAACTCTAGAAATACTAAAATATAATTTATTTAGGTAATGTACAAGTCACTAAAGCACAGAAACCCTTGTTCCATTATAACTCCCGGTAAAACCTTAAATTCACAAAACTATTATTATATGTAATAAAATTCACAAAACCCTAATTAATATTTTTATAAAATATATGTACAAGTCCTCAAAACTAAAGTACAAGTCCTTAATGTATAAAAACAAATTAATAATAAAAACCTTACATAAACCTTAACAATAACTATTTTTAAAGACATATTTTGTAGTAAATACCCATATTAATATTTAAAATAAGTTTATTAATTTACAAAATAAATGTACAAACCCTCAAACCTATAGTACAAGTGCCTAACGCACAAAATCCTAAAATCCCATGTGTATACATTTTAAACATAATAAAAATTACATAAAAATTATATAACTTAAGGGAAACATTAAAACTATAACTTCTATATTTCTAAACCCTAATTACCACTCTATTAAAGTATTATTACAACTCACTTAAGCACAAAACCCATTTCTTTCTTCTTTAAATTAAATTCGACATATACAAAATATATAACCCTAACTAAATAAATGCATACATTAAATCCTAAGAACTAATTTAATTAAACCCTAAACCTAGAGTACAACCACCTTAAAGCCCATGCACAATTCTTCAAAGCCTAGTTGAACCTCAATTCTAAACCCTAGTTCGAATCAAATGAAAACCAAACCCAACTCATTCAATTTCCATTTACTCAAATAACCTCTACCTCATATAGCCTCTCCCTAGTTCCCTCTACTCCACATCACCATGACCTCATCAAGTTAATTACTTGTATGGATTTTAAGGAAAACACATCACCACCATATCACCCTACACGTCCAACCCTCCCCTTCCATCCACATGGCACCAATAGAACATGAACACACCTCCATGTCCCCTCCTAACTCCACAAGGTGACTTGTCATTTTTTTAAAGCCCTAATCCCTTTCTTTCTATAAATACCAACATATATTCTTCTCTTTTTCCTCACACTCCAATCGAATAAACCAAAGCAGCCCCCAACCTAAATCCTCTACTGATAAAAACAGCCCCATAGTAGCCAAAGTAAGGTCCTAGAACGACTTAGAAGAAGAGGGAGCTTTGATGTTCATTTCAAAACCAAATCGCCACATCTAGAATCAAAATCGGATAGGACTCAAGTAAGCTTTCAAAACCTTTGTTCAACCTGTTTATATACTTTAAACACTTTCAAAATCATTATTACATGATCTCTAATAAAAGAAAAAACCAAGAACTAGTTTATCTTTCTTTTCTTTTTCTTGTCTGATCGAATCAGTAATCCAAACGCACCCTATGTATTCGAACTTTAGTAACAATAAATCAAGAACTTGTAAAACATGTTAAAATATATGTAATATTATCATATCATACGTAAAAACATAGTTAACAACCCTAGAAATCAAAAACCCAGATCGGGTTCATTTTTCTGCTTTCTGTCGAGCCAAAAACAGGTTCACTAACCCAACTCTTGACCTAGATACCAACCACCAAACGACCACCATAAAATCTGATTTTTGATGGGCTTAAAGACCACATGACTAACTAATAATAGGAAAAAGAATTTCGTAATATGGTTGAGTATTAACAAAGTTATCAAGTCCTAAAAATCTACCCTTATCGCTAAAAATGGAACTTAAGAATTTTATTTTAATTCTTTTCAGTTTAGTATCCTAACTCGCTAACTTTAGACCTATTTTTCGACCCCTAGAAGATCTCTAAAAATTATAAGTTTTTGGCACGTCAAAGACCATCTAGCTAACTTAATTTAGAAGAAAGAAACATGTGAAAAGGTTGAACGAGTAGAAAGTTATTAACATCCAAAGTTACCCTATTGCTAAGGCCAAAAATCCATTTTCCAGTTTTGTAAAAATAATGCCAGCGACCCAACTTTAGGGATTTGTATCGACCTTCTAAAGACTTCTAAAAATTCTGATTTTTGGTCGAGATAAAGATCACATAGCTAACTATTTTTAGGATGAGGAAGATCGTAAAAAGGTTTAACGGTTAAAAAGTTATTTGAACTCAAAAACTGCTCCATCGCTAGAAATAAGAATCATTTTCCAGATTTGATAAAATCTTGTTTACTTGACTAACTTTTGGAATTTATTTTGACATTCAAATGATCATTAAAAATTATGGGATTTGGTCAGTAATGAGATCACCTGGCTGACTTCATGTAGGAAAAAGAACGGAGAAAAACCAAGCCCTCGCCTCGCTTTTATTTGAGTCCAAAACAAGGTGATCGCAAACTATTTAAAACACAATATATACATATTTTTCGAGATTGGAGTTTTATGGGCCAAAATTGTTAATTTTCCAAAGTTATTTAAATAAAGGACCATTTTTGTCAACGATTAATAAAAAGGGTAGAAAGTGTCACTTTTTAAACTATAAGGGTATAAACTGTCATTTAACCAAAGTTCAAGGGTAAAAGTTGTACTTTTATAAAAGTTCAACTGACAATATGTGAAACTTTAGTGGCAAAAACATAACATTTTATAAATATTAATATTATTATTATTGTTATTTCCAATTTAATAGAAAGTAATAAACGTAATACGTTTATATCAATAACTAACGAACAAGAGGTATGTTTAAACGAACAAATGAACCAACGAAACGGAAACATAAAAACGAACAATAAGATAAAATTCAACTTTTGGAGAGACTTCATGTTGTCTCAAAATTTACATTTAATCAACAACAGAGAACGTTACGAAACGAATAATAATGGATACCTTTTGTCAAATAGACCCCTATATCATGAACCTCTAATCACCTGCGGGTGAGCGCGAATATAATGGATAGATCTATTGGGTGTGACGACCCCTTTGTGTTACCGTAACGTAACCAAATGCATTTTATTTGAGATCAATAAAGAGACTGACAATCTCCTACTCGGGGGCAAGGTTACCTACATTTAATTATGGGGTAATTTATTTCTCATAGCTTATAACTATGAAGATAACCTGTTAACGTTTTGAGTGTCATGAGCCTTAGGGCAATATATAACGAACGACGATAATTCTGATTTACTCACTACTTAGCTTGTGTTCAAACTGATTATAACTGAAAACACTATGGATTCACTCAACCTTTGTGTTGACTTTTTAGCATGTTTATCTCAGGTGACTAGAAGTATGATTTGGCACGGAGTGGCTGTGGACTTTCTTCTAATAAAAAGAGTGTCCATTTGTTATCATTCAACGAATAATGTAACGTTTATAACGTATTTCGAAACTTCCTACTGGGACCTATATTATGTACTCTGATTCAAATAAATGAATTATACCAATTTCATTTAAAACATCTCTTTTCGAGTCGTTTTCTATTCTCATGACTGTGAACCATGAAGTAATACCCCAAATTTATATTCCGCTGCATATATCGAAAAACGGGGGTGTTACAGATTGGTATCAGAGCCTATGGTTATAGAGAACCAAATGCTTTCAAACATTGGACTATAACTACACTTTCAAAACAATTGCTTTTATACTTCACAAACTTAACCAAAAAGTCCTCCGTGCCACAACGCCGCTAAAACACTATTTATACTTGTTTATTTTTAAATATTTTACGTAGTGAAATACTTATAATTACCGGGTGGTTACAGAATCATGAATTCTCCTATCCATTCTATCCCTCTCATATCCAAACTCGGACATCAAGTGGATACCATACTTAATGCCTTATCTATTAGGGTTTATTTTTCGTGTTCTTGCTATTTACTCTTACCTTTCGTCTTTAGTTTCTTTCCCTAATGTTATTAATTTCTTATAATTATTATTTGAAAATTTCTACAGAACCATGTCTCCCGAAACCCCTAATGTTAACAACACTACTCCAAATCCAATTCCATAATCACCTACCCACTCGTCCCCACGTCAGAAACTAAAGGGAGTAACTAAATCTCATGAAAAGTTGATTGGTTGTCCAACAACACTTGAGGTTGGACAGAAAACACACCAAGAAACAATTCAAAAAGATAAAGATCCAAACTCTCCATTACCTGACATTCCAAAATCCACAATACCCGACGACCCAGATGATAATTCTTCATCAAATTTCCCTGACTTAAGTTTAAACCCTACTGAATCGATATGGAATCTCCTTTACCAACAAGCCAACACTCTTGACGCTCATGCTAAATAGTTGGAGGAATTACGACCATTACGTTTTAAATGGTACGACCATAATATTATCACTCTGTTTAGAAAGACCGATGCTGAGAGACGTACGGTGTTTGGTTTGGGAGCAAAGGTCGAAAAGATGAAAAATACCTACAACCATAAATTTAGAAGCCTAGATTCCAGGATTCGCTGCTCAAGAAGGGAGCACTGTGAAGTATATGATAGGGTGGAAGACATTGAAAGAACACTCTGGATAGCCAGTGAAACGGCAAGAAACCAGGATCAGAAGATTTTCTCCTTGGAAGCCATAATGGAATATCAATTAAGGATATATCAGGAACTTCAGGAACGCTTCTTGGAAATGAAAATTGCTGATGCGCGTGATGTGTCGTTGCGGTTTAGCAGTTTTAATGCCTACTCAAGTTTTAAATTTATATTTAGCCGACTTATCAATAACACACACACTTAACGAGCAGTGTACCCGGTCAGTATGAAGATAATGGTAAGTAGAGTGTCGATCACTAAGAGTGGAACGTATAATCTCGTTAATCTAATCAGTATTTTAATATCCTAACGCAAGGGGGTTTCAGCCTGAGAGACTGGCACGGTTTTGTTTGCAATTAAATGATAAAATAAACCAATAGGCACGAATCAGCAAGTAGCACACACGTACACAGATAAATACTCGAGACAATAAGAGGGCTGTCCTTATAATTAAGTAGTTTGTCACTTGTTTTATTGATAGCTTTATATGAAGTGTATGTAGTTAATCCTTTCTCGTTGGTCCTATTCTTATCGGCGAGTAAACCCTTAATGATTACTTATGTCTAAAAGTTATTCCTAAGTGATCAATTTAGAAACAACCGTGGGAGCCACATTATGTCCCGCAGTCAAATGCCCGCAAGCCACTAATAAACATAGAGGTTATCAATGCACTAATAAGTAGTAACCAAAGACATCAACATATAAACTTTAATTAATGAGAAAGCAGTTTTAAGGGAGTGCAATCTTTCCGTTGCCACATTACACAAGCCACCAATCTTGATGAATTAAAGTTTACTAACACAATAAAACAAAACTACTTAATGAATTAAACATATGCAGCACCTTCTTACAGCTCTTGTATCTTTGATTTGGGTGTGTCTTGTGCTGCCTCCTTGACTGAATTCGTCCTTTTGTTCTTCTGTTCGGACTTAGGTTATAAGGTTCGGAACTTGTAATTCGTCTGGTCTACGGGGTATTTATAGTTTCTGTCTGAGGGAAGATGCGGCGTATCTAAGGAGTAGATGCGGCGCATGTACTTAACTTCGCGTGGGGTCCAAGATTATAATATTCAGGAATATTCGTACACCGCCAGAAGATGCGGCGTAACTCCATGATTAGATGCGGCGCATGTCCTCTTGTATCTTGGATCGTATCTGGTGATATCTTGATATAGATGCGGCGCATGTTGAGAGTGAGATGCGGCGCATCTGGAGCAGAATTGACTTGATCTTGTCCATGTCAGTAGACTTTCACTTTATGCACGTTTTGCTCCATAATTAGTCCAAAATCGCCAAGTTTCACCAAATGCTTGTTTTTACCTGAGAATTATAAAAGTAAACGATTAAGTATCAATCCTCATACATAATATAGTAAAACAAGTCAAATTGATAGGATAAATGATAGTAATAAAATGTACTTATTTGAGTTCATCAAATATCCCCCCACTTGAACTTTACTTGTCCCCAAGTAAACCTTAGAATTTCTCTTATGAAAATGTATCCTAAAAGATGTTAGGATTTATTTTTATTTTAAGCATGTATTCGTTTTTGTCATAATCACACAACCAAACACTTAACGAATTAGAAGTAAAATAAAATAATTCGATAAAAGCAAATCTAATCGTTTAACTGTCCAGTCGTGACGAATATTCTATCATAAGCTTGGCAAGTATACACATCTCCACCACTAAAGCTAAGGAATAACAAGTCTAAAGCGGTAAAAAGGGTTTTTAGGCTTAAGGGTTAATTATTCTCTTTTCACTATCGATCTCAAATTCCAGAAAAGGCGACAAAATCACAAATACATGATCGAATCCACGAACACGATACTTGCAATTGCTCAAATCCTTAACTCGAATAGGCTAAAGATAGGTCCAAACTTCACCAATAATAATATATCAAAAAGGGCGACAAAATCATAAATACATAATCGAATCCACGACTACGATACTTAAGATTGCTCAAATCCCTAATCTCAATAAATCAAAGGTTTGGTTGGATAAAGAATAATATAGGGTATGGATAACATTTGGGATATAAACTGGTGTAAAATGAAAAATAAACAAAACAAATAAATTAAAATCCTAAGTGTGGTTAATCACTATCCCAACCATCCCATGAACAAGACTCATATCATCGGATAACTCACGCTTTAACACTTGAAACACACGCTTTAGGTAGACACGAATTATACTCAACAAGATCTTAATCAAAGAATAAACCTTAATTGGCATTCCCATAACTGCCAATTCCCATTTAATCCATAGATATAATACAACAAATAGTGGCCATATGAACCACTTACATAACTCTACATCGTTGGCTTATAAATAAACATCCAACTCTTTTTTCTTTCTTTTTCTTTTCTCATTTTTTCGATTTTTTTTTTTTTTTTTTTTTTTTTTTTTTTTTTTTTATTTTTTATAGATGTGTAAAATTTCACCACATCACTACAACTTTCTTTCCGGATAATTTTTTTCATACTTTCAGAAATAACGGTAATAGTGAAAGTAGTAAACACACGAAAAATAAACTCAAAAATATACAATATTTACTTTCACTCCAATTGCATTGTGCAATTTCCCGACCTAACCATAGATAATGAATTACGCACGCGAACACAGGTAATGTAAGGAAACACACTCTGCCTATAGCAATTAACCAACCACGGATTCTAATCTACAGGGTAGGCTAAGGTGTAAGGTGTAACGAAACATTTTAAACATAGGTGTAAGAAACGAAAGGAATGGCTCTGAGTGTTTTTCTAGGGGTATCTTACTCTAAAAATGAGAGTAACAAAGGGGTTTATACGGGGGTTAACTAACCAGTGTAGTTAGTCAATAACACATAACATATATAGGCTTTTTGGGTGTAATCCTAGAATTTTACCAAGTTAGACAAGTCATTCCAATTATATAAATAATACTCATTATGGTGGTCTCGAATAGTATACAAGCCAAGTTCTAAAGTTTACAAGTCACCGGCACACTCATAGATTTGTGAATTTTGAAAAATCACAATTTTTGAAAATAACGTCATGTGTGCAGCTATGCAACTTAGATCTTAAACAAAAACATGCTAAAAAAAAAATTTAAGTTTGATATATTAAGCACATTTTAAGCATAATTTTTGAAAAAGTTTAGGACAAGTAATTGTTAAGTGTTCTAATTCTCCAATCCCCCCACTTAAGTTAAACAACGTCCTCGTTGTTTGTATAAAAGGTTAAAAACTGGAAAATAAAAAGAATTAGAACAGAAAAACTCCCCTGAGATTTGCTCGGTATGATCCTCCATTAGTGTAAGAGCAAAAATCATCTTCCATGTGGATTAGAACGTTAAAGCTTCATACTTGATGTATCCACAGGAAATCCAGGAAACTATAATACCACCAATACTTTAAAACACACCTAAGATAAGAAAGGTTCAAACTTGCATAATACATTAGTAGTTAGGAAAAATAAAACTGAAAATCATCAGGTCAGTCGATGCGCCGTATCTTATGGAAGAAGATACGCCGTATCGAGCCTGGAATTAATACGGATCAGAATAAAGATGCGCCGCATCCTTAACCAGGGATGCGCCGCATTAAAATAAACTGATAAATAGTTTTAAAGTCGAAAATAAAAATGCAGAAAAATAAAATAAGATATGACCATTGCAGGAGATGCGTCGCATCTCAGAATTGAGATGCGCCGTATCCTCAGCGGGTCTGACTGACTCGACACAGAAAACAGAATAATAAAAGATAAATCCGGGTTGTCTCCCGGTAAGCACTTGTCTTTATTCCAGAGTCTTCAAGTTAGACTCACGTTCAGCTCTTCAATATCGATCATTGAAGGAGTCGGAAACATCGCGCTCCTTCATCGCTAATTTAGTAATATTGAACACTCCTTGCTCGTCCTTAATTTCCACGCCGTTCTTCTTTAATATCTGTATAAACTAAGTCCTGTCCCTTTCGGGCAGAGATGACAAAATGATAGACGGGAAATTCTTATTATCATATAGGCACAAATAAGCAAGGTGGGGTGGTAGTTCAATAAACACATCATTATTCAAATTCGTTATCTCAACTATTCTCCTACGTTTATTAATTACTACACAATCATACCACTCATCATCAGAATCACTAACAACATCGCGTCTAAGTTCGGTAGGTACATTAAGGTCAATGAATTCCTCAAAGTCTTCATGATTAGGATTAGTTGAGTTGTTTTGAATCAATGTTTCTCCCATAAGTCTAGCTTCAAGATCCCGGTCCATACGCTCCCTTAATCCTAGCACATAAACACCTCTAATTATGCTTTTAACCGGATCTTGGCACTTATAGACTAGTTTATTATTCCCTACCCTTAATGAAAATTTTCTTTTAAACACATCAATCTTAGCATGGGCAGTAGACAAGAAAGGTCTTCCGAGGATTAAAGGAATCTTAACATCCTCGGGCATGTCTAGTATATCAAAGTCTACGGGAAAAATAAACTGCTCAATCTTAACTAACACATTATTAGCGATCCCCTCAGGTCGTTTTACCGTTTTATCAGCCAATTCAATAAGTAACTTAGTTGGTGCTAATTTTCCTAGTCCTAGGGTAGCGAATGTCTTAAGAGGCATAACACTAACACTAGCTCCTAAGTCAGCCAACACATTATTGAAAGATATATTATTAATAGAACAAGGTAGAGTAAAACTTCCTGGGTCTCTTTCTTTATGAGGCAAGGCATTTGAGTCGGTTGCAGGGCTCTCTTCTTTCATTGTTGCCTTGATCTCCTCTTCAATCTTTGTCTTTTCTTTTAGTAGTCTCCTTAAGCTGATTGAAGAATTAAAGAAAAATTTGGGTCTTGCACCATCATCACCATTCATCGATCTTCTAGGTATATTAGGAGTGACTTCTTCAGTGGTGCTTATGGCCTTGACATGATCCCTTGGGTTGGTTTCAGTTGAGCTCGGTAAACTTCCATATCCCCTTTCTTGAAGAACTTTGCTCATTTGACCAATTTGTTGTTCCAATGCTTTGATCGAAGCTCCTTGATTTCTTGTAGTAGTGTCCGTTGAAGCTCGAATTTCCTTGATCATAGCAGTATTCTCTTCATGTCTTTTAGCAGCATCGGCCATAATTTGCTTTAAAGTATCATCTAAAGTCTGCCTCCTTTCTTGATAAGCGGGATTGAAGTTGTTCCTTTGATATAATCCCGGTGTAGCTTCCCTAAATCTCCCTGAAGGTCGGAATGGTTGTCCAAATTGGGTGTAATAAGCTTCTTCAAACGTCTCACTTTCATTCTTATTCGGACAATCCTTAGTGTAGTGAGGTCCTTCACACTTTTCACATCTAACTTGGGCAGCATACGCTCTTTCATCACGCTTCTTCATTTCTCTACTAATTTTATCCAATTGAGCTTGAATAGCAGCAATCCCGTCAAAATTAGTGCTGCTCTTAGATCTAGTAGAGGTCCCATCGTGCCATTTCTGAGAATGATCAGCAGCTTCTTGGATCGCTTTTCTAGCATTGGTTGCACTCATTTGAGGTACAGCTCCCTTAGCATCCAAAATCTGTCTAGTTGGCACGTCCAGTCCCTGATAAAACAATATTATCTCCTGCATAGGGGTTAGATAGTGTTGAGGACATTTTACCAATAAATCTTTAAATCGTTCCCAAGCTTGATAAAGAGTTTCATCAGGCTCTTGCTTGAAACTATTGATAGCCTCCATCTTTTTAGCAGTCTTAGCAGGTGGACAATATCTCTTCAGGAATTTGCTCTTCAAATCTTCCCATGTAGTGATTGAACTTGCAGGTTCATTCCTTAGCCACTTGTTTGCAGCTCCTTTTAGTGAGATTGGAAAGATTCTTAGCATGAGTTGATCGGTATTGACTCCTTCTGAGGTAAACAAATCTGCAATCTCCAGGACCTTTTCAACATGCTCATTAGCATCCTCTTGTTCCGTCCCACTGAAAGCATTCTCTCTGAGCTCTTTGAGAAATTGACCCTTCAACTCAAATTTTGACTTATCATCAAACTTAGGTCTAGCAACTCCTGAAGTGTAATCAGCACGGGTACTGTTCATGTATTCCTCCATAGTAGTGTTTTCGCCCATTGTTTCTGTTTCAACTTCCTCTTTTTCTTCAGAAAAGTAATCAAGCTCGAGTGAACTTGAAAGATCAAAGCTTCTTGTGTTGAAAAGCCTTTTAAGCGAATGTAGGGCTCGTTCAGGATCTTCGAAAGGTTGAATCAAGTTCTTCGTAGAACTCCTGGTCATGCACTTCCTGAAATCAACACAAAAATATCAGTAGGGTATGCTCGAGAAAGTAGTATATCAGATAATTAATAACGAAAACGGAATACGAAAAATTAAAGTTACTGATATCTGCAGACGATGCGCCGTATCCAAAAAGTTGGATACGCCGTATCTTATAATCGTTAAAATTAAATCAGACTTTATTCAGAAAATAGATACGCCGCTAAGAATTTATGAATGCGCCGTATCGAATTAATTAATCAAAAATCAATTTATCTAATTAAAATTAAATGCGTCGTATTAACGAAAGTTAATGCGCCGTAATTTCGTTACGTTTAAAAATACAAGATTTTTGATTTAGTAAGATGCGCCGTATCGACAGAGATCGATACGTCGTATCTGTTTAATAATTCGCAAACTGTTTTTAATTAAAATAATAGATACGCCGTATCTACGAAAGCAGATGCGTCGTATGGCGTTAATGTTTAGAAAATTTTTATCAAAAACAGATACGCCGTATCTGCTAAAGCAGATGCGTCGTATTACTTTATCGCTTAGAAAAATTTTCTTGTTAAAAACAGATACGCCGTATCTTGGGGAAAAGATGCGTCGTATCGAATTAATTAAACGCGTCGTATTTTAAAAAAGTTAAACGCAATACGCCGTATCTGAGAAATCAGATGCGCCGTATCGTTTGATTTAGCACAGTACAACGATAGCAGAACAGAAAATACGAAAAAATTAAAACAAATAAAAACACACAACGAAAATAAACACACAAACAAAAAATAAAAGCAAACAAATAACACACAAAACAACAAATATGCAAAATAATACAATGATGCAATTAATCTAATAAAAAAGAAAAACCTAATTAAAATACTAATCAAATTAACAGAAAATAACAATTCACTCCCCGGCAGCGGCGCCAAAAACTTGATGCGCGTGATGTGTCGTTGCGGTTTAGCAGTTTTAATGCCTACTCAAGTTTTAAATTTATATTTAGCCGACTTATCAATAACACACACACTTAACGAGCAGTGTACCCGGTCAGTATGAAGATAATGGTAAGTAGAGTGTCGATCACTAAGAGTGGAACGTATAATCTCGTTAATCTAATCAGTATTTTAATATCCTAACGCAAGGGGGTTTCAGCCTGAGAGACTGGCACGGTTTTGTTTGCAATTAAATGATAAAATAAACCAATAGGCACGAATCAGCAAGTAGCACACACGTACACAGATAAATACTCGAGACAATAAGAGGGCTGTCCTTATAATTAAGTAGTTTGTCACTTGTTTTATTGATAGCTTTATATGAAGTGTATGTAGTTAATCCTTTCTCGTTGGTCCTATTCTTATCGGCGAGTAAACCCTTAATGATTACTTATGTCTAAAAGTTATTCCTAAGTGATCAATTTAGAAACAACCGTGGGAGCCACATTATGTCCCGCAGTCAAATGCCCGCAAGCCACTAATAAACACAGAGGTTATCAATGCACTAATAAGTAGTAACCAAAGACATCAACATATAAACTTTAATTAATGAGAAAGCAGTTTTAAGGGAGTGCAATCTTTCCGTTGCCACATTACACAAGCCACCAATCTTGATGAATTAAAGTTTACTAACACAATAAAACAAAACTACTTAATGAATTAAACATATGCAGCACCTTCTTACAGCTCTTGTATCTTTGATTTGGGTGTGTCTTGTGCTGCCTCCTTGACTGAATTCGTCCTTTTGTTCTTCTGTTCGGACTTAGGTTATAAGGTTCGGAACTTGTAATTCGTCTGGTCTACGGGGTATTTATAGTTTCTGTCTGAGGGAAGATGCGGCGTATCTAAGGAGTAGATGCGGCGCATGTACTTAACTTCGCTTGGGGTCCAAGATTATAATATTCAGGAATATTCGTACACCGCCAGAAGATGCGGCGTAACTCCATGATTAGATGCGGCGCATGTCCTCTTGTATCTTGGATCGTATCTGGTGATATCTTGATATAGATGCGGCGCATGTTGAGAGTGAGATGCGGCGCATCTGGAGCAGAATTGACTTGATCTTGTCCATGTCAGTAGACTTTCACTTTATGCACGTTTTGCTCCATAATTAGTCCAAAATCGCCAAGTTTCACCAAATGCTTGTTTTTACCTGAGAATTACAAAAGTAAACGATTAAGTATCAATCCTCATACATAATATAGTAAAACAAGTCAAATTGATAGGATAAATGATAATAATAAAATGTACTTATTTGAGTTCATCAATTGCACAATTGAAACTTGAGACTGAAGTTAAGCATTTACGTCAAGGACGTAACTGATCTTAAAAGTCACATGTATCGTTGATGTAAACCAAATGGTATTTGGTTAGTATTTCCTGTATTTTCTAAATAAGGCTGAAACTTTCAGAGTTTGTAATCAATCAATAAATCTATAACAGATCTACTTTTGTTATATATTTACTGCTGTGAACAAATTCATCCTATTACGTCTTACTATGATGCTGTACATGTATGTAATGACTACTCTTACCAAAAATCTCACCACTTAATCCTCTCTTTAGTCAACAAATAACTCCACACGAACCAAACCATACTTAAAAACCCAATAAATTATACTTTTCCCGAACCTAGACAACCAACCAACGTGTAGCATAGCAAGTGATAACAAAGGATCAAACTCTTATACTAGGAACAGAAAACCCATGACCTACTACATGCAGTATTAATAAAAGACCTTGTATTAATTATTTTGTAAAAACAATTAAATCAAGTTATTAATATCATGTTATAACCCTACTACCAAAGCTAAGCTAGATCATAGAAAAACCATAGGAAAATATATATATATATATATATATATATATATATATATATATATATATATATATATATATATATATATATATATAGGGTGGCGTTATTGTGGTGTACAAGCTTAAAATAGATAAAATAGGTACACATGTGGACCGTTGGATCAAACTTGATAGATGAGATTAGATATTAAATTGATGAGTGGCACAATTGTAATTAAGTGAAAGACAAATGACTTTTTATGTAGTCGTATATCTCATTAAGGTCTCAGTTACAAGAATTAGGTAGCCACAATAACACCCCCAACAATCTGATGGGGTGACCAACTGCCAACAATATTTTTGGTCTACTGGCGATCTAATAGTGACGGTAAGGACTTTTTTCAGTTTGGGATTTATATTGCAAATCCATAAAAAGAGGTTGTCGTAACCGTCTCTTTTGTGGTCAACATGTTCGGCTGTAGGCTTATGTCGACGAGTCTCTTCGTTTCGCGATAAATTCTGAAACCATATACCCACCGGTCATATCGCGGTTTGAGCCGACGGTACCTCGAAATTATATTGCTGTCGTAGATCTGGGTCAAGGTGATACATGTTATATATAAATGATGCATATTGGTTTACGGTGATACATTTTATTTAATTTTCCGATGATTCATCTTGGATCGAAAAGTCGCCGGTGTTCGGCTTTGTATCTCGTCAATTTGGTGCCTACTGGTTGTTGGTCTTTGAATATTTTTTTTAATTCTTTTATGTTGGTTGTTGCTCTTTTTTTCAAAAATTCGCCGATCGTATGCGTGTATAAGTTGTGTTTTGGTTTCAAAAATTCGCCGATCGTATGCGTGTATTAGCTAGTGGCATGATTATGTGTATAAGTTGAAGTCATATATTGTGTATTGGTTATTAGGTGTTTTGAAATAAATAACTTATAGTTGTTGTGTGTTGTAGTTACTTAGATATAATGGTGTATTAGCTACATATAATTATTTTTGTGTATTAGCTACATATTGATGTTTTTGTGTATTAGCTACGTATTGATGTTTTTAAATATAAGCTATTAGGTGAGTATGTGTGCTAGTTAATTATGTGTATTAGATGGAATAAACCTATGTGTGTGTAATGATTCATGTGTAGTAGTGGCATGAATGTGTATTAGTTCAGGATGATGAGAAGTCGTCAGGTGAAGTTATAGGAAAATCATGTCACACACTCACACTTCAGTAGTCAATGAAGTTATAGACTTTAGACATGTTTGTTGATATACTTTTGTTTTTGGCAAGTGTATGTTGTTATTAGCACTATGTTGTTCCTTTATGTTTTCATACCTTGTTGGGCAACATTGATGGAATTAAAGGTTGATATTCACATTTCTAATGAAAATGGGGAGTGTATTCATTACTATTATAGCGTCCTGGTATTTAGAAGTTAAGCTGTTTATTTAATTGAACTCAGCGATTTAAGTTTCAGGAAACAGGTTTATGGATGCTTGTATTGTCCTCTTTCATACAAGAAAACTCTTTCAACCTTAGAATTTGCAGGTTCATTATTCTTCTTGTAGATTATTAACCCTAAATATGGATCTATGTTAATCATACTGCTATGATTATTTGATGTGCTATTTCAAGTGTATATTAATGCTATATGTATTGTGTGGCTGACATGATTAGACTTTACATCTTCACTTGATGATATTGTTTAATAATGTTTCATAATTTGTTAAGAGTATAAAACATGGTATGATATACATCAGTGGATCATATATGTTTGGAGCTATTAGATCTTTATAATGGAGTATCAAGTTTATAGGCATAGCGCAGCGTGAAACATGCCTCACAGGAGTTCGGCCTTTCATACCCTTATTTAGGATTCTATATGTGTTTGTTCTGTCAGTGCCGAGTTATCATAGTTTATCTTAGATAGTTGCATTAAAATTTGAGAGAAAATGGTGTCATCAATATGATTACAAAAGCATGAGTATGTGATTGATAGAAAACTTTAGTTTCGTGTATGTAATTGATAAATTGTGAAAGTGTAGTGACATTTTTATCTATATTGCTAAAGTTAGTTTATAGTCAGCCACTCAGCCATGTCAGATTGTTCTATGTTTTGTGTTTAGATGTCCCTTCAAAAGATTTCTTCTCTGTATTATGCAGATTCCAAGACAGAAAGAAGAGAAAAGAGAAGAGCTGTTTGAAAGTTTAAAGATTGATGAAAAAATTGGTTGGGCTGCTGATGTCATTGATCCTAGAGAGCTCTCGTCTAAAATGTTGCAAAAGTTAGTACACGTTCAGGTTCTAGAAATTAATGTTGGTATTGTATTTCTTTTAATTTATGTCGTTGGGTGCTATGTAACACAAGAAGATGACGGTTTTATATTTTTTTTACTAATTTATTAGTTGTAAATTGATTATGGTAACACTCGAGTGTGTTGCATCTTTGTTTATTAATATATATCCCACGAGTTGATCGAATCGAAAGTGCATTCAAGGGACAAATTTAGGTTTTGCAATCTAATGAGTCGAAAGTGTGTTCAGGGGCATTTAAGATGGTATTACAATGGAAAAAAAATCAGAGAATTGAGAAAACAAAGATTACTATAATACCCTTAAACTAAATACCTAATTAATTAATATTAATATCTAATTAATTAGTATTATTTATTTTGATCTCATCTATGAAGATTGATCCAACGGTCCACATGTGTACCTATTTTATCTATTTTAAGCTTGTACACCACATGAACGCAAATATATATATATATATATATATATATATATATATATATATAATATATATATATATATATATATATATATATACACACTAGACTTCAAAGCCCGCCCAATGGGCGGGCATGACTTATAATTATCATTGACATATGCTTGTATAGCGTATAATTTGGATGGTTTTAGGTATTCTAAAATTATTTTTAAGGACGTTTGTTTTATTTTATTTTTTAATATCATAATTATATTATGTTAGATGGTGTTAGTTAGTGGTAAATTATTTTTAATATCATACGAGGCCAGTATTTATTGGGTTGTTATAATTTCACTTCTGATGGTGTTACTTAATGTGTTTTTAAAGTACGGTGTTTTTTATCATTGTTTAAAATGTATTAGTGTATGTTTAGTCGTATTTTTTCTTAATAGTTGTCGAAGCCCGCGCAATATGTATTGGCCTTTGTTAATGTTATCTAGGTTGGACTCCATCTGAATGTATTCTATCATTGTGTTAGAAATAGCATATACAACTTGGCACACTGATAAAAAAAACTCGTCTGACCAATGCCTTTTAACTGCAATAACCACACTTAATGTGACCCGTCTGACCCGTGTTTTTGTAGTGGGATGACCCGTCTGACCCGATTCTTTAGCTTGACCATCAATGTGTTGGATTAGCATATACAACTTGGCGCACCTGATACAAAAAACTCGTCTGACCCGTGCCTTTTAACTGTAGTGACCCATCGTAAAGTGACACGTCTGACCCGTGTTTTTTGAGTGGGATGACCCGTCTGACCCGCGACTTTAACTTGACCTAATCATTAAGTTGTCAAATCAAGAGAAGGGAGAAATACAAACCTTGTGATTGGTATTCCAATGTCAAAACTGGTTCGAGCACCCACTACATTGAAGCATAGGAAACACTTCTTGACTCATTACACATTTACACCATCGGCCACAAACAATAAGTTTTGAAACAGAAGTGGACTAACCGGTTTGCCATTGAACCATGCCCGGTACGACAGAGTTATGTTCAATCTTAGTTCCTTAGCGAGACCATTAACCTCCACTCGAGTACCAGTTAGAGGAAGGATTGAATCTTGATCCCCACTGAAAAAGTTAAATATAAATTTGATAATAATGTTGCACAACTACTCAGATTCATTACACAAAATAACCCCTTCTAATATTCTTATAACAAAAGAATTACAGCCACAGTGATATTTTTCTTAGAATTTAAAGTACATTTTGTTAAGATTTACTAATCTAAAGCCAATTCTACACCATTTACTTGTTCACATTTAAAGCTTTGACTGATCGGGGCTTCATCATAGTTTGAGTTGGTTGTCTTGTGTCACATCCTCTTGGTTGATTATGGGTACCTGAGAAATGAAGGATTGAGAATATGATTAGCACCCCCTAAATTCAGCTATTTAAAACAGTCCCAAATACCCTAAATTCAGCTATTTAAAACAGTCCCATACTTAATAATGTTCTTACTTTTAACAAATGATGGCTTTATATGCAAATCATTAACTCACCAACTGTAAAGTTGGTTTTAAGACCATTTAAAGTTGGTTTTAAGACCACAATTTCCTTAACCAAGATAATATTACCATCTTTTTCAGTGGTGAGTCCAAAATGTTCAGCATCTAATAGAACAAAATCGGGATCGATACTTCTTGTCACACCCTATACAGATAACTGATCCGACATCATATTAATACTAACTTCAGATGCTAATTAAAACCCAGCTTATAACTCAAATAAGAAGCTTGCTAACTTACCCATATCCATTAAGTTCCAGGTCACTGGTACTAAATGCAGCAGAATTCTGGTTTCTGACACTACTGTATACTCTTAAAGGTGTAACAGATATATATTTGATAATCAAGAATTTTAGCGTTTTAGTATGTTTTAATTATGTAGCAACTTATATGTCAAGTAGCCCCATTGCTGGAACCCTAAAACTACGAACAATTATTGATGATAAATGAAATGATTTTGGGCAATGTGGGCGACTTTCAACTTTTTTTTAGCTACCCTTTCTCATTTGCCCTGGTTGACCCGCTACTGATAGAAAATAGTCTAAATCGACCCATTGATTAGTAATTAGGTCGAAATTGCCACAGTAAGAGTTACAACCATAGCGAATGCCAAATTCAGTTGCACCACGCCCTCCATATATCTACAGGCTTATTCCAACAGTTACTATCTATTTTCTACTTTGCATAAGATAATTGTCTGAGTGAAGCATAATGAGTACTATATTTAGACCGTCGAAGTGCACTAATATATACATATAAAATCAAAGTCCTCTCAAGCTCCAAAAATGAAATTAGGGTCATAAATCAATAGATAAAGAGGCTACTTACTCATGGTCAAAGAAATTAGGGTCAGGTATTATGAGACTGCAACAATCATCTCGAAAACCCCATCTTGATCGATGTCAGGTATTACCTGAAAAAAAAGATGACAAAAAACTTCATTCCAGCATTACATACCCTAATGTATGGCTTATAAGGTGGGTAATACTTATAGGAGTGCACAAAATGTGATAATTATACTTTTCAACAATTTAGTTGAAATCATCATGCTCTAAAAAATGAATCTGTGAAAAATGAGGAGCAAAGTATATATTGGGACTATACCCAATATATAAATTTTTTTAATCGAAATTCAACAAAATTGCTACTTCTAGACGAAAATGTTGCCGGGACGATCGTCCCCCCGAGAACCATATAAACTTCGCCCCTGTAAACAGGTATGTATGATACATAGATATATAATAGTCGCTCAATCCTGTTTCGACCCGTTTTCAGGAATCTCATATCCAAATACTGCAACATGTCCCTTGCTTGAAGCCTTCCAAACTCAATATCTTTCATAAAAGATAAACACAAATGTCCAAAACATAATTATTTGAAGTCACGAAACATAGTCAATATGAAGCGGGATGTTAAGAGTTAACCTGCATACTTATAATTCCAAACAATTTATGTCTTGTGAAGCTCATAGTAGGACGGTGGAGTTCTCTCAGTGATGTAATAAAAAACATGCTGCAAAATGAAAAACGAACATTAATTTGCAAGAAATTACCAAAGAAAGATGAAAAATGAGATAAAAATGCACACCTAAAATGCCCTAAAGAGTTAACTTTGAAAATAGGCCCAATAGTGCCAATGCTCATTTATTCTACTCTAGCACCACTGTTCCACGAATACCTACATGAAGAAGATTAGATTAGAGGCTTCAGTGCAATAAGGGTGTGCTTTATGTATAAACTTACATGTACAAATATAAAACTAAATCAATAACATAGAAATAAAATCAATTAATATTAGCATGTCGACAGAAAACCACTGGTGAGAAGAGTCATGTCATACCTGCTTGATATATCCCTGACTTACATGTCAATGCGTATCACATCCTAGATAGTCTTATTCATATACTTCGATTATTATCACCATTCAAAACTGATTATTATAAAAGACACTATATGTAAGATACGCACATGTAACAGAATGGGCTCCATGAAAGTGTTTTGATGTGCTACGGTTACTTTTTATAGTGATAATTTGATAATCAAGAATTTTAGTGTTTTAGTATGTTTTAATTATGTAGCAACTTATATGTCAAATAGCCCCATTGCTGGAACCCTGAAACTACGAACAATTAGTATTATCTATATTATGACTCATAAATAAATTTAACAAAAACTAATGAATTCATACCCATGAGAAAGTCAAATAGTCGAAAGACTGCCATCACCAGAAGTTACGGAAACAACAATGGGTGTCATATGTGTCCCGTTACACACTTAAAAAATTTCTGATCAAGATAATTCGTAGATGCATCTAACATTGACTCAAAATATGATATTTAATCCCATTAAGAACCTTTTTCACGCTTCAACTCTACGAATTAATAAACTTCTTGATCCTTAGCCAAATTTTATATTGTCCCTATTATTATTCCAAAGAAGCCACCACCTCCATATCCACCAGCACCTCCATATGCGCCACCACCTCCATATCCATTAGTATTATAAACACACACGAATAGAAAAAACCTAAGGGAGTGTTTGGGATTGCTTATTAAAAGTGCATATCTGCTTAAAATAAGCTTTTAAGTGCGTGTTTTATAGTAAAATGAGCAAATAATCAGTTTTAATCCAAACTCTCTAAAAGATATAAGAAACCAAATTTACCTTGAATGTCCTGATCTTAAGTTGAAAAGACGCTCTTCATACGGCTTCCCTCGATCTTCTTCAGGATATATGGCTGAAGATGCATTAATACTGGTGGTGGAGTTGGAGAAGATGCATTAATACTGGTGGTGGCTGATGCGCAATCATGGAAGTATTCAACAACAGATTTCATTGTACCTCTCTCATCTATTGGAAAACTGGTGCGTGACAAAACAAATAGAAACATGACATGTTTTAGTCAACAACGTCGACACATAAAAAATAGATATTGCAATTTAAGTTTTGCTTCTCACTTTAGTGCTCGTGTTGCTTGAGATGTCAAACCAGATATGTGATACTTCCTATGCATGTTTCCACAGTGAGTTACTTCAACCTTGACTCCTCTTAGTGCCTTTTTGATCTAAACCAGATATTGCAATTTACCTTGAAAACACAGCAGTGATAAACTAACAACATCCAAAAGAGACCTTTTTAAAAAAATAGTTGCAACAATAAACAACAATGTCTTCTGACTGCTACACGTACTACAGTCAGAGACTATTAAACTACATACCCATCGACACAACAACTATAATTATAGGTTTTGGAAGTACATACAGATAACCGCATAGCATAACGCCACGGTTCTTCATTATTAATGAACGGTGTATTACTTTTAACCTCTGGTGTGTTACCTAAATTGTTGCAGGAAGCCCCCTCTTGTATCACCCATTCTTGTAAAACTTACAAACACGCTGCCATTTTGTTAGCAGTTTGGAATACCTAACAACAGATATTGAGGCAAGAGTACCTATACAGTACTTGATCACATCGTATTTTGCTGCTTTAAGCTCAGCCCTTAACATTGCGTTTTGTAGTTCATCAACAGCATGCTGCAGTTCAATTATCTCAATTTGAGACTGTTTTATAGTGTTCTCAAGAGCACCAGCCTGCACATTGCAAATAACCATTTCAGTCAACCAAAAAAAACTATTAAGTTATATCATCTATGTAAAATTAATGGAAAAAAACGCACAAAAGTATATATTTCGTCATCTTCTGATTCGACATTACCATCCATTACTTGAGACTTCAATTTTTTTCATGCTTACCCCTAAAGTCAGCAACTGTAGTTCCAAATACCCTTAAATCAGCTATTAAAATCAGTCCCCGATACCTTGAATTATGTTATTAGAACAACTCCAAACACCACTGAATCAAGCTATTATGACAGTCCAAAAAACCCTTTAGTATACCACATTCATGACTCACTCCCACATTTATGACTCACTCCGTTTCAAAATTCTTTATGGTTGGTCATTTCCATACACCACAGGCAGCATAAATATTGTGCTATCTCATGTGGAACAACCATCAGGCATGGCACAAAGTATCCAACAAAATCGGCTTTATAGTTGTGGATATCTAGCTTTTTCAGACCCAATAAATCAGACGTGAAAGTGTGAGACCTCCAACTTAGGTTTCAACTAATTACCCATCGCCTGTTATGATTTCACATATATAAAAGAGATTACAGAAAGACTAAACAAAGTTAAACAACCATCAAAACGAACTTTTCTATTTTCCTATGTTTCAAGACATCTACGTGACTATGTATGAATCTACGCTAAATCTAGATCTTTAAATTGAGGTCTCACTCCATTTCCTTTGGTTTAATTTCAAAGCTTTCTCAGCCTTCATAAGTCCTTCCGGAATACTCATATGCCCTTTTAAAGGTTGGCATCTCAATATTACAAATATGTAAATGCCAGAATCGTTAATTACTATAAGGAAATGATTGCAGCTAACCTGAGGTGACTTTTCTGCTGCTGCCTCCCTATTTGCAACAGATCCTTCCTGATCTTCTGTCAATAAACATCGACCTCTGGTTGCCCAGCTAATTCCTTGCAATCACAAAAAAAATAAATGGCAATGAAATCAAATGCTAATTCAGGGAACTCACTTTTCACTAAAGCATCAAATGGTTTTTTAATTTCTTCTCGAAAGATCCATCTTTTGTATTTTGTTTTGAACCTGTATTACACAAACCAACTAATAGCCAATTATAAGTCAGTGATTGCTATACAAATTCCCCAGTGCTCTGGGTCTAATTTTTCTGTGTCTGAAAAGTTCGTTAGGAACTCAATCATTACAACTTGTAGAGTGATGGCCACCATAATAATTCCGATAAAAAAATAGCTCTTGAGGATACCTTCAAGCACATTCCACTTCTCTAGCTGCCTTGAGTTAAATTTATTAAACACTTGGCAGAGAACAAAAGTATTGAAGATTATAGTATTTTTCACTTTCTCATCCACATTAAATATTGATATCAAACCACCTTTTAAAATGTGATTGTACTAATGACAGGGATTACCATGGGCATTATTTAAGATATTTACAATGACTACCATCCTTTAAAACTATGTCATGACCAGTTTCAAGTTTTTAATGACAATGAGAATATAATCACCTGTGACCTTTTCAGGAACTTATTCGCCTTTTTAAGAGTTTGACCAAATTCTTCAATGAGATTGCATAAACAACTGCTTGAATGGCGATTTCAGTATCCCATGTTTGACCGACGTTACAACTTACAACCCTGGATGAGGTGATAATATGTTCATAAACTTTAATAGAACTCCCTATAAGGTATACATTATTGTTGAAGTACGTAGTATCATTTTTTAAACAGAATTCATATCTGAAACTGATTACCCATAAAGGAAATGGGCCAAACTGGTTGAGCTGGTAAAGGGGGCCACAATATCCATTTTATATATGGGGCGGTACCCGCTTACTACTACAGTGAAAAACACAACATCATTAAGTGAAGTGGCAATTACCTGTATCGTGCTTGAATATACCTTTGTTTTCATAGAAAGGGCTTGTTTTTTTTATTTGATAGCTCATCTCGAATACGCCTGCATTCATTTAGTATTGCCAAATATCAAACATTATTATAAACCTAATAATGTCAAAACATAAATGCATATAAATTGAATGATTGAACTGCTATACACACTATAAACATAACTGATATACACACTATAAACCTAATTGGTACTTTTTGATCTAAACCAGATATTGCAATTTACCTTGAAAACACAGCAGTGATAAACTAACAACATCCAAAAGAGACCTTTTGAAAAAAAATAGTTGCAACAATAAACAACAATGTCTTCTGACTGCTACACGTACTACAGTCAGAGACTATTAAACTGCATACCTGCAACGGCTTCGTTGCAGCCAATTTAACCTCAATCTCCTTTTTTCGCTCCTCGTTTGTTTTACTGACTTTGTTGATCATTCTGCTTCCTACCTTGAACTACTGTCACATCCATCACATCAGGAACTCATCTAATAGGAATAATCCTAAACTTATCCTCCCCATAGCCCAAATTCCTCATCATGCTCGATATCGTACCCAAATTCTTCCCCATGTGATACCCCCGGGGCTGTCTTGATTAGAAGACCTGTGCAAAAGTCACAAACTATAAAGAAAATAAAAATGAACAACGAAAGCAGAAGTTAATTGATTTTCAAAAACAAATAATGACACAATGAATTATAACACATAGGCATTGATACTATACAATACATGTGTTTATTAACTGGTGCAAGAGTCACCTAATATAAGTAAAAAAACAAAATTCAAAAGGAGTAGCATATAGAAGCAAAGTGAATACAAATAATTTACATATAAAAATATAAATCCAAAAGAAAAAAAATGAATATATAATATTTACCTAACAACGAATGTGTAGTTGAATATTGTCTGATGAAGATGAAGATGAAGAGCTGGTGTGGGTCTTTCATATGGCTGAATCTAGATGAAACCAATACCTTCAATAAAATAACATAATTCCTCAAACTCCTAATTGTTGAATAATTATGCATCAATCTTTAACATGATTAACCTTGCTCACCATTTAGCGTTTCAGGAAGGGATTTAGGGTTTGGGGAAGGGTACTATGAATAATACAATAATTATTTACTTGAACTTAATCAAATCAAATATATTAAATTGAATACGCACAAAATTAAAGGATAATTACCGATTTGAAGACTCTTTATCAAAAAAACCACTTTAATGAAACCATCATTTGTATTATAGTTGTTGCTTGAATTTGGGTAGCCTCGTCTCAAACCCTAACTGATTATTACCTTCTGCCATAACTTGAGTTATTATTTCATCTTTTTCTTTTTGAAGAGCAGTGGCACCTTTAACAAATACAAAATAGTAATCACACAATATCATTTATCTCAATAGATAATGATCAAAATAGTAACAAATAAAGATCAAAATACTTACTTTTTTAATTAAAAACACAATATCATTTATCTCAATAGAACCTCATCACCCCAGCTGGAAAAAAAAAGAAAAAAAAAACACACAATTGAATAATAGTTTTTGTGTATAGATGAAGCCATTATAAACAACCTACCTGGATACATATTACCAACAAAGAAGACGAACAACCTGTACATCAAATCAGAAAAGAAAAAAAGATCGTGTGTTTGATAATGAGATGAATGCGTGATAGTAGGGTTTTGGGAAGAAAAAAAACACTCAGCGTAATGAATGGACAAATACTATGAACAACATACCTGAGCCGCCATGATTGGTTGATGAATTCTTATTAAGGTTTTGAGCAAAAGTTATTATGAATAACCTGCAAAGCATATAAAAAATGTTTATAAAATAAATAAGAATGTAACTGACCTCTATAACCAAAGATTTATCTTTGATAACTTCATTGCTTCCATATCAGGCGCTTGGATAACAACCTGCACATGAAATCAGAGGAAAAAAAGAATATTGTGTGTGTGATAATGAGATGAATAAGTGATATTAGGGTTTTGGGAAACAAAATATTCCGTATAATAATGGATTGGATATTGATAATATTGGATTTGGTTTGCTAAATATTTAGCCATATATTTACTTTGTTTTGGGTTGTTGATCACAATCAATGGCTTAGCTCCATTGGTTGGGACATTTGCATTGTACCTAAACAACCCAAGTTCGAATCCATTTATGTATATTTTTTAAGCAAATAAATTCCGAATTTTAAATACTTCAAAACACTGCTTAGGTGGAATTAAAAGTCAAACTTCGAATTATTTGGTCAAATCTTGCTTAGGTGGACTGCTTAGGTGGATTAAGAAAGTCAACCTTCGAATTATTTGGTCAAATATTGCTTAGGTGGATTAAGAGCATGATTAGTCATCAATCCACCTGCTTACTCATCAATCCTGCATTTGATGACGTCATACGCATCCTATTATATATAATATGTAGATATATATATATTTCGGAAGAAAACTTGATGAATGAAGAGAAAGTTGTTGAACTTCAGTTTTGTAAACAAATTGTTTACTCCCCCAGCAGTGTTATATCAAGGGTTAATCATTTATCTACGATGTTAACCAAGACGCATCGTAAATTAATTGATTCTCAAGATTGGATATAACCTCGCATTGTGACCACTTGATAGGACTGGAATACCTAAAATACGTTCAAAATCATTTCGAAAACTCTCGTAGCTCACCCTAAGGACTTAGGTAGGATAACCAAACCTACCACTACCCATATCCTAGGAATAAAGCAAAATAACCAAAAGCGAAAACTCAATGGTAGAAAAACTACAATACCAATTGGAAGTCCAAACCTAGTACCAAGAGATAGGAAATTCTTAAGAACCCAACGATATCAAAGGCTAACTTTAGCATTTAAGCAGAAGATAAATTCCTATAGGACATAAATAAATTGAGGTTTAGAGCTCCCTAAGTTGTATTTCCTTTCGAATCTTACTTTAGTTACGAAGGATGTAATCCAAGTGTAATAAACTACCTCTCTACTATCCTTACTTTGTAATGAACTCCGTGATAATCGTGAACTCAGCTTCTACTCCATCTACTCTACTCATAGGTTACACCATTAGGAATTAAGTTTACTCCTAACCAAACAATAGGCGGAACTACCCCGTAAAATTTCTACTCAAACCCTGAAATATATTTTGAGGATATCCTAGTATCACCCTAGAAAATCCCTGACTTCACACTATAGAGTAACCTAGAAATTTTCCTACTCTTTTAAAAACTAAATTATGTTGTTATTATATAAAAACAACACGTTGAACACCATCTAATACAATTTGAAGAATATAAAATGCTAAAACAGCTGGACTAAATGTCACATCATTCGGTCCTCAATTATACATAGCCTGATCAACTATGTATAATTTAGGAAGAATCATGTCATAATTAGAACAGTTATCTTTTCAGAATTTCTAATAACAATTTTCATACAAAAAAAAATAATAAAAAATTACTTTTGATATTCATATTTATTTCATCCAACAAGTAGGAAATTGATACAAATAGGAAATCCTAGGAAACACACAAAGACTATATGGAAGACCTAGATATTACAAATTTATTCAGGAATCATGAAAATTCATACATAACGAGATAACTAGCATCGGAAGTATTAGGACTACAATGAACCCAAGGTAAGGAATAGAATCACCGAAAGGTTGATCGGCCATCACAACTAGGACCCCCACCAATATCGCGATAGCGAGAGTAATCACTGGATGGATCATTTTAATTACCCTGCGTAATAGGAACCAACAAAAACAATAGGCAAAAGACCAAATCTAGATCGTAAATATGTAGGCAAATAAGAATTATTGAGGATTATATAGAACAAAAGATCATTACCTCCAAAACTTGTCAAATCCGATAGCTAGGAACCCAAATGGCATGAGAGCCGCCACAACATAGACCATGAAAGCGTAATCTTCCTTAGGAACGTATGACAAAAAGATAATCCCAAGAACGATGTGAGCGAATGCTAAAATCGTGATTAGATTCGGCATTTTAGGAGAGTTAAGAGAATTTGGTGGTGAAAGAATGAGGATTAAAAATAGGATATTTATAGAAGAAAAACTAGCCGTTAGAACACTGTTCATAGCCGTTGGAAACACTGTTCACGACCGTTAAAATTACTGTTCATGACCGTTAAGACACACTGTTCACAGTCCTTGGATTTATTAGGTGGAAAGACATTCAAACTTATTATGGATGAAACTAGTGAAAGCACTAAATTTAGGTACCCAATGAAAATTCCTAGGCAACCCTTTTCTAGACTAAGAATTTAACCTAAGACTGATAACGGGACTAAACTATTAGGTTTAAATGACATAAAGACAAGATAAAATTTTATATAATATTATTTTTGAACTTCAGGCATTTTAAGCATATCAAACTCACATCTTCACTCAAATCATGATATTATTTCCTATTATCATCCACACTGACTGAATGGGACAGAATCTTAAATTCTATTCAGATCATGTGTTAAATCTTTCATTAAGGTTAACTAGAAACCCTAAGTGAGAAAATCAAGTACGTATAGTATACCTACATCATTTTCCCAACTCCATGACCAACATAGACTGAATCTCGGGACAAGATTCCCTTCAACCGGGGGATGCTGTAACCACTGCAAAAATTTCATCTGGTAACAAATTATATACTTAACCATTTTCTGCATGTAATTTTTTTTATTATTATTATCTGAGCATAACTACTATCTCATGTGACGTAACTCACATCCTCGATAAACGTGCTCACACGCAACCCAACCTTAATTCATTTTTATTCATATAAACATTTTTCTATGTCAAGTATAAAATATTACAAATTACCATTTGCCAATTTACGTTAATTCGTTGATACACAAATTAAACTAAACAAATCTCATCTGATGAAGTTTCTATAAAACCCCAAACCACTGTAATAATAAATATAAATAACGAAACTCTTGAAATACTAAAATACAATTTATTTAGGTAATGTACAAGTCACTAAAGCACAGAAACCCTAGTTCCATTATAACTCCCGGTAAAACCCTAAATCCACAAAACTATTATTATATGTAATAAAATTCACAAAACCCTAATTAATATTTTTATAAAATATATGTACAAGTCCTCAAAACTAAAGTACAAGTCTTTAATGCATACAAACAAATTAATAATAAAAACCTTACATAAACCTTTACAATAACTATTTTTAAAGACATATTTTGTAGTAAATACACATATTAATTTTTAAAATAAGTTTATTAATTTAGAAAATAAATGTACAAACCCTCAAACCTATAGTACAAGTGCCTATCGCACAAAATCCTAAAATCCCATGTGTATACATTTTAAACATAATAAAAATTACATAAAAATTATATAACTTAAGGGAAACATTAAAACTACAACTTCTATATTTCTAAACCCTAATTACCACTCTATTAAACTATTAGTACAACTCACTTAAGCACAAAACCCATTTCTTTCTTCTTTAAATTAAATTCGACATATACAAAATATATAACTCTAACTAAATAAATGCATACATTAAATCCTAAGAACTAATTTAATTAAACCCTAAACCCTAGAGTACAACCACCTTAAAGCCCATGTACAATTCTTCAAAGCCTAGTTGAACCTCAATTCTAAACCCTAGTTCGAATCAAATGAAA
Organism: Artemisia tridentata subsp. tridentata; assembly: GCA_021014915.2. Lineage (NCBI taxonomy): Eukaryota > Viridiplantae > Streptophyta > Magnoliopsida > Asterales > Asteraceae > Artemisia > Artemisia tridentata. The sequence continues at coordinate 345,639,061 of CP139505.1, read as the reverse complement.
ACAAAACCCAACTCATTCAATTTCCATTTCCTCAAATAACCTCTACCCCATATAGCCTCTCCCTAGTTCCCTCTCCTCCACATCACCATGACCTCATCAAGTTAATTACTTGTATGGATTTTAAGGAAAACACATCACCACCATATCACCCTACACGTCTAAACCTCCCCTTCCATCCACATGGCACCAATAGAACATGAACACACCTCCATGTCCCCTCCTAACTCCACAAGGTGACTTGTCATTTTTCTAAAACCCTAATTCCTTTCTTTCTATAAATACCAACATATATTCTTCTCTTTTTCCTCACACTCCAATCGAATAAACCAAAGTAGCCTCCAACCTAAATCCTCTACTGATAAAAACAACCCCATAGTAGCGAAAGTAGGGTCCTAAAACGACTTAGAAGAAGAAGGAGCTTTGATGTTCATTTTAAAACCAAATCGCCACATCTAGAATCAAAATCGGATAGGACTCAAGTAAGCTTTCAAAACCTTTGTTCAACCTGTTTATATACTTTAAACACTTTCAAAATCATTATTACATGATCTCTAATAAAAGCAAAAACCAACAACTAATTTATCTTTCTTTTCTTTTTCTTGTCTGATCAAACTAGTAATCCAAACGCACCCTATGTATTCGAACTTTAGTAACAATAAATCAAGAACTTGTAAAACATGTTAAAATATACGTAATGCTATCATATCATACGTAAAAACATAGTTAACAACCCTAGAAATCAAAAACCCAGATCGGGTTCATTTTTCTGCTTTCTGTCGAGCCAAAAACAGGTTCACTAACGAAACTTTTGACCTAGATACCAACCACCAAACGACCACCATAAAATCTGATTTTTGATGGGCTTAAAGACCACATGACTAACTAAAAATAGGAAAAAGAATTTCGTAATATGGTTGAGTATTAACAAAGTTATCAAGTCCTAAAAATCTACCCTTATCGCTAAAAATGGAACTTAGGAATTTTATTTTAATTCTTTTCAGTTTAGTGTCCTAACTCGCTAACTTTAGACCTATTTTTCGACCCCTAGAAGATCTCTAAAAATTCTAAGTTTTTGGCACGTCAAAGACCATCTAGCTAACTTAATTTAGAAGAAAGAAACATGTGAAAAGGTTGAACGAGTAGAAAGTTATTAACATCCAAAGTTACCCTATCGCTAAGGCCAAAAATCCATTTTCCAGTTTTGTAAAAATAATGCCAGGACCCAACTTTAGGGATTTGTTTCGACCTTCTAAAGACTTCTAAAAATTCTGATTTTTGGTCGAGATAAAGATCACATAGCTAACTATTTTTAGGAAGAGAAAGATTGTAAAAAGGTTTAACGGTTAAAAAGTTATTTGAACTAAAAAATAGCTCCATCGCTAGAAATAAGAATCATTTTCCAGATTTGATAAAATCTTGTTTACTTGACTAACTTTTGGAATTTATTTCGACATTCAAATGATGTTTAAAAATTATGGGATTTGGTCAGTAATGAGATCACCTGGCTGACTTCATGTAGGAAAAAGAACGGAGAAAAACTAAGCCCTCGCCTCGCTTTTATTTGAGTCCAAAACTAGATGATCGCAAACTATTTAAAACACAATATATATATATTTTTCGAGATTGGAGTTTTATGGGCCAAAATTGTTAATTTTCCAAAGTTATTTAAATCAAGGATCATTTTTGTCAACGATTAATAAAAAGGGTAGAAAGTGTCACTTTTTAAACTATAAGGGTATAAACTGTCATTTAACCAAAGTTCAAGGGTAAAAGTTGTAATTTTATAAAATTCAACTGACAATATGTGAAACTTTAGGGGCACAACATAACATTTTAGAAATATTAATATTATTATTATTGTTATTTCCAATTTAATAGAAAGTAATAAACGTAATACGTTTATATCAATAACTAACGAACAAGAGATGTTTAAACGAACAAATGAACCAACGAAACGGAAACATAAAAACAAACAATAAGATAAAATTCAACTTTTGGAGAGACTTCATTTTGTCTCAAAATTTACATTTAATCAACAACCAAGAACGTTACAAAACGAATATATATATATATATATATATATATATATATATATATATATATATATATATATATATATATATAATATATATAGGGAAGGGTTCTTTTCAGAACCAAAAAAAGGTACAGAACTGCGAGAACCGGCATCAACCAATCAGAATTTTTTGGATATTAATTTTTATTATTTAATTCAAAAGGGTGTCATGGTAAAATTACCTTTTTTATTTTCTTTTTGAATTTTTTTAATATAAAACTTTTTTTAGTTCCTAAATTTTAGGATTTTTTTTTTTTTTTGGTTTTTGGAAATACATTATGTGCACATGTGTTTTGTAAAAAAAAGAAAGTTAACCACTAACTATATTATGACAATTGTATTTTTCGTTTATGCATAGGTGTTTTGTATATGCACATGTATCTTTAAGTAATATAACATAAATATAAATACAAACAACAAAACTTTAACAATAGATTTATGCAATTTCAAAATTTACAAATTGTATTACTCTAGTGATATGATATTTAGTTTTATCACAAACATCCATTTGTTTACACTTGTATCCAATTTTATTACAAATATATGAAGCGTGCACATGTGCATAATCCAATGTCTTTAATAGTTGGTTCATCTTTTTGGCGTGCACATGTATTCCTCGCCTGGTTCAAGAACCCATGAAATCTGCACATGTAATAAATGAATTATTTAATCATAAAAATTAACAAAACACATATGCACTATGTATTTCGGACTTGTGCACACAAAACCATATGCACTCTTAACATTCAAACTCCGAACTATGTAAAAACATATATGCAATTTCAATACACTTAACATTCAAACTCCGAACTACGTAAAAACACATATGCACTCTTAACATTCAAACTCCGAACTATGTAAAAACACATATGCACTCCATTGAGTTTAAACTTCATAAACTGTAAAAACACATATGCACTCTTAACATTCAAACTCCGAACTATGTAAAAACACATATGCACTCCATTGAGTTTAAACTTTATAAACTGTAAAAACAACATATGCACTCTTAACATTCAAACTCCGAACTATGTAAAAACATATATGCACTCCATTAAGTTTAAGCCTTGGTAACAATAAAATACATATGTACTGTGAATACATTCAAAACTCCAATAATTGTAAAAATACATATGCACTTTCAGTACTTTTGAACTCTGGAAACTATAAAAACACATATGCACTCCAAATACATTCAAACTCCAAAAAAAAAACTATGTATATGTCTCCACCATGGATCCGTTTGACTTAAGGAGGACGACATGGAAACGAGACCCTAGTTTTCTATTTGTGTAAACAAGCAATTATCTACCCCACAATCAATTAACAATCAGATCCACATGCGACAAGAAATCAGTATTCCACATAACCCATTAATTGAGTCCCACATGATATATTACTGATTATGACCAATCGTTCACCACAAAACAATTAGAAAATGACAGATCTATGTGGAAATCAATACCAGTAGACGACAGCTCATATTAAATATACCGCCGACCAATTAATTAGATCAGTACGAGAATATAATATTCATGCCAAAAACTTCAATTCGTCACACAAAAGATAAAACTGAAGAATCGATACCTTAACAAAATAACGATTACCTCAGAATTATTCAAATCTGCTGCTTGCTTTGAATCTGCTCCAAAACTACTCTTCTTCAACCACAAACAACCTGGTAGTGCGCCGTTCGTCGGTTAAAAGATGGGAGGAGATGAAAAAAGTAAGCATGAGATGGATCTGATTCGAAAAGATTAAGGATAACACTATCTTCTGGTTTTTTATCGTCATTTTGAGGATGGAAGAATCGCAGGAGAAAACTAATAGATGATGTTAGGGGTGGCGACTGACATTTTGGTTAATGAGAGGAGGCAGTTACTAGGTTAAGCATGTGATGGATCTAATTGATCACGTATTATATGGGAAACGGTTTTGAAATGATTATAACAAATACCAATAATACCCCTACACCCTTTATAAAACATTCCTTGAATTTTTATTTAATTACAATCATGCCACCATCATTTATAACCATTGATTAAATAATAGATGGCTAGGATCGGTTCTCGCAGTTCTGTACCTTTTTTTGGTTCTGAAAATAACCCTACACTATATATATATATATATATTCAGACACGATTACTGAAACTTGACATGCGTGCCGGAGACGTTTAACAACTTTATTTCACTTTGTTTTCCATCCAGACTGCTCAGGTGAGTTCACAGTCCCACTTTTTACTACATTTTTCCAAACTTGTGGGGAGATACATGCTACTAAACCGAACACAAGTATTTTCTGTATGCTTACCTGATTAATATTGCCTAAGTTTACCTTTTGTCAAAAAGACCCCTATATCATGAACCTCTAATCACCTGCGGGTGAGCGCGAATATAATGGATATATCTATTGGGTGTGACGACCCCTTTGTGTTACCGTAACGTAACCAAATGCATTTTATTTGAGATCAATAAAGAGACTGACAATCTCCTACTCGGGGGCAAGGTTACCTACATTTAATTATGGGGTAATTTATATCTCATAGCTTATAACTATGAAGATAACCTGTTAACGTTTTGAGTATCATGAGGCTTAGGCAATATATAACAAACTGATTATAACTGAAAACACTATGGATTCACTCAACCATTGTGTTGACTTTTTAGCATGTTTATCTCAGGTGACTAGAAGTATGATTTGGCACGGAGTGGCTGTGGACTTTCTTCTAATAAAAAGAGTGTCCATTTTGTTATCATTCAACGAATAATGTAACGTTTATAACGTATTTTGAAACTTCCTGCTGGGACCTATATTATGTACTCTGATTCAAATAAATGAATGATAACAATTTCATTTAAAACATCTCTTTTCGAGTCGTTTTCTATTCTCATGACTGTGAACCATGAAGTAATACCCCAAATTTATATTCCGCTGCGTATATTAAAAAACGGGGGTGTTACACATCCTGCGGATCCAATCGATAACAAATACGGATCCCTCTTTTGGGATCCGCCGGATCCGCAGGTTCAGGATTGGCGGATCCAAAGGAAACACATGGCGGATCCAAAATGAGGGATCCGCCAGATCCGTCATCCAGGAGTACTAAAAGAGACAGAGAGTATGTCGAAATTCGCGTTTTTTGACCAAAACCCGAAAATTCTCCTGGAACATATCTATTATCTAATATGTAATGCAAAACTACTAAATATGTAGATTCTAATACACGTATACACATAGATTAATCCATTCATCATAACTTACCTTAAATGGAGTTAAGCCAAACAGGGCTTAATCTCGAAAAATTGATAACACTAAGTGTTATCGACCTGCAAATCTGAGTTAGTTCACATACAATTCAAGTACTATCATAACAAGTTAAGAAACATACACGTTTAACACATCATTGTCTAATAACGTCTAATTCCAAACACTCATTTCAACCCAACTTCTTGCTCAACTTCGTTATACCCTTGTGAAGCTTCATGATCCAACGCCCCAAATTCTTCACCATTCCTTTGGTTTGCTTGAACTCTGCTAATTCATTCGTAATCGGTGGAAGTTGACTCAAGTACTCTGGTGGAGCAATCCTAGAGTTTGGCAAGCCGTCGTCATCACTCATTGATGATGATGATGACGATGTTTGAGTACGAGGACGTTTGCCTTTATCAACCGCTACCCTATAGTCGCTTAAAGGAACAAAGGTGTGTTTGTGATTGATGAAGCGAAAAGTGAACCACTTTTAGGGGGTCATTTAAGCCCTAAATCGTATTTATTTGATCAAATATTGCCCTAAATCGTTCCTTTTGTCATTTTAGGTACTTTGGAGGCGAAATCTGGAAAAGGAAGCATTTTGGACGTTTTTGGAGCATAAAAGTGAAGAAAACGACAAAGTCTCCAATGTTGCTGGAAAAGTACTCTTGACGGCGTCAAGGATTGCTCCTGACGGCGTCATGGCTTGGCAAAAGAGGTGGATATGAAAAATACACATGATAAGCCAGGGAATTTTACAAAGGAAGTCTGACGGCGTCACCCTTTAAGGTGATCAAGGCCATCACGGTTTAAGTTAAAGAGAGACGGCGTCAAGCTTTATTCTGACGGCGTCAAGCCTTGATAAGCCAGGGAGGATTTTGGAGGACTAAAGAGGGACGGCGTCAGGAAGGCCATCCGGGAACCCTAGCCACGGCGATGTGACGGCGTCAAGATCTACAACGTGACGCCGTCAGATACTAAACTCTATATATAGTTTTGCAATTTTTATTCATTGGGTGGAACTTATTGTGTCTAACTTTGTGAGGAGAAACCCTAAGACGAATTTCTGCCATTTTTAAGGGTTTTCATACCCTTGGATCTCCCATGTTTAATTGAAGATAAGTGATCATTTAATCATTCAATATGTCTATGTGTTGTTTGATTATATCTTGTTCTTGTCTTTTAATTAACATGTTAGGCTAGATTTATCTTGTGTTTGCTTAGATCTAATGAAACCTAACTATTGATTATTGGTTATTAGTGTGTTATTAATTGTATTGGATGATTGTTTATCGATGTTAGGCTTAAGAAAACTGGCTAACCTCCTATACGGTAACTTGCTTGAATGTCTTAAGAAAGATGAACCAATGCGTACTAGGTTATTATGGTTGTATTTAATGCATGAGCGAATTCTAGTGATCCCATGTTAGGAGCTTCCTAGCCGGCTCGACATAGGAGTGAAGTAGGAGCTTGTAGAGTTGGGGAAGTACGTACGCCACCCCACGATTGGTATTAAGGAATACACCCGTCATCCACGCAATTAATACACACTAATCAACCGGTAAAAGATAGTTAGGGAGTAAGGAAATCTAAGTAAACACATTTCTCCCCATATAAGTTTCACCACCTTTTCATTTTCAGTATTTTATTTTATTTGCATTTGTAGTTATTTGGGTTAGTTGACTAGCAACTAATTCCGCTCACTCCTTCAAACCCGAGATTTTACTTGCTTTCATTAAAATATAAAAATACAAAAAGAATCTTCCCTCACCCTTAGACCTATTAGAGTAGTTTTTCAATCCTAACGACACTATTCCCCTAGAGAACGATCAATCCCCCGGTACTTGCCACTTCACTATACTACATCGGTCAGGTACACTGCCTGGTGAGGATTGCAAGCCTCTTGAGATCCCTCGAGAGGTAAAACATGTTGTAAGGTCACAAAACCACGCATCAGTGATCATAGTTGGTCACGGGAGGCATGATTTTCCTAAACACAAAAATTATATGGTTTTAGTCGAAATAATCTAAATAAGTATAAATTTTTCTAGTGTGTGCCTACATGGGGACAATGTAGAGGTGCGGTTATCTCGACTCCTTTTGATGCATGAAATTTAGTTTATGCAAGTTTTATGTTAAAACGAGAGATAACCCAAACGCTCCTATTTTGATGTAGCTTCGTTTGAATGTACCCGAAAATACATATTAGTTATGTATTCCCTTTAGCATTCAAGAGACATTATGCAAGTGATGATTAAAATCAAACGTTTTTATATTGTATGAACAATGTTCAAGAAAAACCATTTTTCCTAGTCGTGAGAAGATTTTAGCAAAAATTTCTCATGGGGTTTTTGTTGAATTATGATAATGTGCAACAAGATGCAATTTCTAACTAAGAAAAACATGATTTGAAGTTCAATTCAGTAAGTATGTTTCATGATTTTACTAGAAATATGCCTAAAACCCCAAGTTTTGATTTTGTGCATGAAATAGAAATCCTAGACGCAGATCAGGAGTATAAACATGATAATGATACTTACAGTGATGTTTGGAACACAAATTTGTGGAAGAAAATGAGCTAAATTGTGAGTTTGGTTGTTATGGGGTCGAATTCAGTAGGTGATAAGTTTTAGGGGAGTGTGATGAATAGTACATGGTATTGTTTAATATATAAAATAAAACTGCCTGAGCAGATGACGGATCCGGCGGATCCAAAACAAGGGATCCGCCCTTGTTGTCGATTGGATCCGCAGGATCAGAACACAGGTTTTAGTTTATTGCCGAGTTTGGTTAAACTAGGATTTGAGCTAATGTTTTATCTAATCACTAGGTTACATTAATCCTAAGCCAAGTCTAAGATAGTTGAAAGGTTCTCTTTTGAGGGGTTTAGTGAGAATATCGGCAATGTTGTCCTCTGAGGAAACTTTCTCAATTGAGATATTTCCCTTCTGAACATTGTCACGTAGGAAGTGATGACATATTTCTACGTGTTTGGTTCTAGCATGTTGGACTAGATTTTTACTGAGATCGATGGCTCCTTTGTTGTCGCAAAGAATGGGTATATCGTTGAGTTCAATTCCATAGTCGACGAGAGCTTGTTTCATCCATAGTGCTTGTTGACACGCTTTTCCTGCTGACACGTATTCAGCTTCTGTTGTTGATATTGCAAGGGCCGTTTGTTTCTTAGCGAACCATGAGGTGAGACAATGTCCTACAAAAGTACAAATACCGCTAGTACTTTTCCTATCAACATAGTCACCGGCATGGTCTGAGTCGGCATACACTATGGTTTCTACACCCGTTCCTTTGGGATACCATAATCCTAAATGTGTAGTGCCTTTAATGTATCTAAATATTCGTTTAACGACTTCAAGATGGGAAATTTTGTGATCTTCTTGAAAACGTGCACATAAACAGAAACTAAACATAATGTCCGGCCTACTAGCCGTAAGATAGAGCAAACTACCAATCATTCCTCTATATTTAGTGCTATCTACGGATTCATTTTCTTCATCCTTTGTGAGTTTGGTTTCTGAGGACATGGGTGTTTTCATAGGTTTTGAATCTTCAAGACCAAACTTCTTAAGCATATCTTTGATATACTTTGATTGGTTGAAGAATATCCCATCTTCTAATTGTTTTATTTGGAGACCTAAGAAAAATTTTAGTTCCCCCATCATACTCATTTCAAACTCGTCATGCATGATTTTTGAAAAATCGTCGCATAACTCTTGACAAGTTGAACCGAATATAATGTCATCCACATATATCTGGACGATGATAATATGTGATCCCTTTTTCTTGGTGAAGAGAGTATTGTCTACTAGGCCCATGGTATACTTATGGTCAACTAGGAAGGTCTTAAGTCGATCATACCAAGTTGTTTATGCTTGCTTAAGTCCGTATAAAGCTTTCTTATGTTTGTAAACATGATTTGGTTTTTCAAAATCGGCAAAGCCGGGAGGTTGTGCAACATATACTTCTTCATTAATAAATCTGTTTAAAAATGCACTTTTGACATCCATTTGAAATAATTTAAAATCATGTACACATGCATATGCAAGTAGTATCCTGATTGACTCTAGTCTAGCTACGGGTGCAAATGTTTCATCATAATCTATACCGTCTTGTTGATTTTAACACCCCAACCCGACAAGGGTTAAGATATCACATTCATGGCGTCAAACAGAACATACACAAGCGGAAGACTTTAATAATACAATTAAATTCAAAGGTTACAATTGAAATCTAAAGTAAATGGAATACAAGGATTTCAACAAAGGTACAATATGTCTGATAATGAAAATATCCAAGTCAACTCTAATCCAAGGTAGCTATCAAAGGTGTAGTCCTCTAAGGGCTCTTATGCACTCTTCACTCATATCCCAGCTTCCCTCTAAAACCTGCCACAGGAAAAGAAATGCGGGTGAGCTTAAAAAGCCCAGTGAACAAATATATATAATAAACGATAATCAAACATGTATATGTAAAGAAAGAGGAAACACAGACTCCTGCTGAAACGAATATCATCTGTCAAAATCTGAGAGGTCAAGATCATCTGAACAAATATCATAAGTCAACTGAAATGGAGAAAACATAATATGGTGCATTGGGGAATAACAGAAGGTATATCAAAATGTATCAAAGGTGTAAAGGTTGTCAGAAATCTACCACGAGCCCAGAAACATATCATATCATAACATCATCTCATAATCCTCATAATAAATCATAAGTAGCAAAATGGAGTGATCAGCTCCCAGAATTGTGAAAGGCGTGTATTGCATATAGCACCAGTCACCAGAAATATAACATATAACATAACAGATCAGATCTAGGATGCATCCATACGCCCCTGCAGAAAATCATAATGGCCATAACATAATACATAACAGAAAAGGGACGTGATGGGTCATCACTCCCCCACCCTAGAGTCATGCCATTGGTGCATCAATGACATGGTCATGGAACCCCCATGACTAGTGATAGCTCGGGTATCAAACTGAAGGGTCAAAAAGAATGTCATAGCAATGACACAGAGTCTAAGGTCATCAGAAAAGTCATAATCATAAGTTCATGTCAAAGGGTGCATAGCAAAGGTTCATAATCAATGGGAACATAACAAAGGTTCATAATCAATGGGAAACATAGCAAAGGTTCATAATCAATGGGAAACATAGCAAGGGTTCAAAATCAGAAGTTAAGTAAATCAAAGGTATGAAAGGGATCATGAGAAACCTTATAAGAAAGGTCAGAATATCTGTACCTTATTCAGACAGACAACCAGGTAAAAGATGGGTCACAGAGGAATGGAAAGGTCACTCCTTCTTCACCGAACCTAACAATTAATAATCACATGTTACTTATAGGCTCGTATTTTTAGAAACTTATTTAGGTTTCTTTCTATTTTTAGAAACTTTCTATTTTTAGTAACCTTCCAGGTTAAGTAACTTTCCATAATTAGTAACTTTCCTTATTTAGCGGGTTTCCATATTTAGTAACTTTCCATATTTAGCAGGTTTCCATATTTAGTAACTTTTAACACGACTCCCCAATTTAGTTTAATTTCGGTTTTAGGTTCGGGATTATCAAATAAGTTTAACATATTCACACACAAGTCAAAACGTCATTAACAAGTCATACACGGCATAGAAACAAGTATAGGCATCAAGTATCAAAAGAAAACACTTTGAACATGTAAACAACACATGAACACTTATTGACTGATTTTAACATAAAATTAAGCCCACTTAATGAATTTTACAAACGTACCAAAATCCCAAACTAAAAATCCACAAAATTACCAAAGTAGCCCACATGTCTTAGGAGTCTACTGGAATTTTTTCAAAATTTATTATCAATTGTAAGACCCTTTGTAAAATCGTTTAGGTTAATGTGTTCAGATTCGTAACTGCAGTTACACATCAAAAGTATGCACCTAACAACCTAACCATATGACCTCAAAAAAATCTACAAAAATTCCAGGAAGTATTCCACATAAGAAATATGACTTTTGTAAAATTGTGGCCTCTAAATCTCTACGTTTTGGAAATTAAAAATCAAAGAAACTGACTAAAAAATAACTCAGCAACCACATTTTGACATACAAATACATTAAATTCAGAAAATCATTCATATCACACTCAAATTCGTCCAAACCAATTGGAATACTTTCATAGGACCCTAAACTAGGTTTAAAAACAAAAATCCAGACTTAGACATCATTTAAACTCGTCTCATGAACCATACCATTTCGACATATAAAACAGTCAATAACAAAAATCCATATTAGGCTACATTTAGCACCATTTTAATTATCAATTTTTGCCTATAAGCCTACACCGTATACCCACAACTCATTTAGGCATCATATTAACATACTTATACAATCAAATCCAAGGAATCAAACACCAATTTCAGTTCATGTAATCTAAATATTCAAGAACCGATTTAATTCATTTACAAACAAGCCCTAATTCGTCTAATTCTTTTTAACCCAATCATCCACGACGAACGAGACCATCAAACCTCAAACAAATTGAAACCTAATATACTAGATCAATACTTAATTCCAAAATAGTTCTTCATGTTCGTACATTATTATTCAATATCAATCTCACAGTCCCACTTATTCTTTCTCCATATTCATTATTAAATTCCATATTCATTATCCCACTAAGAGCATCTCCAACGGAAAACAACAAAAACCACCAAAAACCAGCCACGTCACTGCCACATCAGATTTCTTAAAAACCTCATTTTTTACTCCAACAATATCCCTTCTCAAACCCCATTATTTTAATATATTTATATATATAAATATAGGTATATATATATTTGTGTGAGAGTGTAAAAGTGTTGGGCCCCACTTTATGTGGTTTTTGGTGGTTTGGTTTTTCAAACCAACCTTGTTCAAGCCACCATCTCCAATGGTTACAAACTTGCACTCTTGGTTTGAACCAAACAAAACATCTCCGTTGGAGATGGTCTAATGAGGATCAAACGATCAAACAAATATCAATACCAAATCGATCAGAACAATATTGCGAACCGAACAAATATTCAAAAATCTCACATACACTAGGGCCCGCTTGGTAAATTAGAGGGGAATGCAAAAGGAAAGGGAAAAGGAAAGGGAATGCAAAGGAATGTATGAGGTGGGTAATCATTACCTTACCCCCCCTACGGGGTAATCAATCCCTTTGCATAGCCCAACCAAGCACCAATATTCTCCACATGTGGGCCCTTTTGAATTCTTTACCCATTCCCTACCCCCCCCCCCTTTCCCCTATACCAAGCAGCCCCTAAATCCATCAACCGACCCACTATCACTAATTAAATATCTATTATACTTCATACTTAATTGCAAAGTCCAAGAAAATTTACCAACTGACTCAACAATGACGCGGATTTAATACGAAGCAAACCTTTTAAGTGAACCAGTTACGGCAAACCGTCGGCAACAACAAACCCTTTTAAGTGAACTATTTAACTTGGAAAGATTTAATTGTAATTTATTTTGATTGAATGGATTTGCATAATTGCCTGGAAATTGATAGAGTGGAGATTATGGGCTAATTGATTTTTATTAATTGTACAAGTATTGTTTTAAATTGGGGGGGGGGGGGGGGGGGGGCGGCCAACTTTTTTTTTAAAAATTTTTTTTTTTTAAATTTTTTAATTTGTAACAAATATTTATTTTATGTATGACTTAGGTAAATGTATAACATATAGTAATTTAAATTGTGTGAATGACATATGGTTAAACTTATGTTAAAATATATATACTTGTCCTTGTATAATTAATTTTATGCTCGTATAACTTCAAAAATTTTGAGGGGCAAAATGGGAATTTCAAATGAATGAAAATTTAGGGTTTTACAACTCTTCCCCTCTATAAGAAAATTTTCGTCCTCGAAATTGGAGTAGAGAGATCAAATGGAAAAGTATCGAATCGCAGAAGATGTGTGGATGACATATACGTATAATTCTTCAATTTCTCATGACCCGATCCTGACGCTCCAAGATAGCCTCAGGCTCTTCAATAACAGACAAATCATACAAATCTCGATCGAACGAATGCGGAACATATACATGACAGATGATATTTGTAATCTCACTAAGAGATACATGAAACACATGTACACATGAGGCAAATACGGAGGTAGTGCTAAACGGAAAAAACTTCATCAACTCTATCGAGATTCTGAGTGAACTGGGGAACTGGCTAATTATCAGAGAAGCACATATCGAAATTACTAAACGTCTAAAGAGTTTCATATAGAGGTGGGTGACATATTCGTATCGACGATCAACTAAGCACATATCGGAATATCAAAACGTATCAGCAGTCTAACGGAATAGGTAGAATATTCGCACGGATCAGAATAAATCTAAGACCTAACGTGTCGTGAACTAAATCTTCCTCAAACGCCAAGACGCCCAACACTTTTGTACGGGACATCACACGGAACACACTAATTCCTAGTCAAAAGTTTGAGAATTTCTCTTCCAACATGATAACTAATCTGTAACACCCCCAAATTTGGTTTGTGGCAGCAGAAGATTAATCTGGGTGTTACCGTGAGGATCGAAAACAAAATCATAGAAAAACAGCCTGAGATGGCATTTTTAATTTACATAGGTCCATAATACAAATTCAGTTACAAAGCGTTACATCAGAGTGCTAAGGTTTCTCCAAAGAAACATCAATTTAACTGAATTACAACTTTATTTTACACCATTTATTTAAGATAGGGTGCGCCTGCTCCATGCCTTTCCTTGCTCCTTTTTAGTTCCCTGAGATACATGCTTAAAAGTCAACATAATGTTGAGTGAAATCATGGAGTTTGTAATTTAAATATCAGTTCGATTCACAAGTAAGATTGTATTGGAGATACAATCAGTTTAAAAATTGATATCGCAGTTCATATATTGCCCTAAGTCTCATGACACGCAAACGTTAACAAAGTACCGCATAAATGGAGGTGTCCACCAAATTAATGATGAAGGTTTTGCCCTCGTGTAATAGGTGATTTTGCCAATTCCTATTTCTCTCAAATATAATGCATCGCGACTAATACGACTAGCAAAAAGCATTCCGTCACAGTATTAGTGGGATAGGTCGTCAACCTCTAATAGATCTATTCATTATATTCGCGTTCACCGCAGTGATTAATGGCTCATGATAAAGGGTCTTATGGCAATATGGTGTACTTAGGCATATATCAAGTCAGGTAGCATACAGAAAAATACTTGTGATTTATTTATAGCATGTATCCCCCTCACGGAGTTTAAAAAGTGTAAAGAGTTTAAAAGTGAGGCCATGACTCACCTTAAGCGTTACTGGTGATGGTTAAAATAATCTCAGAGGTGATTATAACAACTTCGATATAGAACCTGGTAAATATATAAATAACTGAGAATCTGACTAATTTCTAGTGGTGTGTGTGTATGAATGGTGAATGATGATTAACTAATGATATACAACGATCTAATCGTTGAGAGTGAAGGTGTTATATGATTATGGTGCTCGTACCCTCGTAAGATCATATCTTCGATGAGTAAATGAAATATTAATATGAAATATTCCTAACGCTAATAACTAATATGCAATTAGAATGCGAATATGCATATGAAGTAAAGATATGATGCAAAAATGAAAAATAAGATAAGAATGACAAGTTATAACAGTTGGTCCTTGTTCTTTCCAGATTTTACATTTTTTACCCTAACCGTGGTTTGCGTTACGTCGTTAGTCCTCGGTTAAGTCCATAGTCCAATAATAGTCCAATAATTGTCCACATGTCCACATAAGGCTTGAAGTTCAATGGTATGTCAATTTAAGTCCTCTACAACTGTTTTCACAGCTTCAGTCCCTTAGTTTCCAGGTTTGGCAGTTTTAGTCCTTTTTGGTTAAGTCGCGTTACATTTTTAGTCCTTTTTGCATAAAAATGACGGGAAAAATATTCTGAAAATTTCTATAACTTTATTAAGTTTATTTTAACTTATTTCAAGTGCTTATTCCAGAAACGAGCTTATTTTTATATTAATGGGCCGATCAACGAATTTATTTAAGGTCCGTTAATAAATTTAGAGGCGAGGGCGTGAAAATAGTTTTGGGCTTAGACTTGGGCTATTTTTAGGATTCTAAAAATATATTATATGGGCCTGTTGGACCTTGCTATCGAAAACTCTTGTTGGGCTTTGGTTTTGGCCCAATCGAAGGTTTGAATAATTTCTAAAAATGTTTACTAGGTACTAGTGAGGGTCGATCAAAAGGAGGTATTTTGAGCGTGTTAACAAGCTTATGAGGTCGAACTTAAAACATGAAAAATATAGTTTGCTAGGTGTGCTATCGAGTTGTACCATAATATCTATGTGTTGTGTTTGTAAATTCGAAAATACCTTTGAGGTTTATAGCCTCGTTGAATGGTGTTGGTTCCAAAAGAAATGTCTAAAATTTTCTAAGTCCTCTACCCTAGTCGAGTAGCACTTGAAATGGTTTATTTTAAGCGTCGAGGTGAAAGTATGAGGGGGATCTTAGAAAACGAAACATATTGTTTCTCAGGCGTAATATCGAGAGGAGTAGAGATATATATGTGTTATGTTCATGAATTCGACATAAGAGTTTCATGAGTTGGGTCGGTCGAGTTGTTTTTCTTGATTATAATACTTAGAGTTTTACTTGTTTCTATCTACTCGATCGAGTAGAACTTTACATGGTTCGATTTAAAGGTCTAAACGAGATTATAAGTGGAATCTTAACACATAAAAGTTGAAGGTGGCTGGGTCGACATTTGACATGTGCAAAAATATATACGTGATGAACTCAAATAAGTACATTTTATTACTATCATTTATCCTATTAATTTGACTTGTTTTACTATATTATGTATGAGGATTAATACTTAATCGTTTACTTTTGTAATTCTCAGGTAAAAACAAGCATTTGGTGAAACTTAGCGATTATGGACTAAAAACGGAGTAAAATGATCAAGATTAGAATTGGTTGTTGGAATGAAGAGAATGAAGACCACTGCCTGACTTTGAAGAATGCGCCGCATAGAGTTATCCCATGCGCCGCATATGAAACTTTGGTCAACGAAGAATAACCAACTTGTTCTGCTCCAGATGCGCCGCATCTCACTCATTACATGCGCCGCATCACTATCAATATTTCACCAGATACGATCCAAGATACAAGAGGACATGCGCCGCATCCAAAGATGAAGATACGCCGCATCTTATGGCGGTGTACGAATATTCCTGAATATTATAATCTTGGACCCCACGCGAAGTTAAGTACATGCGCCGCATCTACTTACTAGATGCGCCGCATCTTACCCTCAGACAGAAACTATAAATACCCCCAAAGACCAGACGAATTAAGAGTTCCGAAGTTTTAACAGAAGACCGAAGACCAGAAACCAAGGACGAATTCAGTCAAGGCAGCAGCACAAGACACACCCAAATCAAAGATACAAGAGCTGTAAGAAGGTGCTGCATGTGTTTAATTCATTAAGTAGTTTTGTTTTATTGTGTTAGTAAACTTTAATTCATCAAGATTGGTGGCTTGTGTAATGTGACAACGGAAAGGTTGCACTCCCTTAAAACTGCTTTCTCATCAATTAAAGTTTATATGTTAGTGTCTTTGGTGACTTTTATTAGTGCATTGATAACCTCTGTGGCTAGCTGAGCGTTGATCGGGTCGCCATGCCTCTGCCCTCGCCTGTTTATTAGATCGCCTATGCATTCTATGGTCTGTAGAAAAGTAGGAGAAAGATAAAAAGGATAGTCATAAGTAATCATTAAGGGTTTACTCGCCGATAAGATTAGAACCAACGAGAAAGGACTTAATCTCGGTGCGTTGCATCGAACTATACACTTCATATAACACTAGCAATAAAACAAGTGACAAACTACTTATCATAAGGACAGCCCTCTTATTGTCTCGAGTATTTATCTGTGTACGTGTGTGCTACTTGCTGATTCGTGCCTATTGGTTTAGTTTATTATTTAATTGCAACCAAATCGTGCCAGTCTCTCAGGCTGAACCCCCTTGCGTTAGATTAGATTGTATAGCTAACTTAATATATTAAAATACTGATTAGAATAACTATATAATACGTTCCACTCTTAGTGATCGACACTCTACTTACCATTATATTCATACTGACCGGGTACACTGCTCGTTAAGTGTGTGTGTTATTGATAAGTCGGCTAAATATAAATTTAAAACTTGATTAGGCATTAAAACTGCTAAACCGCAACGACATACACGCGCATCAAGTTTTTGGCGCCGTTGCCGGGGAGTGAATTGTTATTATCTGTTAATTTGATTAGTATTTTAATTAGGTTTTTAATTTTTATCTAACCGCTAATTTTGTTGTGTATTAGTTTAATTTGCATTCATTGTACTATTTTGCATATTTTCTGTTTTTGTGTGTTATTTGTTTGCTTTTGTTTGTGTTTATTTTCGTGTGTTTTTATTTGTTTTAATTTTTCGTATTTTTTGTTTTCTGCTATCGTTGTACTGAGCTAAATCGAACGATACGGCGCATCTGATTTATCAGATACGGCGTATTGCGTTCAATTTTTATAAAATACAACGCGTTTAATTAATTCGATACGACGCATCTTTTCCCCAAGATACGGCGTATCTGTTTTTAATAAGAAAATTTTTCTAAGCGATAAAGTGATACGACGCATCTTTTCCCCAAGATACGGCGTATCTGTTTTTGATAAAAAAAATTTCAATACGTTAACGCCATACGACGCATCTGCTTTAGCAGATACGGCGTATCTATTATTTTAATTAAAAACAGTTTTCGAATTATTAAACAGATACGGCGTATCGATTTTTATCGATACGGCGCATTTTCTGAATCAAAAATCTTATATTTTGAAACATAACGAATATACGGCGCATTAACTTTTGTTAATACGACGCATTTAATTTTTTATAAATATCGATTTTTGATAATTAAAATTGATACGGCGCATTCGAATTTCTAAGCGGCGTATCTATTTTCTGAATAAAGTCTGATTTAATTTTAACGATTATAAGATACGGCGTATCCAACTTTTTGGATACGGCGCATCATCTACAGACATCAGTAACTTTAATTTTTCGTATTCCATTTTCGTTGTTAGTTTTCTGATATATTACTTTCTCGAGCATACCCTACTGATAGTTTTGTGTTGATTTCAGGAAGTGCATGACCAGGAGTTCCACGAAGAACTTGATTCAACCTTTCGAAGATCCTGAACGAGCCCTACATTCGCTTAAAAGGCTTTTCAACACAAGAAGCTTTGATCTTTCAAGTTCACTCGAGCTTGATTACTTTTCTGAAGAAAAAGAGGAAGGTTAAACAGAAACAATGGGCGAAAACACTACTATGGAGGAATACATGAACAGTACCCGTGCTGATTACACTTCAGGAGTTGCTAGACCAAAGTTTGATGATAAGTCAAAATTCGAGTTGAAGGGTCAGTTTCTCAAAGAGCTCAGAGAGAATGCTTTCAGTGGGACGGAACATGAGGATGCTAATGAGCATGTTGAAAAGGTCCTGGAGATTGCAGATTTGTTTACTTCAGAAGGAGTCACTGACGATCAACTCATGCTTAGAATCTTTCCAATCTCACTAAAAGGAGCTGCTAACAAGTGGCTAAGGAATGAACCTGCTAGTTCAATCACTACATGGGAAGGTTTGAAGAGCAAATTCCTGAAGAGATATTGTCCACCTGCTAAGACTGCTAAAAAAATGGAGGCTATCAACAGTTTCAAGCAAGAGCCTGATGAAACTCTTTATCAAGCTTGGGAAAGATTTAAAGATTTATTAATAAAATGCCCTCAACACTATCTAACCCCTATGCAGGAGATAATATTGTTTTATCAAGGATTGGACGTGCCTACTAGACAGATTTTGGATGCTAAGGGAGCTGTACCTCAAATGAGTGCAGCCAATGCTAGGAAAGCGATCCAAGAAGCTGCTGATCATTCTTAGAAATGGCACGATGGGACCTCTACTAGATCTAAGAGCAGCACTAATTTTGACGGGATTGCTGCTATTCAAGCTCAATTGGACAAAATAAGTAGAGAGATGAAGAAGCGTGATGAAAGAGTGTATGCTGCCCAAGTTGGATGTGAAAAGTGCGAAGGACCTCACTACACTAAAGATTGCCCGAATAAGAATGAAAGTGAGACATTTGAAGAAGCATATTACACCCAATTTGGACAACCATTCCGACCTTCAGGAAGATTTAGGGAAGCTACCCCGGGATTCTATCAAAAGAACAACTTTAATCCCGCTTATCAAGAGAGGAGGCAGACTTTAGATGACACTCTAAAGCAAATTATGGCCGATGCTGCTAAAAGACATGAAGAGAATACTGCTATGATCAAAGAAATCCGAGCTTCAACGGACACTACTACAAGAAATCAAGGAGCTTCGATCAAAGCATTGGAACAACAAATTGGTCAAATGAGCAAAGTTCTTCAAGAAAGGGGATATGGAAGTTTACCTAGCTCAACCGAAACCAACCCAAGAGATCATGTCAAGGCCATAAGCACCACTGAAGAAGTCACTCCTTGCTTACCTAGAAGATCGATGAATGGTAATGATGGTGCAAGACCCGAATTTTTCTTTAATTCTTCAATCAGTTTAAGGAGACTACTCAAAGAAAAGACAAAGATTGAAGAAGAGATTAAGGCTACAATGAAAGAAGGAAACTCTGCAACCGATTTAAATGCCTTACCTCATAAAGAAAAAGACCCAGGAAGTTTTACTCTCCCTTGTTCTATTAATGATATATCTTTCAATAATGTGTTAGCTGACTTAGGAGCTAGTGTTAGTGTTATGCCTCTTAAGACATTCACTACCCTAGGACTAGGTAAATTAACACCAACTAAATTACTTATTGAATTGGCTGATAAAATGGTAAAACGACCTGAAGGGATTGCTAATAATGTGCTAGTTAAGATTGAGAAGTTTATTTTCCCTGTAGACTTTGTTATATTAGATATGCCCGAGGATGTTAAGGTTCCTTTAATCCTTGGTCGACCTTTCTTGTCTACTGCCCATGCTAAGATTGATGTGTTTAAAAGAAAAATCTCATTAAGAGTAGGGAATAATAAACTAGTCTATAAATGCCAAGATCCTGTTAAAAGCATAATTAGAGGAGTCTATGTGCTAGGATTAAGAGAGCGTATGGACCTCGATCTTGAAGCTAGGCTCATGGGAGAAACATTGATTCAAAACAACTCAACTAATCCTAATCATGAGAACTTTGAGGAATTTATTGACCTTAATGTACCTATCGAACTTAGACGCGATATTGTCAATGATTCTGATGATGAGTGGTATGATTGTGTAGTAATTAACAAACGTAGGAGAGTAGTTGAGAAAAAGAATTTGAATAATGATGTGTTTATTGAACTACCACCCCACCTTGCTTATTTATGCTTATATGATAATAAGAATTTCCCGTCAATCATTTTGTCATCTCTGCCCGAAAGGGACAGGACTTTGTTTATACAGGTATTAAAAAAGAACGGCGTGGAAATTAAGAACGAGCAAGGAATGTTCAATATTACTGAATTGGCGATGAGGGAGCGCGACATTTCCGACTCCTTCAATGATCGATACTAAAGAGCTGAACGTGAGTCTAACTTGAAGACTTTGGAATAAAGACAAGTGCTTACCGGGAGACAACCCGGATTTATCTTTTAATTTTCTGTTTGTGTCGAGTCAGTCAGGCCGCAGAGGATACGGCGCATCTCAATTCTGAGATGCGACGCATCTCCTGCAGATGGTCATATCTTATTTTATTTTTCTGCATTTTTTTTTATTTTCGAATTTAAAACTTTTTATCAGTTTATTTTAAATGCGGCGCATCCCTGGTTAAGGATGCGGCGCATCTTTTATTCTGATCCGTAATTATTCCAGGCTCGATACGGCGTATCTTCTTCCATAAGATACGGCGCATCGACTGACCTGATGATTTTCATTTTAATTTTTATGTTTTATTTTTACCTAACTACTAATGTATTATGCAAGTTTGAACCTTTCTTATCTTAGGTGTGTTTTGAAGCCTTGGTGGTATTATAGATTCCTGCATTTCCTGTGGATACATCTATTATGAAGCTTAAACGTTCTAATCCACAAGAAAGATGATTTTTGCTCTACTACAAATGGAGGATCATACCGAGCAAATCTCAGGGGAGTTTTTCTGTTCTAATTCTTTTATTTTCCAGTTTTTAACCTTTAATACAAACAACGAGGACGTTGTTTAACTTAAGTGGGGGGATTGGAGAATTAGAACACTTAACACTTACTTGTCCTAAACTTTTCAAAATATGCTTAAAATGTGCTTAATATATCAAAATTTAAAATTTTTAGCATGTTTTTGTTTAAAGTCTAAGTTGCATAGCTGCACACATGACGTTATTTTCAAAAATTGTGATTTTTCAAAATTCACAAATCTATGAGTGTGCCGGTGACTTGTAAACTTTAGAACTTGGCTTGTATACTATTCGAGACCACCATAATAAGTATTATTTATATAATTGGAATGACTTGTCTAAATTGGTAAATTTCTAGGATTACACCCAAATAGCCTATTATATATTATGTGTTATTAACTAACTACACTGGTTAGTTAACCCCCGTATAAACCCTTTTGTTACTCTCATTTTTAGAGTAAGATACCCCTAGAAAAATACTCAAAGCCATTCCTTTCGTTTCTTACACCTTTGTTAAAATGTTTCGTTACACCCTTACACCTTAGCCTACCCTGTAGATTAAAGTCCGTGGTTGGTTAATTGCTATAGGCAAAGTGTGTTTCCTTACATTACCTGTGTTCGTGTGCGTAATCCATTATCTATTGTTAGGTCGGGAAATTGCACAATGCGATTGGAGTGAAAGTAAATATTGTATATCTTTGAGTTTATTTTTCGTGTGTTTACTACTTTCACTATTACCGTTATTTCTGAAGTTATGAAAAGTATGGAAAAATTATCCAGAATTATTGTTTTAGTGATGTGGTGAAATTTTACACATCTATGTTTATGTTTCTCAGAAAAAAAAAAAAAATCGAAAAAATGAGAAAAGAAAAAGAAAAAGAAGAGTTGGATGTTTGATTAAACCAACGATGTAAAGTTATGTAAGTGGTCGATATCACCACTAGTTGTTATATATTTATGGATTGAATGGGAGTTGGCAGTTATGGGAACGTCAACTAAGGTTTATTCTTTGATTAAGATCTTGTTGAGTATAATTCGTGTCTACCTAAAGCGTGTGTTTCAAGTGTTAAAGCGTGAGTTATTCAATGATATGAGTCTTATTCATGGGATGGTTGGGATAGTGATTAACCACACTTAGGATTTTAATTTATTTGTTTTGTTTGTTATTTTTATTTTTACACCAATTTATATCCCAAATATTATCCATACCCTATATTATTCTTTATCCAACCAAACCTTTGATTTATTGAGATTAGGGATTTGAGCAATCTTAAGTATCGTAGTCGTGGATTCGGCTATGTATTTATGATTTTGTCGCCCTTTTTGATATATTATTATTGGTGAAGTTTGGACCTATCTTTAGCCTATTCGAGTTAAGGATTTGAGCAATTGCAAGTATCGTGTTCGTGGATTCGATCATGTATTTGCGATTTTGTCGCCTTTTCTGGAATTTGAGATCGATAGTGAACAAGAATAATTAACCCTTAAGCCTAAAAACCCTTTTTACCGCTTTAGACTTGTTATTCCTTGGCTTTAGTGGTGGAGATGTGTATACTTGCCAAGCTTATGATAGAATATTCGTCGCGACTGGACAGTTAAACGATTAGATTTGCTTTTATCGAAATATTTTATTTTACTTCTAATTCGTTAAGTGTTTAGTTGTGTGATTATGACAAAAGATGAATACATGCTTAAATATAAAAATAAATCCTAATATCTTTTAGGATACATTTTCATAAGATTAATTCTAAGGTTTACTTGGGGACAAGTAAAGTTCAAGTGGGGGGATATTTGATGAACTCAAATAAGTACATTTTATTACTATCATTTATCCTATTAATTTGACTTGTTTTACTATATTATGTATGAGGATTGATACTTAATCGTTTACTTTTGTAATTCTCAGGTAAAAACAAGCATTTGGTGAAACTTAGCGATTATGGACTAAAAACGGAGTAAAATGATCAAGATTAGAATTGGTTGTTGGAATGAAGAGAATGAAGACCACTGCCTGACTTTGAAGAATGCGCCGCATAAAGTTATCCCATGCGCCGCATATGAAACTTTGGTCAACGAAGAATAACCAACTTGTTCTGCTCCAGATGCGCCGCATCTCACTCATTACATGCGCCGCATCACTATCAATATTTCACCAGATACGATCCAAGATACAAGAGGACATGCGCCGCATCCAAAGATGAAGATACGCCGCATCTTCTGGCGGTGTACGAATATTCCTGAATATTATAATCTTGGACCCCACGCGAAGTTAAGTACATGCGCCGCATCTACTTACTAGATGCGCCGCATCTTACCCTCAGACAGAAACTATAAATACCCCAAAGACAAGACGAATTAAGAGTTCCGAAGTTTTAATAGAAGACCGAAGACCAGAAACCAAGGACGAATTCAGTCAAGGCAGCAGCACAAGACACACCCAAATCAAAGATACAAGAGCTGTAAGAAGGTGCTGCATGTGTTTAATTCATTAAGTAGTTTTGTTTTATTGTGTTAGTAAACTTTAATTCATCAAGATTGGTGGCTTGTGTAATGTGACAACGGAAAGGTTGCACTCCCTTAAAACTGCTTTCTCATCAATTAAAGTTTATATATTAGTGTCTTTGGTGACTTTTATTAGTGCATTGATAACCTCTGTGGCTAGCTGAGCGTTGATCGGGTCGCCATGCCTCTGCCCTCGCCTGTTTATTAGATCGCCTATGCATTCTATGGTCTGTAGAAAAGTAGGAGAAAGATAAAAAGGATAGTCATAAGTAATCATTAAGGGTTTACTCGCCGATAAGATTAGAACCAACGAGAAAGGACTTAATCTCGGTGCGTTGCATCGAACTATACACTTCATATAACACTAGCAATAAAACAAGTGACAAACTACTTATCATAAGGACAGCCCTCTTATTGTCTCGAGTATTTATCTGTGTACGTGTGTGCTACTTGCTGATTCGTACCTATTGGTTTAGTTTATTATTTAATTGCAACCAAATCGTGCCAGTCTCTCAGGCTGAACCCCCTTGCGTTAGATTAGATTGTATAGCTAACTTAATATATTAAAATACTGATTAGAATAACTAGATAATACGTTCCACTCTTAGTGATCGACACTCTACTTACCATTATATTCATACTGACCGGGTACACTGCTCGTTAAGTGTGTGTGTTATTGATAAGTCGGCTAAATATAAATTTAAAACTTGATTAGGCATTAAAACTGCTAAACCGCAACGACATACACGCGCATCAATACGCGTTACATGTAAGTTTTACAAATTAGCATGGTGTTAAGTGGGAGGTTCGAGTGATGTTTAAGACTTAGTTTACTTAGAAAAATTATAACCCGATTTTAACTAGTTGTTAAGATTTTAATCCGAATAGCGAGTTAAGGTGTGATTTAATGTGCGACGTGGGTTGTTTATATATATGACTTTTCGATATAATGTTATGGATTTTAAAGTTTACATGTTCGAGTAAAGCATGTAATATGTTCTAGTGTTTCATGCAATGGATAAATTAAATGTGACAAGGTTGTATGTAAAAAAAATAATAGGTTCGACTGTAAGGAGGATGGAATATGCATGCATGCTACCCTCGATTGTAATGAAGTATGCATGGGTGGGTCGTGTGCATGAAATAGAAAACAAGAGGTTATAAGTACTTACAGTGCCTTCCTAAAGGTGGTGAAGGGAAGTTGGTTGTTCGAATAGGACACAAGAAAAGCAGTGAGCTTAGGAAAACTTTATACGCCTATGCTTCTACTAACTTTGCCTTCAAATCTTCACGACAGAAAGTTATTTGTTCTTTTTAGAGAATGTTGTGATTGTGATAGGAGGTGATAGGTGATAGGAAGGAAAGTGGATCGAATGAAAGGTTTTTATAAGTAAAATATCTTCTATTTGCATTGACTTCTTGACCATATGATTGGAGATACTGTGTCTATGGGACACTTGTATATTGTCATCTTAGTTTGTGTGTGGAGTTGAGGATGAGTAGTTGGGGCTTTGGACTTTAGCTCTTGGAGTCTTGCCTATATTCGGTTACTACATATAATAACACAAGGTTTGTGCTTGCTAGATATAAGTTGGGTACTAAGGTTTAGTTTCCTATTTGAAGTATTAGAATGAGTGAGAATATGGTTGGAAGGTCGTGGGATTAAATGATATGCGAAGTGATATTGTTTCGATTGTTATAATTATATGTATAGGTCGAGTATGTGACAACAAAGTGAGTTTTGTTATTGTGTTAATACTTGACTATTTTATTTGTAAATTTGTACAAAAGGGGTTTGCTAAGTGATGATTTGAATGATGTAAAAATAATACATGCCAGGTTCGATATTTAATAGTGCATGTGGTTTTTCTTGAAGGCAGTATCGACCGGATTTATAAGAGGAAGCAAATAAAATGAGTGTTGTGATGATTGGGCTGGTGTAGTCCGTTAGATGGCTAGGCGAGTTTTGGGTTGTGTGGTGGGCTGTGAAATTCAGTTGGGTTGAATGGGATTGATGGGACCGAACAGTAAGGTCCAACCGGTTTTAAGGTTAAGTTAATATTAGTGTTTGCATTTTAGTTAAGTGTAGTTGTGTGATATTAACTTGTGTTAAGTGGTAGTGAAATAAATAGATGAATATGATCACTTGTCGTTGTGAAAATGTGTTGTTGCGTCGGAAGTGTTATCTCGAGTTTCGGTGTGTTCAATCTGTATATATATATAAAATGCATTGCTATTAATAACAATAATGAAAAGTTTAAATTTCTAGCAAAAATGGGCTTTAGTAACGGTAATACGAGATTATCATTAATTATTAAGATTGATTACAAGGGTTTTTCGCAGGATCTTACAGTACTCCTCCCTCATTCGAATTCCGTCTCGGAATTCAAGTCTAAAATGGCTACTAAGAGTGGTTTACGGGAATAGATGCGGATATTTTTCACGAATTTGGTCTTCGCGTTCCCATGTGTAGGTTGGTCCTCTCTTGGAGTTCCATTTTACTTTCACAATAGGAATACGGCTTTGCTTGAGTTGCTTAACCTCTCTATCCATTATCTCTACGGGTTCCTCTGTGAATACAAGTTTGTCGTCCAGTTTAATCTCTTTCAGCGGAATGACGAGAGTCTCGTCCGATAGGCATTTCTTAAGTTGGGATACGTGGAAGGTAGGGTGTATCCTACTGAGTTCTTCCGGGAGTTCTAACTTATAGGCAACTGGACCAATCCTCTCGAGGATTTTGAACGGTCCAATGTACCTTGGGTTGAGTTTTCCACGCTTTCCGAAGCGTATCATTCCCTTCCAGGGCGAAACTTTTAGCATAACTCTATCTCCGACTTCAAACTCCATGGGTTTCCTCCTCACGTCTGCATAGCTCTTTTGTCTTGATGCGTGGGTTTTGCAACCTTACAACAGGTTTTACCTCTCGAGGGATCTCAAGAGGCTTACAACCCCACCAGGCAGTGTACCTGACCGATGTAGTATAGTGTAGTGGTAAGTACGGGGGATTGATCGTTCTCCACAGGGAATAGTGTTCGTTAGGTGTGAAAGACTACTCTAATTAGGTCTAAGGGTTGAGGAAGATTCTTTTTATGTTTTTTATATTTTTATGAAAGCAAGTAAAATCTCGGTTTTGAAAGAGTGGGCGGAATTAGTTGCTAGTCAACTAACCCAAAATTACTACGGATGCAAATAAAATAAAATAACAAAAATGAAAATGTGGTGAGAAACTTATGTGTAGAGAAATGTGTTTACTTAGATTTCCTTACTCCCTAGCTATCTTTTACCGGTTAATTAGTGTGTATTAGTCGCGTGGATGACGGGTGTATTCCTTAATACCATTCGTGGGGTGGCGTACTTACTTCCCCAACTCTACAAGCTCCTACTTCACTCCTATGTCGAGCCGGCTAGGAAGCTCCTAACATGGGATCACTAGAATTCGCTTGTGCATTAAATACAACCATGAAAACCTTTAGTACGCATTTGGTTCATGTTTCTTAAGACGTTCAAGCAAGTTACCGAATAGGAAGTTAGCCAGTTTTCTTAAGCCTAACATAGATAAACAATCATCCAATACAACTAATAACACACTAACAACCAATAATCAATAGCTAGGTTTCATTAGATCTAAGCAAACACAAGATAAATTTAGCCTAACATGTTAAACAAAAGACAAGAATAAGATAGAATCAAACAACACATAGACATATTGAATGATTAATTGATAACTTATCTTTCAATGAAACATGGAAGATCTCAAGGCAAAAAGCCCTGAAAAAGTAGCTAAAATCGTCTTAGGGTTTTCTCCCAAAATTCCACACACTAAGCTCTCTCTAATGACAAAAAATTAGAAAACTATATATAGATTTTTGGATCTGACGGCGTCACGTTATGGAGTGTGACGCCGTCACCTCGCCGCTTTTAGGGTTCCCGGATGACCTTCTTGACGCCGTCCCTCTTTAGCTCTTCAAAAATCCATTCTGGCTTATCAAGGCTTGACGCCGTCGAACCTTGAACGTGACGCCGTCCCCTTTTGATTTAAGCCGTGACGCCCTTGATCAAGTTAAAGCGTGACGCCGTCAGAATTCACATGCTATTTTCACTGGCTCATCATGAGTAAATTTCACGTCCAACTTTTCTTGCCAAGGCATGACGCCGTCTAGAGTAAATCTTGACGCCGTCAAAGGTAACTTTCAGCCGATTTTTGAGACTTTGTCGTTTTCTTCACTTTTATGCTCCAAAAACGTCCAAAATGCCTCCTTTTCCAGATTTCTCCTCAAAAGTACCTAAAATGACAAAAGGAACGATTTAGGGCGATATTTGATCAAATAAATACGATTTAGGGCTTAAATGACCCCTTAAAAGCGGTACACTTTTCGCTTCATCAAATACCCTTACACTTGAGATTTGCTTGTCCTCAAGCAAATGCGCTTTTATTCTAATCAAAATACGAGTTAGGGGTCATTTAATGCAAACATAAAAGTAATTACAACAAATAATCGTTCCACTTCAATCATAATAAGCACGGAGATTACAAACTAGCACCTCACAAGTAGTGTTTAGATACTCACATCTCTCAAGTGTCATCAAAATAAATCTCATAAATGAAAACGGATAATATCTCTCACTACCTGTCATAGCAAATAGATTACCATAGGCTTGGGAAAGGATCGAAAACCTCCTCCACTAGGCGTAAGCACCTAAGATAAACTATCAAAGAGGGCTTTTAAATGGGTTATAACGTTAGGTGTAGGGAAAAGGAAAACACGGTTTGGTTGGATAAGGGATTTTTTACTGGTGGCGAGTTAAAGATCTTGATCAATTACATGTACTATACAATGTTGCTAAGCCAAGACTAGACTCGATCTTAAGCTAGAAACGAAATAACAAAAACAAAAACATAAAATAAACATAAAATGAAACGGGATGGTAGTCCGTATGTTTTTTTTTTTTCTATTTTTCATTTTCTCATTTTTTTTTTGTTTTTCTTGATTTTTTTTTTTTTTTTTTTTTTTTTTTTTTTTTTTTTTTTTTTTTTGCATACACTTTTACCCTACCATCCAAAATAATACATCAAAGGGGTATTGCATCCCCCTTACACTTAAACTTTTACATAACTTTACAAATACTAATCTAATGACTCGAATTAAGATAATTGAAAAACTTGGAGTACTTTTAAAATATTTAGCACATATGGGGGTAATAAATGATGTTCTTCCCCATTACTCCATTATACTAGTACTTTACCCATGAGTCCCAATCGTCCCAAAACAATATGTACAAGGATATGACTCGACTTAGCAACCATGTAATCAACTAGATAATTAACTTGGGTTTAAACAAATGTTGTAACAATAATGCACTAAAGATGAGTGCATACAAGGTAGGCTAAGGCGATTTGGGTGTACATTTAAGTGGGGTGTAACAAATTCTTCCTTTAAGTAAAATGCTTAAAGGTCGAAACGAAAAGATAAGCTCTGAGGGGTGTACTAGGGGTATCGTGTACTAAAAATGAGTACAACGCAAAGGGTGTGGGAGAATTACTTGACCAATGTAGCCAATGTAATTATAACAAAAACACAGGTGTAAAACAATGGGTTAATCCTAATGCCTCTTATCATGTAGTAAATCTAACTACACGGATGTAGTCTCACTTGTGGCCTTGGAATGGTCCTAACGCAAGTTCTAGAATCTAGGTGCTACCGGTACACACATCATAGCATAAATGCTTTTCCTACCAATTCTAGGGGCGAACCTCACATATTTGGGGGTGGAAAAATTTTTTAGTGGTACGGTTTTTGTGCTAGTCATATAACTCCTATCCATGAGACGCTCATTAAGATCAAAGTTTCACTCCTATATGTTGTAAAAAATTTAAAATTTGGCACTAAAATTGCCCTAACAGGTATTTATCTCAGTTTTATTACACATCTACCATTAAACAAACAAAAATCAAGCGCAATTGTATTCTCAAAAATCGTACTTTTACCCCCCCTTACACTTAAGATGAACATTGTCCCCAATGTTCAAATAACAAGATGTAAAAGTAAAAAGTAAAAGAATGAAATCAAATACTCCCCTGATTCGCTCGGTGGATAATGAAATTACACGGTTAGATCTTCCTCCAAAGAGAATGTTGAAGCTCCATGACTAATGCATCGCCACAAGCTTGATTCAAAACATTTCCTTGTCCAAAATAACCTGTTAAACCTGAGAAAACAAACACGAAAACCTGCATAACATCGGCGGGATAAAATCTATATATAAGGATATAATGCTTGTGGAATGATAATTTTGCAGATTCCTGGAGATTATAAGTTGGAGATTTTAATAAAAACTTTTTATGAAAACAAAACTTTCAAAAATTTCTGGAAATTAAATCTGACGCCGTCAGAAATGACCTGACAAAAATTTTCATTTTAAGTTTCCGGAAAA
The DNA here is from genome assembly GCA_021014915.2 of Artemisia tridentata subsp. tridentata. Lineage (NCBI taxonomy): Eukaryota > Viridiplantae > Streptophyta > Magnoliopsida > Asterales > Asteraceae > Artemisia > Artemisia tridentata. The sequence continues at coordinate 345,608,560 of CP139505.1, read as the reverse complement.
TTTCTGGAAAAACCTTTACCTTACTTCCTGGAAATCCTGCAAAACATCATTATGACTCGATACAAGCATTTGACTCAAACAAATACGAATATGTATGTTAATTTATTATTATTACGATTCATGTTCATTTGTGTTCTAATAAACCGATTTAGATTTCCCTTACACTTATCTTTTGCAAAATACCTTTATATGTAGTTAAGACGAAGTTAAAAACAAAATAAAGCATTTTCACAAATTAGTTTTTGAACATGAATCAATAAGAATAAAAATTAAACATACATACGGAAACAAATAAAATCAAACAAACAAACAAATAAATAAACACACAAAGCAAATAAAACTTGGGTTGCCTCCCAAGAAGCGCTTTTCTTTATTAACGAGTCTTGTAGCTAGACTCAAAGTAAGGCTCATCTAGTGTCGCTTATGCTCACGTATCCGAGTGTGAGCCATCTAATTGTTGCCTCATCTTTCTTGTATTCATCATTCAGCTCCAAACATCCATGATAGTATCTCTTATTTTTCTCATGTGGATATTTGAGCCCTTTCCTCTTATCATTCTCACTTAACAAATCAAGAGGCATAAGTCTATTGCAAGATTCAATGGAGAAGTTTTTAAACCTAGGATGTGCTCGGGGCATTTGGTAAGTAAAATCTTCATCCCCATCCGAGAATGTAATTAACCCGTCCACAAGTTTTTCGTCAAGGTTGGTCAACCTTTTGAAGGGTTCTCCAAAAATGACTTGAGTTAATTTGTCATCAATAAATTCTCCTAAGTTCTCCATAACCATAAAATCCACCAAATACACAAAACTTCCAACGAATACGTGCAGTGGCTCAATCCTAGCAACAATGTTATCCCCTTGATATTCTAGCTCATCTGCCATGATTTTATTATAATTAGCGCGAGAGATAATGTTCATAGGTAAAGATGAGTTAAGGTAAGCATAAAAATCATGATAACCAATCTTACACGGAAATTGCATGTTAAAGAGGCTATCCTTTTCGATCTTAGTCCTAGGGTCAACATACTTAAAGGGATCAATTTCCTCTTTTCCCCATCCCTCGTTAACTACTTCTCCATTACCGGCATCCTCATCGGAGTCTGAGTAGTAAAACGGACTAACATATTCATTCTCATGGTCAGACTCCTCCATCTCAGAATTGTTACCAAAGTGGTGGTCGGGTGAAAGGTTGTTGTTTTCTACGATGGGGGCGGGGAACGGGTAGTTGAAAGTTTGCACGGCGAAAAAACACGAATAACAGGGATCAAATGACCAATGTTACTCATGAGGTAAGTGGAAGGTATCACAAACAAAAGCACAAAGAAATAAGATAGACTAAAAAAACCTAGAAAAATAAAATAAAAATCTCACTAGAAAGGAATCTAGTGAGTAGACCTAATAGAAATAAAAATTCAACCTAAACAATAACTATTCCCCGGCAGCGGCGCCAAAAACTTGATGCGTGGGTTTTGCAACCTTACAACAGGTTTTACCTCTCGAGGGATCTCAAGAGGCTTACAACCCCACCAGGCAGTGTACCTGACCGATGTAGTATAGTGTAGTGGTAAGTACGGGGGATTGATCGTTCTCCACAGGGAATAGTGTTCGTTAGGTGTGAAAGACTACTCTAATTAGGTCTAAGGGTTGAGGAAGATTCTTTTTATGTTTTTTATATTTTTATGAAAGCAAGTAAAATCTCGGTTTTGAAAGAGTGGGCGGAATTAGTTGCTAGTCAACTAACCCAAAATTACTACGGATGCAAATAAAATAAAATAACAAAAATGAAAATGTGGTGAGAAACTTATGTGTAGAGAAATGTGTTTACTTAGATTTCCTTACTCCCTAGCTATCTTTTACCGGTTAATTAGTGTGTATTAGTCGCGTGGATGACGGGTGTATTCCTTAATACCATTCGTGGGGTGGCGTACTTACTTCCCCAACTCTACAAGCTCCTACTTCACTCCTATGTCGAGCCGGCTAGGAAGCTCCTAACATGGGATCACTAGAATTCGCTTGTGCATTAAATACAACCATGAAAACCTTTAGTACGCATTTGGTTCATGTTTCTTAAGACGTTCAAGCAAGTTACCGAATAGGAAGTTAGCCAGTTTTCTTAAGCCTAACATAGATAAACAATCATCCAATACAACTAATAACACACTAACAACCAATAATCAATAGCTAGGTTTCATTAGATCTAAGCAAACACAAGATAAATTTAGCCTAACATGTTAAACAAAAGACAAGAATAAGATAGAATCAAACAACACATAGACATATTGAATGATTAATTGATAACTTATCTTTCAATGAAACATGGAAGATCTCAAGGCAAAAAGCCCTGAAAAAGTAGCTAAAATCGTCTTAGGGTTTTCTCCCAAAATTCCACACACTAAGCTCTCTCTAATGACAAAAAATTAGAAAACATATATATAGATTTTTGGATCTGACGGCGTCACGTTATGGAGTGTGACGCCGTCACCTCGCCGCTTTTAGGGTTCCCGGATGACCTTCTTGACGCCGTCCCTCTTTAGCTCTTCAAAAATCCATTCTGGCTTATCAAGGCTTGACGCCGTCGAACCTTGAACGTGACGCCGTCCCCTTTTGATTTAAGCCGTGACGCCCTTGATCAAGTTAAAGCGTGACGCTGTCAGAATTCACATGCTATTTTCACTGGCTCATCATGAGTAAATTTCACGTCCAACTTTTCTTGCCAAGGCATGACGCCGTCTAGAGTAAATCTTGACGCCGTCAAAGGTAACTTTCAGCCGATTTTTGAGACTTTGTCGTTTTCTTCACTTTTATGCTCCAAAAACGTCCAAAATGCCTCCTTTTCCAGATTTCTCCTCAAAAGTACCTAAAATGACAAAAGGAACGATTTAGGGCGATATTTGATCAAATAAATACGATTTAGGGCTTAAATGACCCCTTAAAAGCGGTACACTTTTCGCTTCATCATGTCTGTCATGAGCGGCTTGGATACGATGTTTGATTTTGAATATTTTTCTCGGTGGTGTCGTGGATTAGTTCTGGTCCGGTAAACTGCATGTCACCAACTTCTGTCCAACAGATAGGTGATCTGCACTTTCTCCCATAAAGTGCTTCAAAAGGTGCAGCCTTTAGGCTAGCTTGGTAACTGTTGTTGTACGAGAATTCGACCAATGGTAAGTGTTTGTCCCAACCTTTTCCAAAGTCAATCACACATGCCCTAAGCATATCTTCCAAGGTTTGGATTGTCCTTTCACTTTGTCCATCAGTTTGAGGATGATAGGCGGTGCTCATATCCAGTTGAGTACCGAGAGCTTTCTGTAAGGATTGCCAAAATCCTGAAGTGAATCGACTGTCTCTGTCTGAAATGATAGAGACTGGGACTCCATGTCGGATTATGATTTCTTTGAAGTACAACTGAGCGAGTGTGTCCAACTCGTCAGTTTCTTTGATAGGCAGAAAATGAGCTGATTTGGTTAAGCGGTCGACGATAACCCAAATGGTGTCATATCCGGTCGACGTTTTTGGTAACTTGGTAATAAAATCCATAGTGATCCGTTCCCATTTCCAAACTGGTATCTCAGGTTGTACAAGTAGTCCAGATGGTTTCTGACTTTCGGCTTTGACCCTTGAACAAGTCAAACACTTCCCAACATATGTTGCAATGTCGGCTTTCATGTTTGGCCACCAGTAAAGTTGTTTGAGGTCTTGGTACATTTTAGTGGATCCGGGGTGAATGGAATATTTAGACTTGTGAGATTCATGCATGATAAAATCTCGAATACCTCCATAGAGAGGAATCCAGCATCTTTTCTTGAAGCATAACATTCCATCGGATCTTCGTATGAATCCATTCTCGCTTTCTAGCATGCCCTTAGTTTTCTCGTGAGCTCGATTTTCTTCCTGAAGAGCTTCCGATTGGGCTATGAGAATTTGAGATGGGAGTGGTGAATAAATTGTCATTTCTAACGATCGAACTCTAAGAGGTTTGATCCTCTCTTTTCTGCTCAATGCGTCAGCCACGACATTCGCTTTACCTGGGTGGTAGCGAATTTCACAATCGTAGTCGTTGAGTAGTTCCAACCATCGGCGCTGTCTCATGTTCAGCTCCTTCTGATCTAGTATGTGTTGAAGACTTTTGTGATCGGTGAATACCGTACACTTTGTACCATATAGGTAATGTCTCCACATTTTAAGAGCGAATACTACTGCTCCTAATTCCAGATCATGAGTGGTATAGTTTTCCTCATTTTTCTTGAGTTGTCGAGACGCGTAAGCGATGACTTTGTTCCTTTGCATTAGTACCGCACCTAAACCATGATGTGATGCATCACAGTATACTACAAAGTCGTCGTTTCCGTCTGGTAGTGCTAGAATTGGTGCTTCACAGAGTTTTTGTTTTAGGAGTTGAAATGCTGATTCTTGTTTCTCTTCCCAGATATACTTCTTGTTTTTCTGAGTGAGTTCTGTCAAATGTTTTGCGATTTTGGAAAAACCTTCTATAAACCTTCGATAGTAACCAGCGAGTCCTAAAAATTGTCGAATTTCAGTGGGAGTGGTGGGCGAAGCCCAACCTTTGACTGCTTCGATCTTGGCGGGATCAACGTGAATACCTTGACTGTTGATGATGTGACCTAAGAATTGAACGGTGGAGATCCAAAAATCACATTTGGAAAATTTCGCATACAGTTTTTCTTGTTTGAGTACACCCAAAATGGTTCTCAAATGTTCCGCATGCTCTTGTTTGTTACGTGAGTAGATCAAAATGTCGTCGATGAATACGATTACGAACTTGTCCAGATATGGCTTACATACACGGTTCATTAGATCCATGAACACTGCGGTGCGTTGGTAAGACCAAATGGCATTACGCGGAATTCGTAATGTCCGTATCGTGTTCGAAAGGCTGTTTTGGGAACATCTTCTTCTCTGACTCTTAGTTGGTGGTATCCTGATCTTAGATCGATTTTTGAGTAAACACTCGATCCTTGCAGTTGGTCAAATAGATCGTCAATTCTTGGTAATGGGTATCGATTTTTCACTGTGAGTTTGTTCAACTCTCTATAATCGATGCACATTCGGAATGTTCCATCTTTCTTTTTGACAAACAGGACTGGTGCTCCCCAAGGCGATGAGCTGGGTTGGATGAATCCTTTATCTGACAGTTCTTTCAACTGCTCAGATAATTCCTTCATTTCGGAAGGGGCTAGTCGATATGGTGCTTTTGCAACGGGTGCTGCTCCAGGCACTAAATCGATTCGAAATTCTACTTGCCGGATGGGTGGAATACCTGGCAAGTCTTCAGGGAATACTTCTGCAAACTCATTTACAACTGGCACTTCTTCCAGTCGTTTTTCTTTCTCTTTCGATTTATCTTCCGTTACTTGGACTAAAAATGCGTGACATCCTTTGTTTATGTGTTTCACCGTTTTGATGTACGAGATGATATTGAGTTGGGTTTTGTAGTGGTCACAACGAACGGTAAGCGTTTCATTGTCCAAGGGAATTTGGATAACTTTTTCATCGCAGATGATTCGGGCACGATGTTTGGATAACCAGTCCATACCCACAATCGCGTCAAAGCTTCCAAGTTGGATGGGCATAAGATCGATTGGAAATGATTTGTTTTGGAGGGTTAAGGTGCAGTTTTTGAGTACGGTGTTGGTGTTTAACAATTTTCCGTCGGCTATTTCAATTTCGTACGCGGTATCTAATTCTACGGGTGCAATATTAAGCAATAAAGCAAATGAAGTAGATACAAAGCTTTTATCGGCTCCAGAATCAAATAATATTTTAGCACTATGTTGATTCAGTAAGAAAGTACCCGTAGTGACGTTGGGGTTCTGTGACACGTTTCCATCTCCGAGTACGTAAGCTCTTCCTCGGGCAACCTGATTGACATTCTTGGGACAGTGGCTTTTATAATGACCCGCTTCACCACAACCGTGGCACTTTACTGCTACTGGTTGCGCATTCGCTCCCGTGGCTCTGCAGTCTCGGGTCACGTGACCTATTTTCCTACAGTTATCGCAGATGGCAGTACAGGGTCCTGTATGATGCATCTTGCACTTGTTACACTGGGGTTTTGTCCCAGCATACATTTTTCCTTCGGCAGGTGTAGCCACATAAGCCCTAGCGGCTTCTTGTCTGCGGTTTTGTTGTCGATGTCTATCATTTCTGCTTTGCTGGTAGTCTCTGTTGCGATTGCTTCGATCATTGTTGCGGTAGCTCCTGCTGTGATTGTAATAACTGTTGCTGTTCCGGTTGTTGCTGTCATAGCTATCATGGTTTCTCTTTTGCCCACTGACTGTGGAGTTAGAACCTCGTTTAAGCACTCGACTCATCATTCGCTGAGCAAATACGAATGCGGCTTCGAGAGTTTGTGGGTGTGATGCGGTGACGTCTCCCTCAATGCTTGAAGGTAGTCCTTCCACATATTTCTCTAATGTCTTTTCCAAGTCAGGTACCATGTGTGGACACAAAAGAGATAACTCTTGAAATTTTCGGTTGTACGCACTGACATCATTGTTTTTCACCACTAGCCGGTGAAATTCGTCTTCAAGCTTTCTGACCTCGGTACGGGGACAGTACTTTTTCAGCATTTTATTCTTCAGTTCGGTCCATGAGATTTGAAATGCTGCTTCAGTACCCATTATTTTGACAGTAGCATTCCACCAAGATAATGCATTTCCCCTCAAAGTTCCAGTGGCAAAAGTGACCTTGTTATTTTCTGCACAGTTGCTTCTCATGAATACCGTTTCCATGCATTCAAACCACTGTGCTAGTTCCGTCACTCCTTCTACGCCTCTGTAGGTGGTGGGTTGACAACTCACGAATTCCTTGTAAGTACATTTACGTGGTGTAGATGCCTCACTTTCATTTGTTGCTCCCATAGTATTGCTTGAGCGGTTTGCTGCATCGACCTCGCGTGCTGCGGCGATGCCTTCATCAATCATTCTTCGAACCTCCTCAAGCGTCAGTGTTACGGTGGCGTTGGTAGTCTCGTTGTCGCTATGTGCCATTTTCTATTAATGTCACAAGAATACAGATTTAGAATTTGGATAGAATGGCTGAGTATATGCATAATGTAATTATGGTGTGAAATGGTGGTTAAATTGAATATCTCTCCATAATTACTATGCCTCTTTATTTTATTCATTTACGGATATGAGATTTTTAAGGAACAATTGATTTAATCATACAACTGAAGTTCATCAATTTCCTCTTCATATCACCATATTATATGTGTTCAGGTTTTTACAATATTTACACAATTAGAGAATCATAATAATAACAGATAACATCACGACATGTCTGGATACAATTACAATACATACGAACAACCATAATACATAAGTTAACAGATATATAGTACATCACTACCAACATTACAACATTAATAACTTGATCAGTTGAGTTATACAACAAAACGATACAAGAGTCTTTATTAATTGCCACATGCGGCAGATTACAATGTCTCAAACTATACAACATGCTAACTATGTCTACTGCTCAGGTCTATCCGTACGCCTCGTGAGCTCTGAGATCTGGTCTCTGAGTCTCTGTATCTCAGCCTGATGCTCCATCTGTATCTCTCCCATGACTCTCTCCAGTGCGTCGGCTCTACGCTGTGCCAGGTGAGCCTCCCAAGCTAAGTCCTGTCCCTCTCTGCGTATGGATATCGCGTGGGAACGGGTATCTGCCAAGTCTGTCTGCATCTGTCTCAAGCACTGCTGTACCACTGCTCTGTTGGAAGCCAACCTATGCAGAGTGTCAGTGATAGTACCCGGGGAATCCAATGGTACATGGTCTATCATCCGAAGAAGTGAATCGACCTGCTCTCCGTGACTCTCGAGTCGTGTCACTACTGTAGATGGTATAAGGGTGTGGGTGACTACTGGTCTAAATCCTTCCCAAGCATCATGGGTCTGAGCTGGGGGAGTGAAACCAGGAGGGTAAGGCAATGATGGTGAGGATGGGTGTATCTGCTCTGATATGCGAGGTCTACTCGATGAAGGAATATCCTCTGCAGGAATCGGATCCCGCTGTCGAGGTGGTAATGGATATGTCTGGGTATGTATGTCAAGCACATGGTCAGGTAGTAATGGTGGTGCAACATGATGGGGCTCGGGTAAGTCATCAGCAGGGAGCCATTGCTGACTCTCATAGTACAAGTCGTCAGGAGGTGGTATATAGAAAGGAGAGTAGGTGTCGTAAACAAAATGTGGTGGTAGCGTAGGTGCTGGCAAAGCTGGCACATGAGGGTCCTCTAATAAAGGTACGGCGGCGGCTCCACCCTCTACAAAGGGCTCGATCGCGTCAGGCACAACCTCTGGTGCTACAGTATCGGGAAGTACAGGGGACGTGACTGATGCTAGTGATCCCTCGGAGTCCGGCTCCGATGATACACTAAAGTGGGTGATGAATGACATGATACTGTAATAATCCATATATGGTAAAAATAAGTAACTACTAACATCAAGTGGTGTAATATAAGCATGAAATGATCTAGTTGTGTGCAGTAACTATCAAGTATGCAAAAAGTTCCATCAGATAATTCTAATGTATAACGTACCAATCGCGGCAGCAAGCAGGCATGGAGGGTTTAAGGTGACATGGTGTATAATTAATTTGTTTGAAAAAAAAATGTAGTTATAGTCCAATGTTTGAAAACATTTGGTTCTCTATAACCAAAGCTCTGATGCCAATCTGTAACACCCCCAAATTTGGTTTGTGGCAGCGAAAGATTAATCTGGGTGTTACCGTGAGGATCGAAAACAAAATCATAAAAAAACAGCCTGAGACGGCATTTTTAATTTACATAGGTCCATAATACAAATTCAGTTACAAAGCGTTACATCAGAGTGCTAAGGTTTCTCCAAAGAAACATCAATTTAACTGAATTACAACTTTATTTTACACCATTTATTTAAGATAGGGTGCGCTTGCTCCATGCCTTGCCTTGCTCCTTTTTAGTTCCCTGAGATACATGCTTAAAAGTCAACATAATGTTGAGTGAAATCATGGAGTTTGTAATTTAAATATCAGTTCGATTCACAAGTAAGATTGTATTGGAGATACAATCAGTTTAAAAATTGATATCGCAGTTCATATATTGCCCTAAGTCTCATGACACGCAAACGTTAACAAAGTACCGCATAAACGGAGGTGTCCACCAAATTAATGATGAAGGTTTTGCCCTCGTGTAATAGGTGATTTTGCAAATTCCTATTTCTCTCAAATATAATGCATCGCGACTAATACGACTAGCAAAAAGCATTCCGTCACAGTATTAGTGGGATAGGTCGTCAACCTCTAATAGATCTATTCATTATATTCGCGTTCACCGCAGTGATTAATGGCTCATGATAAAGGGTCTTATGGCAATATGGTGTACTTAGGCATATATCAAGTCAGGTAGCATACAGAAAAATACTTGTGATTTATTTATAGCATGTATCCCCCTCACGGAGTTTAAAAAGTGTAAAGAGTTTAAAAGTGAGGCCATGACTCACCTTAAGCGTTACTGGTGATGGTGAAAATAATCTCAGAGGTGATTATAACAACTTCGATATAGAACCTGGTAAATATATAAAATAACTGAGAATCTGACTAATTTCTAGTGGTGTGTGTGTATGAATGGTGAATGATGATTAACTAATGATATACAACGATCTAATCGTTGAGAGTGAAGGTGTTATATGATTATGGTGCTCGTACCCTCGTAAGATCATATCTTCGATGAGTAAATGAAATATTAATATGAAATATTCCTAACGCTAATAACTAATATGCAATTAGAATGCGAATATGCATATGAAGTAAAGATATGATGCAAAAATGAAAAATAAGATAAGAATGACAAGTTATAACAGTTGGTCCTTGTTCTTTCCAGATTTTACATTTTTTACCCTAACCGTGGTTTGCGTTACGTCGTTAGTCCTCGGTTAAGTCCATAGTCCAATAATAGTCCAATAATTGTCCACATGTCCACATAAGGCTTGAAGTTCAATGGTATGTCAATTTAAGTCCTCTACAACTGTTTTCACAGCTTCAGTCCCTTAGTTTCCAGGTTTGGCAGTTTTAGTCCTTTTTGGTTAAGTCGCGTTACATTTTTAGTCCTTTTTGCATAAAAATGACGGGAAAAATATTCTGAAAATTTCTATAACTTTATTAAGTTTATTTTAACTTATTTCAAGTGCTTATTCCAGAAACGAGCTTATTTTTATATTAATGGGCCGATCAACGAATTTATTTAAGGTCCGTTAATAAATTTAGAGGCGAGGGCGTGAAAATAGTTTTGGGCTTAGACTTGGGCTATTTTTAGGATTCTAAAAATATATTATATGGGCCTGTTAGACCTTGCTATCGAAAACTCTTGTTGGGCTTTGGTTTTGGCCCAATCGAAGGTTTGAATAATTTCTAAAAATGTTTACTAGGTACTAGTGAGGGTCGATCAAAAGGAGGTATTTTGAGCGTGTTAACAAGCTTATGAGGTCGAACTTAAAACATGAAAAATATAGTTTGCTAGGTGTGCTATCGAGTTGTACCATAATATCTATGTGTTGTGTTTGTAAATTCGAAAATACCTTTGAGGTTTATAGCCTCGTCGAATGGTGTTGGTTCCAAAAGAAATGTCTAAAATTTTCTAAGTCCTTTACCCTAGTCGAGTAGCACTTGAAATGGTTTATTTTAAGCGTCGAGGTGAAAGTATGAGGGGGATCTTAGAAAACGAAACATATTGTTTCTCAGGCGTAATATCGAGAGGAGTAGAGATATATATGTGTTATGTTCATGAATTCGACATAAGAGTTTCATGAGTTGGGTCGGTCGAGTTGTTTTTCTTGATTATAATACTTAGAGTTTTACTTGTTTCTAGCTACTCGATCGAGTAGTACTTTACATGGTTCGATTTAAAGGTCTAAACGAGATTATAAGTGGAATCTTAACACATAAAAGTTGAAGGTGGCTGGGTCGACATTTGACATGTGCAAAAATATATACGCGTTACATGTAAGTTTTACAAATTAGCATGGTGTTAAGTGGGAGGTTCGAGTGATGTTTAAGACTTAGTTTACTTAGAAAAATTATAACCCGATTTTAACTAGTTGTTAAGATTTTAATCCGAATAGCGAGTTAAGGTGTGATTTAATGTGCGACGTGGGTTGTTTATATATATGACTTTTCGATATAATGTTATGGATTTTAAAGTTTACATGTTCGAGTAAAGCATGTAATATGTTCTAGTGTTTCATGCAATGGATAAATTAAATGTGACAAGGTTGTATGTAAAAAAAAATAATAGGTTCGACTGTAAGGAGGATGGAATATGCATGCATGCTACCCTCGATTGTAATGAAGTATGCATGGGTGGGTCGTGTGCATGAAATAGAAAACAAGAGGTTATAAGTACTTACAGTGCCTTCCTAAAGGTGGTGAAGGGAAGTTGGTTGTTCGAATAGGACACAAGAAAAGCAGTGAGCTTAGGAAAACTTTATACGCCTATGCTTCTACTAACTTTGCCTTCAAATCTTCACGACAGAAAGTTATTTGTTCTTTTTAGAGAATGTTGTGATTGTGATAGGAGGTGATAGGTGATAGGAAGGAAAGTGGATCGAATGAAAGGTTTTTATAAGTAAAATATCTTCTATTTGCATTGACTTCTTGACCATATGATTGGAGATACTGTGTCTATGGGACACTTGTATATTGTCATCTTAGTTTGTGTGTGGAGTTGAGGATGAGTAGTTGGGGCTTTGGACTTTAGCTCTTGGAGTCTTGCCTATATTCGGTTACTACATATAATAACACAAGGTTTGTGCTTGCTAGATATAAGTTGGGTACTAAGGTTTAGTTTCCTATTTGAAGTATTAGAATGAGTGAGAATATGGTTGGAAGGTCGTGGGATTAAATGATATGCGAAGTGATATTGTTTCGATTGTTATAATTATATGTATAGGTCGAGTATGTGACAACAAAGTGAGTTTTGTTATTGTGTTAATACTTGACTATTTTATTTGTAAATTTGTACAAAAGGGGTTTGCTAAGTGATGATTTGAATGATGTAAAAATAATACATGCCAGGTTCGATATTTAATAGTGCATGTGGTTTTTCTTGAAGGCAGTATCGACCGGATTTATAAGAGGAAGCAAATAAAATGAGTGTTGTGATGATTGGGCTGGTGTAGTCCGTTAGATGGCTAGGCGAGTTTTGGGTTGTGTGGTGGGCTGTGAAATTCAGTTGGGTTGAATGGGATTGATGGGCCGAACAGTAAGGTCCAACCGGTTTTAAGGTTAAGTTAATATTAGTGTTTGTATTTTAGTTAAGTGTAGTTGTGTGATATTAACTTTGGTTAAGTGGTAGTGAAATAAATAGATGAATATGATCACTTGTCGTTATGAAAATGTGTTGTTGCGTCGGATGTGTTATCTCGAGTTTCGGTGTGTTCAATCTGTATATATATATATAAAATGCATTGCTATTAATAACAATAATGAAAAGTTTAAATTTCTAGCAAAATGGGCTTTAGTAACGGTAATACGAGATTATCATTAATTATTAAGATTGATTACAAGGGTTTTTCGCAGGATCTTACATAATCCATTAGTCATTGAATTTACTCATGTCCTTCAACAAACAGCTCCCTAACCTAATTTAACCCAAAAGGTGTTTTTCATCTCTGTCAAAATCCTGCTCAACACATCTTCCAGCTCGAATAGTTGTTCTGCTTATTCATCGGTTTGGAGGTGCAAAGCGTTACTAACTCGAGTCTGGTCCCTCAAGCCTTCAGTAGCTCTTCCTAGGAGTGTGATGTTGAAATGCAAATCTCTGACACGATCACTGCAGGTGCGCCATGTAGTTTTGAATAATATTCTGCCGAAAGAAATCACTGCCAATCTTCCAAGTGAGCCGACCTAGTCAAACCGTCCTCTACCACTCAAGTCGTGTTGTCCTTCCTAATTGTGCGTGTAATTCCCGTTACAAAATCCTTGAAAGTTTAATCTCACTTCTACATACGAACATCCAACACTAAAGAAAACCACTTGTACGCTGATACTGAATCTTAACCTGTTGACACGCCAACCACTTCACCACTAACGTAGTCACAACCGTCTTCATACCATTTCATCAAAATTTCTGCTGCAAGTCTCAACACATAATAGTAAAACTAAGATGAATAGAACAATTAGTGTGCTTCAATCAAAACTGCTTCCTTCAAGTCTTCTAACATAGATCATGTTCCACCGTCTTGCTCTTGAGCTTCTTCATGCCTGTCACCAATTACTCCTAAGTCATGCGTCAGATAGTTTACTTCTTGCGGTTCTAGCTGTACCAACAATCTTTCCGTGTTGCATAAGGACAATAGCTAAGTCCTCTTCTTGAGTAGAAACAATTCCCTTTTTAGCTTCTCAAAATTTCTCCTCTCATTCTTCATCCCAATCCAAAATTTACTCTTCGAGAGTATAACATGTAGCTTCTTCTGATGTCAAAACCTCAACACAGAATACGAAGATGATTTCCGTGTTTCTCTTTCGTCTCTGAATCTACCAATATGTCATACTATGACAAATTGTCCAAGTATTCATGAAAGACACGATTCATCAAGTTCATAGGAATAGTCGGAGCAGTAGCCAATACGATTGGCATCACAATACTCATAGAGATCAAAACGAAGACGGAAAGCAATTCTAGGAACATCTCGCTCCTTTAAACGTAACTGAAAAAATTATCAGATCTAAAATTCATCATTGGGAAGACTTCACACTTTGGAGTTGATTAATCAAATCATCGGTTCGAGGTAACGGATAACGGTTCTAACCACAATACTATTCAGCTTCCCGAGATCACTACACAACTTCATGCTATCATCATCCTTCATCATGAATACAACTTGAGTACACCACATATACACATTCAAACGGATAAAACCACTTAAAAGCTGGTCCTTCAATTTTTTTCCATTTAACCGATGTCATAAAACACGGAGTTTCAGAATTAGGAAAAACATTGCTCTTATATGGATAGAGTTTCTGAATCAACCAACTTACTGACCTCAGGCACTTCTCAAGACACCCTATGATCCCAATAAGTTCAAGTTATATGATGTAACTATTATCACGTTGGCTAGGCGTCATAATACTTGCATCATATACACATGCCTTTATTGCAATCACAGTTTACCTCGAGTCGTGACTAAACAAACTTCATAACCAGATCAAAACAAGATCACACTCAGATGGAAATCTTGATAGTTTATTAAGGAATTCATTACGAAAATTTCAAACAACCGAATAACTCTCGAGTCGAGTTTCATCAAACGAAATATCTTCACAACCGCTACAGATTAACGTATGAATTTTTAAAACAGATGAGATCATAATTATTTACCAAGTTGGGAACCATGGTACAACGTTCAAGTTTCTCAAATCGCCAAATATTACAAACCTAATATGAATGTTGTTAACATCTCGGTGCTCAGTCAACAATTCCATATCCAGAATAATATCGAATCGAATATTTCCAAAGGAAACAGATTAGCAGAATGAAACTTATCTTCAAATATCTTCAAAGCAAAACGGATAATTCCGATACTCGTAACGGATAATCACAAGTTTTCTCATAGGAATATAAATGAGTAAAGCAGATTCTAATGGTGCGGAGGGGACCTTAATATGCTTAGCAAGAGTGAGGGAAACTATAAAATCTGTACGATTAAGTCACTCATATGAATACTAAAAAATGGTTTCTACAATTTTAGTAACCTAAATGAACAAAATGAAAGCTCGATAACTTAGGCGGACATTGTTGAAAAGTTTAGTAACATATTTGTATATTAACCCATTATGGATAATAACTATTAGAGTGATAAGGCGTTGAGCGTCATATGACTTGTTATAATAGGTATACAATGTTGTCTATGATGCCGTCAACGACACTACCACTCGTATCATAACAACCGTGCCACGACCAAAACTATCTTTATTTTATTTTTCAAACCTTTGAATCAAAATGCATTTTTCAAGGACCAAAGATAACTTATTGCATGTTATAAGGAGGGAGAATAGTTTTTAAGATTTTTGTGTTATCTTACATTATTATAAAGACATTTTTTTATAATAGTCTTAAAAAACTAAGCATTGATGGAGTATTCAATTTTATAACTATCAAATTAATCACGAGTCAATTTCATAATCAAGTTCATTAAGTTACTCATAAGCCCACTATCTTATAATTTATAAATTTGTAACCCTATGTTATAAATTTAGTCATTGAATTACTCATAATTAAAGTCATACAACTTTTCAGATTTATAAATTTGTACTAACGCAATCTTACGTTAACTTACTTATGATGCTCCATATAGTACTTTAAAAAAATACATATATCAAATGCAACGGTAAAATGAAAAGCTAATACTTTTCCTTCCAGATATGTGAAAATTATATTTTTCACGTCTCATACATATTCAATTTTTTCAATCTTTTACATCACCGCCGAAAATGTTGACAATCACCGAAAAAGCGTCATCTATCAGTACCAAATCTCAAGAAAATAAAAAACCGTTTTAAATTATCTGGTTCCCGTCGCTTTGCGTGCAGAGACGGAACTTGAACGTTGTTTGTGGAGGGGTCAACTTGAAATATTTTAGGGGGCTGATATACATTACGCTGAAATTTTTGTATTAAAAATTACTAAAACCATATATAAAAGGGTATAAAATGTACATAGGGTCAAAAAATTTAGGAAGACCACAACCCCCTTCGGCCCTTCTAAGTTCCGTACATGTTTGCGTGGTGCTATGCTATATTCTGTTGAGTCTATAAATGATCATTTAAAGGTGATTAAATTATTTAGTGCTTGAGAGCGTAAATATTTGCTCGCCGGAAAATTTAGTTATACGAAAACCCTCCGTCGCAACGCACAAATACTCGTCTAGTAAAAAGCTGGCGAAAAACTAATGTAACAACAATTCTGACATGCAGATGCATATACCTGGCACTCTTACACGATTCAAATTTCAAACCACTTAATTAATTAAAATGCAAAAAATAAGGAGCGATTATTACTGGGTGCAAATGTGGTTTGTTTGGTTTTTTTGTAATTTTATTGATCAAATATTCACAAAAATATATGTAAGGTCCACCACAGGATCATATCAGACCCCATTTTATCTTGCAATAGAAAAGTGACATTGTCATATACATTCCCAACCTTGAAATGAAAATGACCATCTCTTTTTGTTTGTATATATTTTTTGATGCAGAGCTTTTTTTTTCTTTTCTTTTTCTGTATTCCCGCGCAAATGACTTGCACAAAATTTTAATATAGTTTACTGTAGATATGTATATTTTT
Organism: Artemisia tridentata subsp. tridentata; assembly: GCA_021014915.2. Classification (NCBI taxonomy): domain Eukaryota; kingdom Viridiplantae; phylum Streptophyta; class Magnoliopsida; order Asterales; family Asteraceae; genus Artemisia; species Artemisia tridentata. Next base: position 345,592,216 of record CP139505.1, on the reverse strand, counting down.
TATATGAACAAACAATATTCCCTTAGCTGGACACACTCTTGATCCAAAGCGACCTGGGTCACCGTATGTCACATCAGCTTTCTCTCTCCAACGAACAGAAGCAACCGACCTGCCACACTCTGAAAAAGTTTTTTTTTTTTTTTTTTTTTTTTTTTTTTTTAAGATGGAATAAACGTATTGTATAATCCGTCACTTGACCGATCGATATTGCAAAACAAATGCAACCGACCTTTCTTCCACACTCCAAGTGACCCAAGCGACCTTGGGTCGCTTTTCACTTTTCCATGCGATCGACCGAAGAATTAACCAAGAGTGTGGGCAGCCTTAAAAGTTGTGTTCATATCTATATAAGAATAAAAAGTAAATTTTACCAAATCCTTGTTTAGAAAGTTGTTTACTAAAATTGTCAAGTTGAAATAAACATGATACATCATGTTCTCTAAGAGCACTAGGAGTCATAACACACCAAAAACCCCGCCACGTCAGTGTCACATCATTTCAACACAAAATAAAATAACACCAAAAAATCACCATTTATCATAACACCAAATCACACCACCTTTTAGGACCCACCATTTAAAACATTATAATTTACAAATTAACCCCTTAAATATTTCATTAATTAAACAACCTAATACTTAAAAATACAAATTACAAATACTTACAAAAAACACACATAAATTTATAAAACATGCGAAAATATTAGATAAAAATCAAATTGCATTCTTTTTCTTTAATCAAACTAAATAAAAAATCAAAATGTTATTTAATTTTAATTTAAGGGAAAAAAAAAGCCTACAAAAACCACAGGGACTAAATTGCAAAAACATATTAATACTTCATCTTCAATCTCTCGCTACACACACACTAACTGAAAAACACACACTGCAACTTCATCTTCCCCAACATACGTGAGTTTGTAAAATTGAGAGGGTTGTTTGTAATTTTTTTTTGTCCATATGTGCGTTTTCAACGCGTTGATACAACAACGTAAATCGCAACGCGCGCCTCAACGTGAGGGATGGTGGTAAATGGAAACGCCATAACGCCGGCCCACGTCTGCCTCAACACGCCGTTGGGGCGTTACCATACCCACCGTTCTAATCACAAAAGAAATAAAAATTTTATTTTCCAACATGTTTTGTTTAACATGAGATAGTTTTAACACGAAAGTTATTGATAGATTTAAATGTGGTTTCATCGTATTTAAGTCTAGATTTGCATTGTCGAGTAGAGTTTGGTAATACTTCAACATAAACAAACTTAGTTGCACACCATCTATAAGAACACTTCCAACAATAACTCAGCTTTAAACTTTAAGGCACTGCCACGTCAGCTTTAACACACTCACCCTTAACTCAGTTTTAACACACCTTAACTCACTTTTATATCAAATATTTTCAAATTCAACCCCTAACTTATAAATTACTTCATTTTTTAAAAACATAACTTATATATAACCGTACGAGTATTATTCAAATTCAAAAAAGAGGGCAGGATATATTTATAATTTCAAATTCAAAAAAGAGGGCGGGATATATTATATTTATATTTTCATATTCAAAAAGGAGGGCGGGATATATTTAAATCTGTTTCAAATTTCAAATTCAAAGTTAAAATATAAAAAACGTGTGAATTTCTACCCTATAAATATCCAGGCTTCTCAAACACATCTCACACACAAACACATTCAAACCGGAAACATTATTCAAGATCCATAACTTCTCAAATTCAAAATGTCTTTCAAAAAAGATTTCTCACAACAATTTCCAACTCCACCTCGCCAAAAGGATTTTTCGCAACAATTTTCAAGTCCACAACATGAAGAATTCCATACTCCACCTGAACATATCTTTCTGGTTTTCAGTCCACCACATGAACCGGTGAACAATCAACCGGAAAATGAACCGGTTAACAATCCATCGGTTGTCCATCAAGACCCAAATCCGTTTGGTTTAATAGATGAACAACTCAGACAAATGGAGGAAGATATGCAAGTCTTCCTAGAGTTTGAACAGCGTGAACGAGAAGAGGAAGCTGCTCGTTTGGAGCAGCAAGCCAGTGATGATGAAGAACGTAGGAAGAACTAGGAAAGTGGTTGGTTCTCACCTAATTCCTCTTCGACTGAAGATGGTTACCCAGACTCAGATGATACATCCCATTAATTTGTATCGTAGTTTCATTCGTAGTTTCTTTTTAATTTCCTTATCGTATTTTCAATTGTAGTTTGGTTTTAATTTCCGTATCGTAGTTTAATGTAATTTCTATTTGCCGTTTAATATATTTCCATTTCATGTTTAATGTATTTCTATTTGATACTTTAGAAAACGTTACAGTTTTTTTTTTAAAACATTACATAACATATCAAAAAGGCAAAAAAAAAAAAAAAAAAAAAAAAAAAAAAAAAAAAAAGAAAAAAAAAGGATTTCGTATGAAACTCAAAGGGGCAAAAGTGATTTTTTTTATTATTATTATTTTTTTTTTAACAAAACACCCCCTTAACGCAGCGTTAAGGGGTTAACTTGCACCCTTAACGCTGCGTTAACTTATACCACTTCCAACGCATAACTCGCCTTAACGTGGCTTTTTGGGGGTCTTAACACAATCTTGCGTTAACCGTTGTAAACGGTCTAAGCGAAAAAAAATTGAACACTAGTCTAACATGTTTGGGTTAACTTATGTTTCTAAAAATAACAATATGATACCAGTAAATGCAAGTGTTTAGGACAGTGTTAATTTGTAATGGCATTATAATCGCTGTTAAGTTTAGAGGTGCGCATTTCGGGTTTTTTACAAAACCGAACCGGTGTTTAAACCGTGTTGACCGGTCAAAAAACTGGTTTTGGCAAAAACCGGTCCGGTTTTAAACCGGTTTCTGGGGAGAAAATCATGAACCGGTAATAACTGGTTTTTCGTAAACCGGTTCAAAAAACCGGTTTTGAGTCAATATGTCTTGAGATGGTGTTTTTGAGATTATTGATAGAAGATAGAAAGAATGCAAAGATATGTCAGCTGCACAATTTCATACTACCCCAGTGAACACTTTTTTTGGTATTTGGTTATCATGGCTATGTTCTTGTTAATAAATGCAAAGATATGAAAACCAATGTATCAGATGAGTGTTATGCAAGGACGATAATTTCACAGTGAGGAATGTGATGGTTAAGGTGACAATGTGTGAAACTGAAAATGCCCTTGTTGAGAGTTTGAGAAAGAGAGAAGAGATGGTTATTTGGAAGTGGTACTGGTATTAATATTGTACTTTTTTTTCATTTTATTTTTGTCATGCATTAATTGTTGGGTGTGACTTGCAACTAGTAAAGTTGAGTAGTCTTGTCGTTGTCAACATTTATTCACTACTGTACTATAAAGTGTATTCACCATTTATTAACCACTGTAAATGGTATTGACTTTTAGAATATGGAGGCTATCTCGAGGCAAATGGTATTCACCATTTATTTACTACTGTACTATAAAGTGTTACGAGTATTACGATACATTATTACTTTCAAAAGAAAAAATAGGACAAACCTACAGACTACAGTTTACTACTCAAAAGAAAAATAAAACAAACCTACAGTTTACTACTCAACCGAAATACAAAATACATTGTCTTCTTGAATACATAACAAAAATACGAAATACATAAAATAAAAACATCGTCTTCTTGAATAACATTAAACTAACCTAAAAATAACATCTTGAACTATTCTTCTTCGTCAAGAGGTTGGGCCAAACCATTAGATATTTCTTCACAGTGTATTTCTTCTTCAATCCGTTCCAATTCACCTTCGAGTGGTGATATATGTTGAATCCTTTCAACACCATCGAGGTAGTCTTTCAAACAAAGGCAAGTTTCCACCGACTCCGGAGTGAGTTTTGATCTTCTTGGTGATATAACCCTCCCACTAGTCGAAAAGGCGGATTCCAAAGCTACCGTACTTGCTTGGACCGTTAGTAGGTCACGGGCCATGGCGGCTGGAACTGGAAATTGGGATTCCCTTTCTTTCCACCAACCCAAAATATCCAAACTCTCAAACTCTTCAATACTCATTTGAGACAAGAAATCGGATCCTTGGTACCTTTGTCACACCCCCAAAAATGGTTTGCAGCGGAAAGTAATGTCTTTGGGGTGCAACTCAATTGGTATCATAACACAAGTTTAAAGAACGGTTTTCACATCAATCATTTAGAATATATTTGATAAGTCAAAAGTGTTAAATTTACATTATGAAAAGTGGTGCGGAAGTTTGCCCATAAAATAAGTTAAGCGGTCCCAAATGTTTTATCAGAGTCTTCTATGACCATGCCATGCCCTGCCAAAAGCCTCCAGTGGCGTGCTATTGCTTGGTTCCTGAAAATACATGCTAAAGTGTCAACACGAGGTTGGTGAGTTCATAGAGTTTGTTATAAATAAGTTGAAAAGCGTTTAAAGAAAGTTTCCATAGCATAGGCATTGTAAATCCACTCAGTTCCAAGCCCCGTCCATAAGAGACTTGCAACCTGTGTGTTTACAACCCAATGCCTACATAGTATGAGTGAGACATGTGCGTATACGATGTGCGTTCTATAACACTAGAAGACCTTATGCTACTCACTAGGAGACTTATGTTCGGCTACCCCAAGTGTTAGATACTTAGGTCCGTGATATGTTCTGTACGGCTACCCCAAGTGTTTGATACTTAGGTCCGTGATCTGTTCTGTACGGCTACCCCAAGTGTTTGATACTTAGGTCCGTGATCTGTTCTGTACGGCTACCCCAAGTGTTTGATGCTTAGGTCCGTGATATGCTTTCAAGAATAACGCAAATAATTTTAACACAATCATGTATGTAAGCAAACAGTTTAAGCATGTATCTCCCCCAAAAAGTTCAAAACGTATAAAGAAAGGGGCTATGAAAACTCACCTGATGCGATAGCAACAAAACTAGTAGTGAATATGCTGGAATGAGGCTCGGTCTCTAACCGCGACCTAATGTGAATGATATGATCTAAGGTAAGCAAATGAAATGATTCTACTCATGCAATTACGTATGTTAACGATACCACTCGTTAGTTTTTGAAAATAACGTTTATCGTTGAAAACTACATTTTCGACGTCTCGCTAAGTTATGAAATACTTTTCGTGTAAATATGTTGAAACGATACTCTATGATCCTTGTTTGGTGTTTTATCGGTTAATATAATGTTTTCGTCGCAAAATAACCCTTTTTATAACTTGTGAAATATGACCAAACGGCCTCGCAAAACTAGTCGCAAAATATTGTACGTTAAGAGTTAGGAATAGAACTTGACGTTTTTGAAAACCTTGTAACATGATCTCTCAGCCGTCTCCTTTGAGTTTTGGTCATACGTGACTCGATCAACGGGAAAATAGCTCGCAACCTGGTGACTTGGAAGAAAACTGTTTTGCACTTGTAATATATTTGGCTATTAGAAGCTGTCAAAATTATATAAGTTTCGCCGGGTTTTCAAACGTGTATATCTTGGTCGTTATAAGTCGGTTTTCAACGTTCTTTATATCCACGCGATCGTCATAACATGAACTAACATATTCTCAGTGGCTCGGCTCAGCTAGACTACGGCTAACGCCTCGTTCTGTCCCCTGAAGTTCGGCCAACAGCACGCATTTTCTGAAAATAATAGTTTTGCGTTGCTAACTTTAAAACATCGTATCTCCTTCGTTATAACTCGGTTTTTAGTGATTCAAGCGACCACGTTTTCGTGTTTGAGAGCACTTTCTAAATATGAAGGCCAAAATAACGGCATGATTACTGATTTTTCCAGATTTACATTTTTTGGACAGCAGGTATGTAAATATGTTAAAAACTCGTTTTCTTGGTTCGCGGCTTGATCAAACAACTACAACACAACTCCACAAATACACGCATCCTACCATACACCTTCTTAGGGTGTCATGGGTCCTAAACATCACTAAAAAATAGTGGGCTTCGCGGGGATGTTAATAAAGCATACAGATCTAAGGTTTGAGATAGTTTTAATGAAAAATAAAACGAGTGGTAAACATAACATAGGTTTTGCATGGATAGCTCTTGAAATAAATAGGAAATACATCAATATAAGAACAATGGAAGCATGAAATGATCAAAAATGGTGTTCTTGAGCTTACTTGATGATTGGTGAGCTAGGATGAAAATTAACCACAACCTTGGAGTTTTTATTGAAAAACTCTAACAAGGAAGGTATAAGGGACATGTATAACACTTGAACTTGAAAAATTTACGGATTCCTCTTGTGATCTTGGTGTGGCCGTGAGATGGAGAGGGGAGGGAGAGAGTTTTGCTTTGATTTGCTTAGTTAAAAATGATATGAAATATGTTATGAAATATAAACTAGTTAAGTAAAAATTAAGCCATTAAGGCCTTTTGTTTTATTAGGCCAACATGAGGGGGGGGGGGCGGTAAAGCTTCTCCAAGAAGCTTTAGCATGTGAGATTTTTCCTTAAAACATTTTTAGGATAAGTCTTAGTTAGTTTAGTGTGTAATTTCGGCGTTATCGGGTACCGGGTTAACTGAAAATAAAACGTGACGAATAAAAATAAAATTCGACAAAGTTGTAAAAACTCATAAAATCATGTTACTGATAAGAATCGGGTGTTAAAATAGTGTTCGTGATAAAATATCGCAAACCGATGGGGTTATAAGCCCTAACCGGGAAAATTTTGCAAAAGGTTTCAAAACACCGGGTAAATTAATAATATAAATTTTATATCATTAAAAATAGCATGAAAGTATATTAGGATCATAATCGGGAGCATTTGAGTATAATATTAGTAGTAATGACTGAGTGGTAACGTTTAATGAACATACGTAAATTGAAATGATGCAATCCCGTGCATAGCAAAGACTCGAAAATGCGAATTGTGACAGTCTCCACCCGTTAAGGAATTCAGTCCCTGAATTCAGCTCGCTCGTTCTACCTTCGTACTTTCTCGTGGTCGGATTTGATGGGGGTAAACTTTCCCACGATCGAGCATAGCCTTCAAAAGACCTCTAGGCAACCGATTTTTACTTAATCCCACAACTCATCAAACAAGAACTGTCATCGGATTAGGCTAAATCGGTCTGAGGTTGTCGATTCAAATTTAATCTCACAACTCATCAAACAAGAACTGTCATGAGATTAAACTGAATCAGCTCGGGTAACAACTTGATTTCCAGTTTGATCCTCGCAACTCATCAAACAAGAACTGTCACTTAGATCAAACTGGGAACAAGTGGTTTGAAGGAGGTCTTTTGAAAATTTGGCTCGATTATGGAATTGCTTACACCGATCAAATCAATCCGGACATAATTCCATTATAACTACCCTCAGTATTGCAAAATTCATCTCTGAGTCGAACATAGGTGGTCAGGCTATGTCCCACTGTCCCGGGTCGAATATAGATGACCAGTCTATATTCTACCGAGGTTCAATGAATTTTGGAATACTCAGCTTAGTTATAATAATACTATGTCCTTCACATGTAAAGGGGGTTCAAAAGACTAAGGCAGGTGATCAGGCTTGAGGTCGAATGATGAAACTACGTAAGGAAAAAGGTGTAACGCTGCGACGTGTATGATATGTATGCACCCTTATATGTAAGACAATCACAGTAATCAACGAGAATAAATGAGTATAATCTATCTGGCAATATGATACAAATCTCATTAAATATGTTAGCAACAAACCACAAATGAGGCATCAGCTTGGCAGGCAGGCACGTGGCGGTCATAGGGTTAAGTTTTCGTAAAAGTAGCTATAGTTTAGGTTTTAAAATTACCCAATTCTCTATAGCCTAGGCTCTGGTACCAATCTGTCACACCCCCAAAAATGGTTTGCAGCGGAAAGTAATGTCTTTGGGGTGCAACTCAATTGGTATCATAACACAAGTGTAAAGAACGGTTTTCACATCAATCATTTAGAATATATTTGATAAGTCAAAAGTGTTAAATTTACATTATGAAAAGTGGTGCGGAAGTTTGCCCATAAAATAAGTTAAGCGGTCCCAAATGTTTTATCAGAGTCTTCTATGACCATGCCATGCCCTGCCAAAAGCCTCCAGTAGCGTGCTATTGCTTGGTTCCTGAAAATACATGCTAAAGTGTCAACACGAGGTTGGTGAGTTCATAGAGTTTGTTATAAATAAGTTGAAAAGCGTTTAAAGAAAGTTTCCATAGCATAGGCATTGTAAATCCACTCAGTTCCAAGCCCCGTCCATAAGAGACTTGCAACCTGTGTGTTTACAACCCAATGCCAACATAGTATGAGTAAGACATGTGCGTATACGATGTGCGTTCTATAACACTAAAAGACCTTATGCTGCTCACTAGGAGACTTATGTACGGCTACCCCAAGCGTTAGATACTTAGGTCCGTGATATGTTCTGTACGGCTACCCCAAGTGTTTGATACTTAGGTCCGTGATCTGTTCTGTACGGCTACCCCAAGTGTTTGATACTTAGGTCCGTGATCTGTTCTGTACGGCTACCCCAAGTGTTTGATGCTTAGGTCCGTGATATGCTTTCAAGAATAAATCAAATAAGTTTAACACAATCATGTATGTAAGCAAACAGTTTAAGCATGTATCTCCCCCAAAAAGTTCAAAACGTATAAAGAAAGGGGCTATGAAAACTCACCTGATGCGATAGCAACAAAACTAGTAGTGAATATGCTGGAATGAGGCTCGGTCTCTAACCGCGACCTAATGTGAATGATATGATCTAAGGTAAGCAAATGAAATGATTCTACTCATGCAATTACGTATGTTAACGATACCACTCGTTAGTTTTTGAAAATAACGTTTATCGTTGAAAACTACATTTTCGACGTCTCGCTAAGTTATGAAATACTTTTCGTGTAAATATGTTGAAACGATACTCTATGATCCTTGTTTGGTGTTTTATCGGTTAATATATTGTTTTCGTCGCAAAATAACCCTTTTTATAACTTGTGAAATATGACCAAACGGCCTCGCAAAACTAGTCGCAAAATATTGTACGTTAAGAGTTAGGAATAGAACTTGACGTTTTTGAAAACCTTGTAACATGATCTCTCAGCCGTCTCCTTTGAGTTTTGGTCATACGTGACTCGATCAACGGGAAAATAGCTCGCAACATGGTGACTTGGAAGAAAACTGTTTTGCACTTGTAATATATTTGGCTATTAGAAGCTGTCAAAATTATATAAGTTTCGCCGGGTTTTCAAACGTGTATATCTTGGTCGTTATAAGTCGGTTTTCAACGTTCTTTATATCCACGCGATCGTCATAACATGAACTAACATATTCTCAGTGGCTCGGCTCAGCTAGACTACGGCTAACGCCTCGTTCTGTCCCCTGAAGTTCGGCCAACAGCCCGCATTTTCTGAAAATAATAGTTTTGCGTTGCTAACTTTAAAACATCGAATCTCCTTCGTTATAACTCGGTTTTTAGTGATTCAAGCGACCACGTTTTCGTTTTTGAGAGTACTTTCTAAATATGAAAGCTAAAATAACGCCATGTTTACTGATTTTTCCAGAGTTTGAGTTTTTGGACAGCAGGTATGTAAATATGTTAAAAACTCGTTTTCTTGGTTCGCGGCTTGATCAAACAACTACAACACAACTCCACAAATACACGCATCCTACCATACACATTCTTAGGGTGTCATGGGTCCTAAACATCACTAAAAAATAGTGGGCTTCGCGGGGATGTTAATAAAGCATACAGATCTAAGGTTTGAGATAGTTTTAATGAAAAATAAAACGAGTGGTAAACATAACATAGGTTTTGCATGGATAGCTCTTGAAATAAATAGGAAATACATCAATATAAGAACAATGGAAGCATGAAATGATCAAAAATGGTGTTCTTGAGCTTACTTGATGATTGGTGAGCTAGGATGAAAATTAACCACAACCTTGGAGTTTTTATTGAAAAACTCTAACAAGGAAGGTATAAGGGACATGTATAACACTTGAACTTGAAAAATTTACGGATTCCTCTTGTGATCTTGGTGTGGCCGTGAGATGGAGAGGGGAGGGAGAGTGTTTTGCTTTGATTTGCTTAGTTAAAAATGATATGAAATATGTTATGAAATATAAACTAGTTAAGTAAAGTTTAAGCCATTAAGGCCTTTTGGTTTATTAGGCCAACATGGGGGGGGGGGGGGGGGGCGGTAAAGCTTCTCCAAGAAGCTTTAGCATGTGAGATTTTTCCTTAAAACATTTTTAGGATAAGTCTTAGTTAGTTTAGTGTGTAATTTCGGCGTTATCGGGTACCGGGTTAACTGAAAATAAAACGTGACGAATAAAAATAAAATTCGACAAAGTTGTAAAAACTCATAAAATCATGTTACTGATAAGAATCGGGTGTTAAAATAGTGTTCGTGATAAAATATCGCAAACCGATGGGGTTATAAGCCCTAACCGGGAAAATTTTGCAAAAGGTTTCAAAACACCGGGTAAATTAATAATATAAATTTTATATCATTAAAAATAGCATGAAAGTATATTAGGATCATAATCGGGAGCATTTGAGTATAATATTAGTAGTAATGACTGAGTGGTAACGTTTAATGAACATACGTAAATTGAAATGATGCAATCCCGTGCATAGCAAAGACTCGAAAATGCGAATTGTGACAACCTTCCAATCTCGCTACTATGGGTGTTACCTCGAGCTCGTTTTTGATTCTCATTTCTTAGAAGATTATACATTTGAATTGACTTGTTAGTACCATGAGAACTCGACCCCGCCTCTTGATGCATAGTATGGATATGTGAAGAACTTGAGCCATATTTAGTTAAATAAGTTTGAAACATACTTTCAAAAGCACGGTTAAAGCGATTAACTTGTCTAGAAACATAGTTCGGGTCATCAACGGACAAACCCAAATCATAACCAATGTTTTCAATCATAGTGTAACGCCCCGTTCCCGTTTAGACCAAAATTTAAAACTTTTTACGCGGAATCGACTCACTTTAACGGACATCTGCTTACTCTTTTGACCACTGACAAAAATATATAAACTTTTAGCCCTTGAGACTATTTTTAAATGAAACTAGACTCAATTACCTTCGAAACGATAGGTGGCACGACCTATTTCGACTTACGGATTAAAAGATATGATTTTTTGAAAACTGCCAAACCTGGACTGTGGATAGATGCGCCGTATCTCAAAAAGGAGATGCGTCGTATCACCTGATATGCCATATCTCAACAAGGAGATGCACCGTATCTTCTCTGTCCAGCAAATCTAGACAGACCTACTGTCCCAATTTTGCATTTTCGCCAGGCCCGCTCAGAAACCCGACCTCCCGGACTCGAAACTTGACGAAACTTTCCAGAATCCTTTAGTATGTCCAATAGTTTATTTTCATACAAAAACATTTACCGATTAACACCCCGAAGGGGTACTTTTACAAATGAGACAGGTTATGCAAATAACTCGTTTTGACCCATTTTCACAACAACCCACTTATACCACTTCCGTTTCACATCTAACTTGACCAACTTCATTTATTTAACATATCAAACATGTTTCAAGGGTACTTGACCCGTTTACTACTCAAAATGGGTACGTTTACACATAAACCAAACGCCCCTTTAGACTTTACTCAAAAACACATAAAACACACTTTGACCCATCGTTAGACTTCCAAACCGTTACCCGACTTTGATACACATTATACGACTCATAAAAGAGACTCTCGGGGATACAACCATGACTCGAGCTCGGCATTCTACCTAGCTCCTAATGCTTATTATTTCCAATCCACTTCCGTATCCTTAAGCTATAACCCAAGCCTTGCTCTCTTCCAAGCCATAGCATCATATATGAGCCTACAAAACATTGAACACTTAAACCGTAAGCACGAATGCTTAGTAAGTAAAACGGATATAACTTAACATTATACCTCATTCAATACATTACACATTACACAACCATTAATCCAATGACATTGAGCATAACACATACCTTAATCACATAAGCCTTAACCTTTCCTTTCCCTTAATCCACTCATACTAACACATCCTCTAACCTTATAATCTCTTACACATACTACCATTATACTAACAACCATAACTTTAATATATTAGCCACATAACACATAATGCATAGAAATCATTATAACTTTACATTATACCGGTTTACTTACCTCAATCCAAGCTACATAACATCAATACCATCATCATCATTATGGTCTTCCATCCTCATCATCATCATCCATCATAATTAAAACCTACTCACATAATACTCAAATACATAAACAAGGGTTATCAAAACCCATCAAAACATACTCATCTTACTAACCAAATCATCATATGATCATACCCATATCATATGATGATTTCCCACTTTTCTTCTCATCTATAACTTTACTAAAACAAGACAATGAATTACTTACTTGAGATGATCATTACCAAAGGTAGCCATAAACATCAAGACATGATCCTCTTCTTCCTTAAGCCACCATGGCACTTCCTTCCCTCCCTTTTTTCTCTCTAAAGGACCGGCCTTCATCTATCAATAATGAAGAAATTATCTAGAAATTCCTAGATATAACTAGTTAGGTGTGGACTTTGGCCCTTTGACATAATTAGTCCCTCAAGTCTCATTCCTTCTATTTTAACCACAACTAACTTATAACACATAATTAACACTTGGCAACTTAGGTCCTTCTAGTTTATTCATCATATTCCATATCACTACATTAGTCATACTTTGACTGTTGGTTTGGCTACCGGGTTGACTTCCATGTAACTTTGTTGACCAACCAATCACATTAAGTCTTAGCATATTCCATCTAGGGTGAGGTCCCAACACCTGGGGAACGGGTGTTACAATTCTATCCCCCTTATTTAGATTTCGTCCCCGAAATCTGTCGTTCTTTACTATACTACACTAAGTCACATAATTCATCTCATTCCAAACACCTCAACTCTTAGTTATATAGTGCCACGATCTACATGATCTTGCAACTCCATACGCACTAAAACACATCACATGGTCTTAACTCGCATTACATTCCGCTTACTTTTATAATCATACCACTCTTACCTTGTCTATTACACCAAACGAGGCATACTCGCTAAGGTTAGCTATCATTGTAGACCGTTCTATTACCGTTACACCACGTTCTCACTTGCTTTATCCTCTATTCTCATTCTTTGACTACTTGATACTTAAGAAACTCGTGTTATTAGACTATACATAATTTCATTTGGCTAATGCTTTCACGTTCTATTAACATTACTTAATCACTTCTTTTTAAGTTTTTACAATTTTCTCATTTATTCTTCTCCTTTCTTCACGTCATTTTCACTTATCTTACGAGTCTCAAAGTCTACCACATGAAATGGCTTCATAGCATCATACTTTAACATTTATCTTCACATTACACATGATATTCATCATCAACTATTTCCATTACTCATACCTTGCACCATGGCACAATTACGTTTTACAACATTTTGAAACATCATTACAATTCCTTAGTTTCGTCAACTTAGACTTAACACTCAAGCATAGGTTTCTCATAAGTTCTCACTAAAAGGCGTACTCAAATCTTAATCCTCCTATCTTAGTTCTTATAATCTTTTAACTAGCTCTAGACTTTCGCTTTCTACTCTTCTAACCCTACTCGTGCCGTGTCGCAACACATAGCCCACTCGTTTATAATTCCTCATTTACATGGAGAGGCGTCCCAATCGATGTAAATCAGGAAATATAAACTCATGGTTATGTACTCCTGACATAACACTACCACTCCTACTTCCCAATTAGACTTTTATCATTTCATTTTCATTTTATATTTCACTCGTTATTTAACCTTTCCATTTTCTAGCTTGGATCCACTTCACTTTAACATTTCCCCCGAAGGGGTTATTACACATGCCAAGGATGTAGGCAATCTTTGCCGGTGAAGGCAATACATTTTATCCCGAAGGATCTTTAACACATCCCGAAGGATTCTTTATCATTCATTGACTTGATCATCCCGAAGGATACCACCTTTAACATTCATCCCGAAGGATCATTGACATTCATCCCGAAGGATCATTAACATTCATCACTTTACCACTTTCACATTCTAACATCGGATCCAAGCCATTAACATTTTATTCTACACACATTATCTCATCCATTTATTTTAGTAAACGCAAGCGCATAGAGCATATGAGCCTGCTTATTATAAATACACACTTCTATGTGTTTATTATCTTACTTTCTAAGCCCGCTTTAGTCATTTTCACCTCTTACTTTACTCTTTTAGTCCACCCGACTCTTTCCACTTTTAGACCTTGCATAGGTTAGCTTACATTCATTCATTAGTACCATTCGTTCTTCTTGCACGTTTTAGTTATCTTACGCATTTTCTGCGTCTTTATACCTTTCACACTAGCTTACGTTCTTTAACCCGCGTTAATCATTTCCACCCCTTTTACATTACACGTTAGTCTACTCAACTCTTTTACTTATAGACTTTACACATATCATCAATTGTAACACTTGCATTCGTTATTAATAATTACCGCTAATCGCCTTAGCCGTAATATAATGATTTTAAGACGATACCTTAACCTCATGCATACTCGTCTCGTTCTCTCTTACATTTTTGACTCATCGCGTTCTTATTCTCATAATCTTATCTGACTTCTTAAATTATTTATGTATTCAAGAGATATTGTTCTATCTCGCCCTTTTACATATCTACCCTTCATGGGTCATTATCTATAACATGCTTATTCGCGTCACCTTTTCTTCGTACACTTTCCATCACATAAGTTCGTTACGTTTACCACACCAAATTTTTATTACATTTTGGCTTTCTTACTTAGCTCATCTCATTACTTATCTATGCATTTAGAAAAATGCCATTCTTGGTCATTATTCACATATCCTTTTGCGTAAATCCCGTTTTATAACTTTTAGTTTACTAGACATTTATTAATCAATACGCCAAGTTGTTCTTACTTTCATTACATCTCACCATAACATTGTTATCATTACTATACATTCATGCACATGCTCAATCCTCCTACCTACTCATCTCATTCTCATTTAAATTTTTTTTAGTTTATCGCATCTAGCCTTTAGTATTTAAACTTTTCGTTTAGTTTCCATCTTTTATATACCAACCCTTTTTATCACAACTTCACGTTAAAACTTAACCTCAAGTACCTTACCTTACCGTTACCCCATCTCTATACCACTTTAACATTAGCCTTTAGTCGTTAAATATAATAAGACCACATGTTGGTCACATTTTATGACATCATTCCCCGTCCTCATTCTTTAATCTTCAAGTCTTTAAACACTTACTCATTAATTTGCTAGTTTCGTCTTGTCTTTTCACACTTTACCTTAGTATGCTTAATATCATTACGATTTACACTTAAAATGTCATTGTTTAATCATATTCGTTTTCCTTATGTCAGCAACCCTTAACAATCAGAGTGTTAATTTCCTCTTATCATTACACATTATTATTTAGTACACTTCTCGCCATCACGTTTCATTATTTATGCGTTAACACCTTAAGTTACTTATTGATCCCACCTCTAATACCACTTATCGTTCCTATTCATATCCCATTACCGTTACTTTAACATGTATTCATATAATCATGATGTAATCACCGAAACTAATCAAAGTGCTCGGTAAACAATTCGCTACGTGCCATTATCAATCAATCGCTTCCACTTTACTAATTCTACGTTCACTTCTTATTCATTGCTCAAGTATTTCTTAGACTACACCTTTTCGTATTCTTTTCCCCTTGGTTTATGCATTTTTAGTTACTCGCCCATTACCTTTCATTACTCGACACCATCTTAGTAATGTTCATCTTTTTCATACCCTCGCACATTTGAATATATATATATTATATTTCATCCGGGTTGTCACATTACACTTATCGTTTTCTTGTTAGCTTCACAGTATTCTCTTACTCCATTTTACACATGTTCATTCTTTTAATGTTGCCTATTTCAATCCCAATTGACTCACTTAAATCTTGACATGACTTGTCCCAACGTTTAACATGAATCATTTTCTAGACCATACATTGGTCTTACATTATAATTTAAAACTCGTTCATCTATCCCATTTATAACACTCATATCACAACAAGAATTTTAGGCGTGACTCATTTAATTCAAGTTCCCTTGTAGTACATACTTATCTCATTCATACTTTTAACCCACATTCGATCATTCTTTCCATAAGAGATAAACGTCACTAAACGTTTACACTTCGTTAATCTATTCTCAATTTATGATTTAGAACATCTGAACACGTCTATGACATACCATTTGTCTATTATCGTTAAGGTACTTACTTCTTTACTTTAGCAATCGATGCAATAGCTACTTTAGGTATCATTCATTACTCGTACGTCTCTTTAATATTTTGCAATTTCTTATTTCGACAATTCGCTTTACTCAACATCTAAGTCTTTGCCATGAACACATTCTCATATAACTTCTTATGCCCACCTATAATTTCTCACTAGTACGACATTCTATTCTCGTCTTTCTATAGCAAGCATACTACTTATACTTTCTATACACATTCTTTATTACTTCTATAGTGTGCATTCACATAATCACATAATAATTACTGACACAACCCAAGGTGCACGGTAATCCTATCATTTACACATCAAGTCCTTCACCACCTAGATTACATAAAACATATTCATAAATCCCCATCATTAAACTCGTATAGCAAGCACATAATCCATTTCATAATTCAACATTCAAATCCTATAACTTTCACAATATTAGCCGGCGTTACTTAAACTTAAGCTCAACACGTCTACGAGTGGTTTAAGTCTAGGCAATCCTAAAGAGAACCTAATTCACTTAAACCGAAGCTCTGATACCAAGTTGTAACGCCCCGTGCCCGTTTAGACCAAAATTTAAAACTTTTTACGCGGAATCGACTCACTTTAACGGACATCTGCTTACTCTTTTGACCACTGACAAAGATCTATAAACTTGTAGCCCTTGAGACTATTTTTAAATGAAACTAGACTCAATTACCTTCGAAACGATAGGTGGCACGACCTATTTCGACTTACGGATTAAAAGATATGATTTTTTGAAAACTGCCAAACCTGGACTGTGGATAGATGCGCCGTATCTCAAAAAGGAGATGCGCCGTATCACCTGATACGCCATATCTCAACAAGGAGATGCGCCGTATCTTCTCTGTCCAGCAAATCTGGACAGACCTACTGTCCCAATTTTGCATTTTCGCCAGGCCCGCTCAGAAACCCGACCTCCCGGACTCGAAACTTGACGAAACTTTCCAGAATCCTTTAGTATGTCCAATAGTTTATTTTCATACAAAAACATTTACCGATTAACACCCCGAAGGGGTACTTTTACAAATGAGACGGGTTATGCAAATAACCCGTTTTGACCCATTTTCACAACAAACCACTTATACCACTTCCGTTTCACATCTAACTTGACCAACTTCATTTATTTAACATATCAAACATGTTTCAAGGGTACTTGACCCGTTTACTACTCAAAATGGGTACGTTTACACATAAACCAAACGCCCCTTTAGACTTTACTCCAAACCGTTACCCGACTTTGACACACATTATACGACTCATAAAAGAGACTCTCGGGGATACAACCATGACTCGAGCTCGGCATTCTACCTAGCTCCTAATGCTTATTATTTCCAATCCACTTCCGTATCCTTAAGCTATAACCCAAGCCTTGCTCTCTTCCAAGCCATAGCATCATATATGAGCCTACAAAACATTGAACACTTAAACCGTAAGCACGAATGCTTAGTAAGTAAAACGGATATAACTTAACATTATACCTCATTCAATACATTACACATTACACAACCATTAATCCAATGACATTGAGCATAACACATACCTTAACCACATAAGCCTTAACCTTTCCTTTCCCTTAATCCATTCATACTAACACATCCTATAACCTTATAATCTCTTACACATACTACCATTATACTAACAACCATAACTTTAATATATTAGCCACATAACACATAATGCATAGAAATCATTATAACTTTACATTATACCGGTTTACTTACCTCAATCCAAGCTACATAACATCAATACCATCATCATCATTATGGTCTTCCATCCTCATCATCATCATCCATCATAATTAAAACCTACTCACATAATACTCAAATACATAAACAAGGGTTATCAAAACCCATCAAAACATACTCATCTTACTAACCAAATCATCATATGATCATACCCATATCATATGATGATTTCCCACTTTTCTTCTCATCTATAACTTTACTAAAACAAGACAATGAATTACTTACTTGAGATGATCATTACCAAAGGTAGCCATAAACATCAAGACATGATCCTCTTCTTCCTTAAGCCACCATGGCACTTCCTTCCCTCCCTTTTTCTCTCTAAAGGACCGGCCTTCATCTATCAATAATGAAGAAATTATCTAGAAATTCCTAGATATAACTAGTTAGGTGTGGACTTTGGCCATTTGGCAAGATTGGCCCCTCAAGTCCCATTCTTTCTATTTTGGCCACAACTAACTTATAACACATAATTAACACTTGGCAACTTAGGTCCTTCTAGTGTATACATCATATTTTATATCACTACATTAGTCATACTTTGACTGTTGGTTTGGCTACCGGGTTGACTTTCATGTAACTTTGTTGACCAACGAATCACATTAAGTCTTAGCATATTCCATCTAGGGTGAGGTCCCAACACCTGGGGAACGGGTGTTACACATAGTTTCAACACCGGTTCGGTTTAGAATCGGGTTCAAAGCGGCATCACAAGTTATAACGCAAGGCAATTCTTCAAAATATTTTTTAAACTTTAATTTCATCGATTTCACCATATTTCTAAATAAATCACTTTTCAACTCAACCTCCTCTAACTTTGAAGCCATTAAAAAAAGTTGGTTTAAAACTAAACAACTTGTAGGATAGTAAACCCCCGACAACAAAGTAATAGCATTTTTAAAATCTTCAAGCATTTCCGTAATAAGTTCTATAGTATCCCAACAATCCGCGGGATAAGGGTCAACCAAATTTTTCGTGCAAGTTGTTCATGAAGCACTTTTAAAGTAACTTTTTGTCGTAAAGCACTTTCATACATGTTGTGTGTGGAATTCCATCGGGTAGGACAATCCCAATTTGGACCTAAACAAAGAGAATCTGTTCTAGCACAAAACTTGATATAGTTATGATATCATCTATTGCTAGTACTAAAAATATCTCTCAACATATTTTTAAAAGCAGTTTTTGTTGACTCGATAACATTTAACCCGTCTTGCACGACCAAATTAATAATATGCGCTACACATCGACTATGAAAAAAGTCACCATTGCAAATTGGTTTGTATTTTAGTTTTAATAACTCAATCGCATTGGTATGTTCGACGCATTATCGAAAGATATAGAAAATTTTTTTTCTTGTAAATTATATGTTTGGATAATCCAATCTAAAATAAGATAAAGATTTTGGCCGGAATGTGGGTATCCAAACAATTGAAACGCAATCGTACGCTTCATCATTACCCACGTTTTGGGATTTACCCAATGCGCGGTAACACAAAGATACGCATCCGGTGAACCGGATGGAGCCGTCCAAACATCACTAGTTAAATTTACACCGGTTTCTAACGCTTGAAATCCTAAATCATTTCGTCTTTAGCCATTTTCCACATTTTCATACAATCACGTCTAAGGGTCATTCGACTTACATGAGTATATCGAGGTTGAAGCGTTTCTTGGATAAGCGCGGTCATTCGCTTATTGTCGAAGTGGTCAAAAGGCAAAGTTTCTTGAATCACAAATTTCGCCATCCTATCCCGAACCCGATCCGCCTCATATACAAACAAAGATCCATCAACCCCCATTGTAGTTTGACTAGAACCTATCGCCGCCGCTTTAACAACGGGACAACTTTTATTCATATGATTTTTCAACGTACTATTCGAGTTACTAGCGAGAAAATTCTCGCATTTCCTACATCTCGCTCTTCTCGAGTTGTCCGACATCAAACACAAATCGAAGTTTACCCAAATTTCCTGGTTTCTAGTCGTAGGTAGGATAGAAGCCACCGTGAGATTGGTTGAAGAACCGCCAACGGAAGATTCAGTTTGAGATTTCCCGGATGCCATTTTTTTAAAGTATTTTTGTATTTTTTGAAAGTTTTTTTGTGTTTTTTGAAAGTGTAATTTAACATGAACACTTAACATACTTATATACTACAATTCATAATTCAAAAGCTGATTTTTACTCACAATAAATGCATGACAAAAGATGACTTCAGCCTATTTTTGACTCACAATAAATACATGTGATGTATGACAAAAGCTGAAATATACTCATATAGTGATCCAAACTTAAATGCATGCCAAAAGCTAAATCTGAACACAAATAGGCTGAAAATCAAAAAAGTTGTCCATATAGCATATTTGAAAATAGAGGTGTTAATAAATGCACTTAAAAAGAGGTGTCCAAATTGGTTCAAACACTATAGTGATTAGTGTTTTATTTTAGTTTTTATTGTTACCGCTTACCATTATATTTCTTTAGATATGTTGTACTTCTCATTGTTATCTTTTGCCAGAATACAAAACAATTACATAAAAGAAAATATTTATTTCAATGAACAATTGATCTTTTCACACAGTGTGATACTTATTTTGTTAATTTGTTTTGTGAACATACCATTCTTCTATTCGGAAAAAGGATTATCTGTCAATGCAGTTATATATGTGGCAGGCATTTACGAATTAGCTACATACCGCTTAAATTTGCTGTAGACATTTATGATATGGTTGCAACTTATACTCCTTAAATGTCACTATAGGACTATCATAAAAGGTTGTAAGTATCACTGTAGATGATAAGATAGAAATGAGTTAATGGAGATGAGACAGCGATAACACAAGCATGTACTGGTTTTCCCACCCGGTTACATAAACTGGTTTTCCCACCCGGTTTGGTTTTAATCGGTTTTCAAACCGGTGAAGCAAAAAAAGATATAACCGGTTCCCACCGGCCGGTTCGGTTCTTCTTTAACCGGTTATCAAAAAACCAGTTCTTCTCTTAACTGGTTTCGGTTTTTTCTTCCGGTTCGGTTCGTAAACCGGTTTATAAACCGGAAATTTGTGATAGGAACATGAGTGAATGGTGGATATTGGATAATGCAATAAAAAAAGGTCTCAGTTACACAATCATTAGTGATGCCTTTAATAAAAAAAAATACCGAGTTACACAATCTTGGTATATACTTATCACTTTTCAATCTCTCGTTAAAGGTGATGCCTTTTAATACGATTGCATATTGTAGTAGCACTTTAAGATTCGAGTTAAATAAGGTATAAGTTTTTTTTTTTTTTTTTTTTTTTTCTAAATTCGACTTGGATACAAGTTAGAGATGTACATGTGTTAATACCATTGGATATGAAGTGTGAGCGTCTATATCTCACATTCCTCTTATTTCATTATGACATAATTAGATATTATTGTTGTATATTCGAACATGATGCGGTTAACCAAACAACAATCAACATATATTAAAACAACTAACAAGTTATCCGCGTATGCCAATGACAAAAACTTTATGCTCTCTACCCGGAATTGATTTTAGATAAGAATAACATTACATGCTACCTAGTTAAATTCTTATATAAAGCATACATCAAAAGGTTAGCAGTTCGGTTTTAATGTGAAACTAGTTCTATCTCTAACATATCATAAACCATAGTACCATACCAAATCTTTGGCCTAATGATTCAAGCCTAGCTAATTCACTTTCCTCAAAAAACGCTAATGCGTTCAAGGGAAGAAATAAAATAAAATCAAGTTTACACCAAGTTAAATAATCGAACAAAAATATTATAACACATGTAATGAGGCCTCTCCTCACGCGTCAACAATGTGTTATAAAAGGGTGTTTGTCATGCATAAGGAACAATTTTTGCCTACTAGTGAGAATCCTCACCGATTGAGGGCAAATATTTTGTTTATAATGTGTATTTACTTTTGTATGTGCACATTTAATTGTATCAGAGTATTCATAATGGTCACACTACTTCACATTTCACCCTAACTTACTTTCACTTTTTACACTCAATGGTCACCACTCACTTATCTTTCATTAAGATACCTACTTTATACCAACATATCTCACTAAATAACCCACACACACTCACATATCAAATAATTAATAATAAAAACATTTAAAGGGGGCCAACTTGCACATTTTCCTATTTGGTGAGCACCCCACCATTCGTCTCTATTTTGTTGCTCCGTCACGCGTTAGTGATGCTTGACCCAGTGGTGTTATGCATGAGAAATGCATCTCACGATTCCCTCACTCCCTCCGCGGGAGTAGTCTTACAGTTTTATAGTAATTAGTGTTTGATTGATTGATTATTAAGGATATAAATGATGAGT
The DNA here is from genome assembly GCA_021014915.2 of Artemisia tridentata subsp. tridentata. NCBI lineage: Eukaryota > Viridiplantae > Streptophyta > Magnoliopsida > Asterales > Asteraceae > Artemisia > Artemisia tridentata. Next base: position 345,569,766 of record CP139505.1, on the reverse strand, counting down.
GGGTAGAAGAATATAATATAATGCTGATGTAAAAATAAACTTTGAAGTTAATAAAGTTAATGACTGCACACAATCTAAAAACAACAACTTATTTTAAACTGACATTATCAACTTATATTTATATCACACACTCATCACACTTAACAAAACACACTACTTCTTAACCATTAGTGTTTTAAAATGCAGATCGAACTGGTTCGTTCGCTCAGTTGAACCAGACAATATAGATGAGTATCAACCAGTTAAACCGATTGGATCGGGGAAAACCAAATTAAAACAAGAACCATTTGAAAACCCGATTTAAAAACCATGCTAACCATCACTATCTCTTGTCATGAAAGGATTCTAAAGTTGAAATTAAAAGTCCATAAAAATATAAATCACAAAAGTATGAAAAAGAGAAAGAAAAAAACAAAAAAAAAACAAAATAGGTGGTAAAAAATATCTTGTGCCGTCTATAGAGACAAAAAATAGGGTAAAAAGGCCAAAAAAAAATTCAAAAACCCACACTTCCTTGTGTAAAAAGCAAAATTTGACCCTTGTTTACCGTTTCTACCATTCATCTACCTCCCACTCTATATAAACACACTCACCACTCTCGCCATTTCCACACACACTATTTACACCTCCAAAAACACACACACACATAAAACCTTTCTTTCTCTCTCCAAAATAAAAACCCAAAAAAAAAACATAAATGTCTGGTGACGGTGGTCAAACCACTGCACCTCCGCCGGTCAACGCTCCGGTGAAAGAGCTCGAGAAGCTGTCATTGGTGACGCCGGCGCTGCCTTTGATGGTGTCGTTGGTGACTGCCAAACCTACCACTCATCTCATGATGGTGATTGCCAAATCTACCACACAAACATACAACATAATGATAACAATACACTCACACACACAATAAAAGTGATCATCGCATTTGGTGAAACAAACCACCACACTATTTACACCAATCGTAATGGATGCTCGACCCACACGTTGGTCTTAAACGCGAACGCGCCCCCTATGCATGGTCCATTGAACGTGTCCCCCACCCAAAAAGATGAAGGGTTGGTCGCCCAAGCGACTGAGTGATTTGTAGAGAAAAATGAAGGGTTGCGTGCGAGTGCATATTTTTAAATTGGTTTTGTGGAGTATTTTTGTGTTACTTGAGGTATATTTTTTATTGGTAATCGTGGTTTCCAAATTACACAGAGTTTATATAAAACACACACATACACTTAACAATTAACACACTCTACAAAACACACAGTAAAAACACAAACTACAAAAACACACACTAAAAGGTGTAAAAAACACACAGTAAACGGAAACTATAAATACAAAAAAAAGTAAAGAAGAAGACATACATCATATTTTAATACCCTCATTTGCTATTATTAACTTCCAAAACACACACACAATAAAAATAAACTACAAAACACACGTTAAACAAAACAGAGTAAATTCCATTTTTATAAAATTTACTCTGTTTTGTTTAATGTGTGTTTTGTAGTTTATTTTTACTGTGTGTTTGTTTTAGAAGTTAATAATAGCAAATGAGGGTTTTAAAATATGATGTATGTCTTCTTCTTTACTTTTTTTTTTGTATTTATAGTTTCCGTTTATTGTGTGTTTTTTACACCTTTTAGTATGTGTTTTTGTAGTTTGTGTTTCTACTGTGTGTTTTGAAGAGTGTGTTAATTATTTGGGTTTAAAACATTTTTATAAAATTTACTCTTTTTTTTACCGTGTGTCTTGTAGTTTATGTTTTATTCGGTGTGTTTTTGTTTTGGAAGTGAATACTAATAAATGAGGGTTTTAAAGTATCTTTTGTAAATTCGTTATGTGTCACAACGGATGTTTATGAGGGTTTAAAAAAAAAAAAAAAAAAGTTCTAGAGTATGTGTTTTTTTGGAAACTAATAAATGAGGGTTTTACAATTTTTTAAAATTTATTTTTCAAAAATTTCATTTCAAAACAGTGTATATGTGTCTTATTTAGTGTGTGTTTTTGTATGTGAGGGTTTTAGATATTATTTTTGTAAAAATTGAAGCAAAAAATGATGTTAAATGGGAGGGTAATATTGTTTTTTGTCTTTAATTTCTATTTGAAGATGTGTTTTGTGCTTGTTAAATGTGTGTTATATGGACTGCTTATTGTGAGGCTTTTGATGTTATTTTGCAAAATTTTAACCAAATAATACTTTTTCAAAAGGGGATTTGGGTTTCCTTCCAGCTCTGTATTTAAAAAGATTTTAAGCTACTCTGTATAAAACTCTGTTTTGTCGTTTTTAAAGTATGAAGCAAATAATGTCATTGTGTTGGTTTTCAATGTATATGATTAATTTCGACTCAGGACATGTATGTTGAGTTTTGTTTATTTTGATAACTTGAGATTGCTTAGTAAATAATCTAATAGGTCTTCTGTGGTTTTTCAAAAGGGGTTTTAAGTTGTATTTATATTTGTCTGTTATAAGTATGTTGTGTTTCATGTTACGTGATTCTCAAATATCTAAGTGTGATAAGATTGAAAATTGTTTGTATTAATGAGTGAATTTGGAAAGTGTCTATAGTGGTTATGCAAATGTACATGTTAGGTGAAATACTATGCGATAAGTGGAGTGATTTTGATTGAGTAATAGTGATTTGAAATGTTGATCAAAGGATATGCAGATGTGATTTTTGTAAAATGATTATCTAATTATCGTTTCATTTCTTGATGAATATTATGATGTTACATAACTGATTTTGTGTAGTGACTTATAGTCTATATGGTGTTTGTGCATTGATTATATGTATGCTGAGTTTTGTTCGTTATGATAACCTGATTTCGCTTGTTAAAGTATTATGTAATTGGTTTTCAAAAAAGAGCTCAAGCTGTTTTGAAAATTGTTATGTGATAGTGATGGTCATATGCAGTTAAAGGACTAAAATATTGGGATTTCATAAAACAAATATATGATTTGGCTAGATGTGGACATAAACGAACCTGTATTGTTTACAGAGTTCTGTTTTTTTATGTTTATGAAATGATATATGCGGCTCATAATGGAATTTCCATGTGTTAGGTGACAATTGCTCCGGAGGTAACCTCCAAGACCAATAGCCGAGACAATATGAAGTTTCTTAGTGATTCATATGGTGCTTCCCACTTGGGTAATGTGCTGCTAGCGTACGATGGAAAGAGTATTGATTGTTAACCTAAACTTTGGGTTAAATGGGTCAAATTAGAAAGTCAAGTATGTATTATGTAAATAGGTAGTTAGAGTCGGTTATCGACAGTTGGAGTCAGTTATTAGAATAGGTGCTGTTTCATGAACAGACGCAATGTTTCATGAACAGACACACCATTTCAGAGTGTCGATTCAATAAGTATATATAGGGTCGAAGTGTCTGTAAAATTCTTATGAACAATATTAGCAAGTATCAATAAAATAGCAAGTTTATAGTACCTGTGATTTTTTTGTTCATCATAGCAAGATTATTTCCAACAATTGGTATCAAGAGCAAGGTCGATTCCGGGAATTAACCGCAAGAACGAAAGAAAGAAGCGGGTGTGATTCATTCTTCATCATCCGCAACCAGAAATTCAGAAAGCCACCATCCCCGAAAAAACGAACGAAACACCACCACAAAACCGTCATCTAATCAGAAATCTTAGGCGGATCTGGGTAATTTTGATCGATTGAAGGAAGGAGAAATAAGAAAGCTTCGTGATTTTGTCCTAATTGCGTGTAGAAGGAATCTGTTTTTTGGTGTTTTGGGTGTCGATAAGAACCAGAAAGGAGGCACTCCATTTTTTGTGAAGAAAGAAGATAAGGAGTGATTGGTTCTAAGCAAAAGTCAAAGAAGGTTGGGATACCGAGAGAAAAAGAAAGCAAGAAAGAGATACTGATAAGTCTCATTTATTTCACTTTAATTTCATATTTTAGTTTATTGGAATTTTAGTAATATAAAGGTGTCTATTGTTTAATTAAATTAAGTTTTGTGCATAAACAAAAGATTTATTTGGGGATTAGTCATTTTAGAGATTTCTAATCGATAGGATTAATCGAGAAAAGTAAGAAATCAAGAAAGTAAGATTAAGTTTTGTATATTTTTTATTTTTTATTTTAAGTAACAAAATCATTCTTTTAAATTAGAAAATACAAAACTAGAAGTAAGAAATTCCTTGTATTGATTGGAGAAAGTAGAACCGTGTGGTTTAATTAGCAAGTGAAAGAAAGAAAGAAAAAACCACATCTTATAGTAAGATAAACCGAACCATTTTGGTTCATAGCAAGTTAACCCGAACCCTTGTGGTTCATAGCAAGTTAAACCGAATCCTTAGGTTCATAGCAAGTTCCGAGCCTTAAGATTCAAATAGCAAGTAGAACCCTTGATTCAAACAAGCAAGCAAGTAGGATCATCGTGGTTCATTATTAGCAAGAAACTAGGTAGCAAGTAGCCTAGATAGCAAGAAAGTGGGTAGCAAGTAGCCCATATAGCAAGTTTATTGGGTAGCAAGTAGCCCAAACAGCAAGGAATTTGATCATAAGATCAAGAGCAAGAAGTTAGAATCAATTTTGATTCTAAGCAAGCAAGTAAGAGAAACCTTCGTGTTTCAAAACAAGTAAGCAACCAATCGTACGATCACAAGTAAGTAAGAAAGAAAGCAAGTAAGAAAGAAACAAAGCATGAAGATAGGAGGATCATCTACACCAACTCGAGAGCAAAACATACCACTTCAATGCCCCAAATTGACAGATACAAATTATACAACTTGGGCACCGATGATGGAAACAATATTAAAGCTGTATGGACTTTGGGAAGTGATTGACGCAAAAGAGGCAACAGATGGCAAGGAAGGAGCAGATGGCAAGAAAGAGACATCAATAGATGAGAAGGCAGAAAATACAGCGAAAGGAATGATATTCCAAACATTACCACAAGACATGTTAATGCAAGTTGCACAATACACCACTGCAAAGGAAGTATGGAACTCAATCAAAGTTAAACATTTTGGAGCCGATTTAGTTCAGAAAGCACGTTTGCAGACCTTGAGGAGCGAGTTGGAAACATTAAAGATGAAACCGGGTGAAAGTGCAAGTGAGTTTGTAGGAAAGTTAAGTAGCATACAAGCCAAGTTTAAAAGCCTTGGAGGTACTCTAAAGGATAAAGTACTCGTGAGGAAACTACTTAACTCGGTACCAAAGAAGTTTCTACCGATCGTGGCGTCTATTGAACAATATCAAGAGATTGATACAATGCAATTTGAAGAAGCCGTAGGAAGAATAACAACTTTTGAAGAACGACTCAAAAGTCAAGACGAACCAGAAGACAATTATCAAAACGAACTTCTATTGGCAAATTCAAATAATCAAGGAGGTGGTAGAGGACATGGAAGAAACTTCACCAAAAACAAGAGTAGCTATGGAAAAGGTACTAGTCATGGAAGCATAGACAAAAGCAAGCTTAGGTGTTATGAATGTGGTGAGCATGGACATTTCGCGAAGGAATGCACCAAATGGAAGAAGAAAGACAAGGAGGATCAAGCACATTTCATTTATGAAACTGACGAAGAACCAACATTGCTGTAAAGCAAGTCAAAGCAAGTTGAAGACCTACCTTAAACCAAAGTTTAGTTTAAGGGGGAGTATTGATTGTTAACCTAAACTTTGGGTTAAATGGGTCAAATTAGAAAGTCAAGTATGTATTATGTAAATAGGTAGTTAGAGTCGGTTATCGACAGTTGGAGTCAGTTATTGGAATAGGTGCTGTTTCATGAACAGACGCAATGTTTCATGAACAGACACACCGTTTCAAAGTGTCGATTCAATAAGTATATATAGGGTCGAAGTGTCTGTAAAATTCTTATGAACAATATTAGCAAGTATCAATAAAATAGCAATTTTATAGTACCTGTGGTTTTTTTTGTTCATCATAGCAAGATTATTTCCAACAAAGAAGAGTGCATTTGCTGCTGGGCCTTCACCGTTTGATTCAAAAGAGTTTGTTGTTAAGCTCGCTGAACAGAATAGGTACACTTTATTTTTCACTATCTTGTGTTTAATAATTATGTTTTCAAATATGTTTTCGTTTGTAATTTTTGGTTTTGTATTTTAGGCGGGAGCGTGAGTTTAAAGTAACCATCAAGTTTGCTGCAAGAAAAGAGCTAGACCATTTGAGGCAATTTTTGGTTAGGAGACAAGAAGATAATCCCCAGGAGACTACCCAAGCTCTCGATATGGTTTTACGAGAGTCTGCTTCTAAAGAGTAATCAACATATATTTGTTTAAATTTCAGTAGTTTTTTTCTGTGTCAATGATTGCATTTTGAATGCAATGATTCTAACCATTTCTCATTACTTGCAGCCGTGAGATAGTCGGAAGATCTTTGTTCCACACTGATTTTGAAAGAGGGCCTCTTGGTGATGGGATCGAGTACTGGAAAGGTTTTTATCAGAGCCTTCGACCCACACAAATGGGACTGTCACTAAATATTGGTGTGTTTTTTCGACTTTTGTGCTTGCATATTTCTGTTCATTGACTAGCATTGTTTAGTTTGTTGATAATCTGCTTATATAAATATCTTATGTTGCAGATATGTCGGCGAGGGCTTTTTATGAGCCTAAGTTGTTATCGGAGTTTGTTGCTGAGTTCCTGGGAACAGACATGTCAAGACCTCTGTCTGACCAAGAAAGGATCAAGGTTATGATGACTACAGTTTGTATATTCCTTTTGTTATTTACATGGATGGAAAAAAGATTACAGGTTCTTATCTGGTACTTTCTAACTCTCAGGTGAAGAGAGCTCCCAAAGGAGTTAGGGTGGAGGTTCGCCGTCAGGATTACAAAAGACGGTATAAGGTTCAAGGTTTAACTGCTCAACCGATTAGCCAGCTGAAGTAAGTTTGTTTTGCTTATAGTGTAACTTTTTACTTTTACTGTTTGAAAGCAATGAATCATTCAGAATTACTTTTTACTATAGGGGATTGAAAGTAGACTTTGAACTTTGTCGGCAATTAAAATTCAGAATTACATTTTGATTTGCTTGTACACAGTTTAAGTTTAATAATTTAAAAGAAAAATATGGAAGAGTTTTGTTTAGGAAACAATACGTTAGAGAAATTATTTGGTTGCTCTTATATTGTTTTTTATGTTAGAGTACTTCTTGTACTATGTGATCCTCTTCTTTATATTCGGCTAATCGTTTTTCTTGTTAATTTTTTTAGTTTTATCGATGAGACGGGAGCCACCAAAACTGTAGTTCAGTACTTCCGAGAGAAATACAATGTTCAGCTGCGTTTTCCGGCTCTTCCCGCTGTTCAAGCTGGCACAGACGCAAAGCCTACTTATCTTCCAATGGAGGTCTGCTCCTTTATACTTTTGTTGTTTAAAAACTTCTTTAATCTCTTATACTTGCTGAAATTTTAAAGAAAACACTATACTTAACAAACATGAACTATTCTGAGTATTGTATTTGTAGAATTGAGGTAAACAATTATCATTTCTTTGGAAATTTTTAAGAAGGATGTTTATTTTGAAAGCAAAAGCTGAATACGATAATTAAAATCTATTTTCAAGTCTGCTGCTTTACGCATTTGTTGATCGAAAAACATCTTATATCTGAATTAGTACATTGTCTTATAATTTTTAAGAAAGTTAAAAAATCTGACAAAATGTTATTGGGCTAGCCGAATTCGACCTGTTTGAAATCGTAATGATACTGCCCCATATGGACTGACCACTTTGACGCATAACATGACCCGTATTCAGGATGTTCTTAAAAGTTTAATTTCTTTATTATTGTACAGGTCGTTGCTTGCTTCTATGGACTGGCCTCAAGTAACAAAGTACAAGGCCCTCGTATCTGCACAGCCATATGGGACTGTCACCCAATATTGGTGTGTTTCTCGACTTTTGTTCTTGTATATTTCTGTTCATTGACTAGCATTGTTTAGTTTGTTGATAATCTGCTTATATAAATATCTTATGTTGCAGATATGTCGGCGAGGGCTTTTTATGAGCCGAAGCTGTTATCTACGTTTGTTGGTGAGTTCCTGGGAACAGACATGTCAAGACCTCTGTCTGACCAAGAAAGGATCAAGGTAACTGTTTGTCACTCCTTTGAATTTATCATTAACTGTTTGTTATTTACATGGACGGAAAAAAGATCATAGGTTCTTATATGGTTTCTCTAACTCTCAGGTGAAGAGAGCTCTCAAAGGAGTTAGGGTGGAGGTTCGCCGTCAGGATTGTTGGAATTTAAATATCTTGACATTCAAATAAATAAATAAACATCAAAGCACGTAATAGCGGAAGCAGGATCGAATATTTAACATGTATAAAGTATTACCGAATATTAAATAGGAACGTACCATTATGATCCTAGCAAGAACAAGGATCAAATCTTCTTTCTCCTTCACTTGAACAATCAAACGGATTAACGTGGAACCCCTTACCTTTTTGTTCCACAATCCAAGATTAATTACTAAAGTAAGTAATATCCGAGTTCTCGAACACACGTACTATTACTCGATCAAAGGTTGATGCTAGTGAATGAACACAATTATTAAACCAAAACTATTTTGTTTAATAAACCTTGAATCTATTATTCAAGAAGGAAGTAAACAATAATCATTCTTTTACATACTATACAATACATATGTCAAGAATAGGTACCATGTGATATAATTAATATAAATAGTGTACAATGCATATCAAGAGTATATCAAAGACACTGTACGATCAACTATATTCAGGGAATAAAGTCGATTAGACTTTTGGGTTTTATTCTTGTCGACTTTTTGGTTATTTTTTGTGTCATCTTTTTTTTAGCTAATGAGGGTGTATATATAGCCTCCAAACTTGTTCTCCAAGTTTGAGTCTAATACCTCCTCAAGTTTCAAAACTCGACACTTAACCCCCTCCTTTATTTACTAACAGTCATTAGTCAATTCCGTTAATTACTTTAATGTCCGTTAGTTATATTTCGTGTCCAAATAATTAAAATATATAACGGTTATATATATTAATTATTCCTTTGATCATTCATACGTAAAGTGTGCAATCCCTCAGTCCCGGGTTCGATTCTAGTCATACACGATTTAATATTTTTCCAAAACTCTAACAGCTCCCACTTGGAAATCTATTAAAAGTGTAATTGACATTGGTTAGCGTCTAGCAACACGCCAATGCCCCTAGTACAACTCGGGTGGTGGTCTCCTGGAAAAACCACTTGATGATTAATCATCATACTTATCCTTTTGTTTCTAATACTACATTAATAAAGATATGGATCTAAGTCATTCTTTATTAATAATTCTGTTTCTCGTTGTTTTCGATTGAGCAAGATTACCAAATCTTCTGAACATATTCAGGGGAGATCTTGGGTGCGGCCGCACAAACATCTTGTCAACCCTACGAGGGGCCCAACAGTATTAAACTCCAAACAATTTGAAGGAACAAATTCTATCTTGACTACGAGCATAACACATGCACTTCGCAACGCTTCCCAAAAAAATCCGTATAGCTACCAGTTACGTATAGCGTTAAATTGAATCAAAGAAATGCACTACATGCATGACAGTTATCTAGCATCTCAAGTCTGAGGATACTATATACTCATGATTTACTTGATGACAAGATCCATAAAGTAAACTCATGTGGCGGGATTAAGTCCTATATTCAAACAATTTGAATATCATGTGAAATTGGCATGACAACGCATCAATATACTTTCAAGTATATTATACCAATACTCAGATTTACCTTAATTTAATGATATTCCCATATCATTAACTGGCAACGGACAATTTAGAATATATAAATATATTCAAGGATATAAACATGCAAATATAGGATATATTATTAAGAAAATGATAAATAAACATAACCATTATTTTATTTCATTAAAATAATAACTGTTCAATAACATCCCATTATCCAAACACTAAAATAGATCAATGCATGATAATTTTAATTAATGAATTATGCCTCAAGTCATGTCAAACATACTTGTTCACAAAGCATAAATCAACTAATTTTGATCTATGGGAATTTTGAGAATACTTATTTCAAGAATTCAATTAATGAAGTTCTTGTATGTGTGCTATCAATTATCTTGATTGTAACACCCCAACCCGACAAGGGCAAAGGTATCACAAATACAGATTCTCATCAGAACAAACACAAGCATAAGACATAAATAATACAAAAGGATTCCAAGGATTACAAATGAAAATCTGAAATTTTAAGGTTACAAGTAAAGATACAAAATTTCTAAGTCTGAAATAAGAATCTCTTCTAATTGTCTCTACTCCAGAATAGCTAACAGGGTCTTCTAAGTCCAAGGTTCTCTCTATTAATAACCCAGCTTCCAACTAAAACCTGCCGCGGGAAAAGAACGCGGCTGAGCTTAAAAAGCCCAGTGAACAGATATATAACAAATGGAAACGAAAGCAAACAGAAATGAACAGATATAGCATAATGAATAAGATATAAGTAAAGGTATAAAGAGTTAAAGGTTTAGGACAGTAATCCACCACGAGCCCAGAAACAGAAATATCATACCATGTATCCATGTCAGAAATCCAGAGGGGATGCCTCTCAAGTAACCAGATAATATGAGGGGTGACCTCATGTATCAACAGATATATATGGAGTAGCTAGCTCCCAGAACATGAAAGACGTGGATTGCACCCATCATCAGTCACCAAATATCAGATATATCAGATCATGTTAGATCCACTAAACAGAACAAATCTAGGATGCATCCATACGCCCCCCAGAACAAATCATATTGGCCATAATAACAGTAGTGTGCACATATCAGAATCAGAATGGGGACGGTGTGTAACATCACTCGAACACACTAGAGTCATGCCAGTGGTGCATCACAGACATGGCCATGTTACCTTCATGGCTAGGGAACAAATTTTGGCTCGGGTATCAAACTGGGAGTCAAAGGTCAAAGGTTCATATCACAATCAGAGTGTCATATCAGAAGGTTCAATATCAGAAGGTCAATATCAGAAGGTCAATATCAGAAGGTCAATATCAGAAGGTCAATAGTCCAAGTTCCATAGTAACAGTTCAATTAAAAAGGTTTCCAATTAAGAGTCCATTTAAAGAATCTTTTAATAACAGTTTTCATAAAAATGATCTTTCAAAATGGTTTTTCATAAAGATAATCCTTTAAAATGGTTTCCATAAAAGTTAGAAAAATCCTAATTAAAAGGGTATTATATCACATTTGTAATCATCATTTTAAAATAGCTTTTTCTCAAATCATTTCTAGATCAGAATTAAAGAGGTTTTTCACAGTCTAGGTTCATATCATATGTCAAAGGTTCAAAGCAAAGGAATCATGGCAAAGTATCAAGTCAGAGGCTAAACAGATCAGAATCATGAAAGAGATCACAGGAAACCTTACAGAGAAGGTCAGAATATATGTACCTTATGATGGAAGCAAATATGAATCACAGAATTAGGAGCACAGAACAGATCAAGGTCTCTCCTTCTTCACACCTAAGGAATAGAAGATGGATTACAAAGCATTCTGACTCAGATTATTACTTTTAGTTTACTTCTCCATTTTAAGTACTTACCATTTTTAGTAACTTTCCAGATTTAGCAGGTTTCCATATTTGGTAAGTTTCTATTTTTAGAAAGTTTCCTTATTTAGAAAGTTCCCATAATTAGTAAGATTTCCATATCCTCATTTAGGTTAAGTCATTATTAAGTCATATTATGGCTTTAGGGTGTATTTTAACAAGTTACAAAGTTTAGGGTTAAATATGACAAGTTTTCATATTCTAGGGTTATAAGTGTAAATATACCAAAAATGAAGGTTTTAAAGTGAATATATCATAATTAACTCATTCAAATCTTAAGTTATCCAGAATTACTCATTTAATCCTTTAGATTTCATAACTTACATTTTATACCCTTGTAATTACATAAGTTACATTTTAAGCCTTATGGTATTTATAATTACACATTAAACCCATAATTTCCCAATTTTACACAATGTACACTTATTTTAACATGTTATACGAATGTACCCTTAAATATTCATAATTTACACATCAAGTCCCTCAAGTTATCAAAGTTACATATTTAGCCCTAAATTTACAATTTCAACAAATAATTACATATTAAACCATTAAATTACCAAAATTACACATAACCCCCTGAATATATTTTATTACTCAATTTAACCCTAAGTTTCCATAAATTACATATTTAGTCCCTCCATTTTAATTATTTACAAAATCTAATTTAACTTTAATTAATTAACAAATTAAACCCTTTAAATATAAAATTTACACAAGAGGCCCTCCTATTTCATTTTATACGATTTATATATGTCCCAAATAATGTTCTAAAAATAACCCACAAGTTTCACAATTTACAAAACAACCCCTTATAATTTGAAAACAAATCGTATAACCATTTTATTAACAAAACCCTAACCCTAAAAATACTAATCATTACCCAATCATCATATCATCTTTTAATCATCATTAAATAGCCAAAATAAACCCTAGATCCAAACCCTAGCTCGTACACTTTTTATTTTTCTTTTTCTTCTTTATTTTTCTTAAATCCGGTTATATAAACAATTCGAAAATAATTATATTAGGCCTTGACAAATCGAAAGAACATTTTTCCCAGATTATACTTATTATATAGAACGTAAATAAAATAGATATGAAGCCCAGAAAATTCGTATACAATTATTTAGGATTTATGCACGTTTTTAGGGTTAAATTCACAAATAATTCATAGAGCATGCATGGTTTGGTTTTAGCATTTTATTTAGACCTTATATGATGTAAGAGACGTGAGAAAAATACCAAACCCAATATGGAACATGTAGAATAGGCTGGGCGAAAATACTTCTCTCGGGATGAATAAAACAACACCAAAATTCCCACGAGCACAAACGCGACCAACAAACCTTGGAATCAATTTTCACAGATCATATATGATGTAAGGAACTCAGGAAAAATGGAGAATGAATTTTACAATGATCGAACGAATTAAAATGGAATTTTTACCTTACGTGTGGAATAGAACAAGAAAATTCGACACCTATCAAATCCGGCCACTATAATTCGAATGGCTATTTTTCTAGGATTCTTGGGATGTTTAAGAACACAGTAAAAATGATCAAACACTTCCAGAAATTCGGATGTGAAAGAGATGGATTTTTTGTGTGTTTTAGGGATTCGAAATAGGGAAAATAATATAAGAATGGGAATAAATAATGGTGGACCGGAATTAGGGGGAGGGATGGCTGGAAACTCGGTCCAAGATCTTGACAAAATCAGAGTTTTAATTTTTTATTGATCATTTCCTATTTAACTTTGTGATTATCTCATTATTTAAACATTTTTAAATCCAAATAAATAATAAAAGTTGATTTTCGGTTTATGTGAATTTTTAAAGTGTCATGATAATTTTTGGACATTCAAAAATAATATAATGTTGTTCCAGAAATTAATTTGCTTCATATATAGTTTATTTTCAGAGGTTTGGAATCGATTCAGAATTTTTATAAGTGATTTAATTATGTTTTATAGTTTCAGGGGTAGTTTGGTCATTTACATGCTTTTGGATTTTGGGGTTTTACAACTCTTCCCCTCTAAAAGAAAATTTTCGTCCTCGAAATTTGCAGGAAGCAGAGAGAAAAGAGAACGGAATACTCATACAGAATGCGAACAAGATTTCAAATCGATTTAATTGTATCCACAGCAGAGAGCTCTTCAATGAGTTTAAGATTCATAACTGAGGTCTACAGAATGCAGCACGAGAGTCCAAATTCACCCAGATATTTAACGAACAAAGGTAGAGTATACGCATAGGTAGAATGAACCTAAGGTCTCACTAATCACGGATAATCCATCGGGAGTCCAGCTCTAAACTTCTTAGGTACTTCCCAAGATATCCTATGGCCACAATGAGGGCACGTTATATGGTGTAAGTATTATCACGTTAATAATACCAGCACCACATAATTATGCCTTCATGATGATCATACTTTATCTCAAGTCGTAAACAAAGCCACCTATCTTAATCCACCTAGTACTTCTATAGTCTCAGAGGTCAACAAAATCGATGTCATAGTCAAGAGGGAAAACAAACTACTTGCAAGAGTATCGGAATCCCAGATTGCCTAGCAGATTAAGGTATGCCATCCACAAGCGTCAGATCTTCCCCAATTCATCAAAGCCATCATTGGACGTACGAATAGACACGGAACTGAAATGCTTCTAAGGAACTTAAATCATCAGAGGATCTTAAATTTGAGAATACTCGGAGGTGAAACAAAATCGTGAACTTGTGTCTGGTTCGTCAAGCCTCCTGCTGTTCTTCTTGGAGTAATGTGAATTTCTGGCACGATCTTCAAATCCTTCATCCTCCAGTCTGCCTCCGCTCTCAATTCATCTTAGTACAACCAAGGTGAATAGGGAAGTTAGACTGCATGTCTTCATCAGCTCCAGGTTCGCCGTCTTGAGTAGATTTCTTCTTCTGCATCACCAACACTTCTGCCTTGTAAGGGATGCCTTCACTCTTCAGGGTAGCCGCCGTTGTTGTTAACATTTCGAGTGCTCAATCAACCAATCCCTTATCAGAATGGAATCGAAGTTGACTATCCAAGAAAGACGGATCAACCAGGAAAATCTTATCGTTCAAAAGTGAGAGAGAAAAACATTCTTATATGCATGGTTAAACATCACAAGACTTTTCATAGGGATAGAGAGGGGTAAGACGGAATCAAATAGCGTCAGAAGATTCATAGGTGCTTATCAAAAGCAAGAGACAAACAACAGAATGTATCTAGTACGTCATCGCCATGGAGATTCTCAGAATTGCCCGAAGAGGCATCAAAATGATTAACAAAAGGATCAGATGTCAGAGTCGGAATCCAGAGATAAGGTTCAATAGTGTCAGGCATACAATTCTCAATGACATAAATCTTGAAGGCATAAGCTTTCAATCTCCAAGAGGGATTCAACAGGCTTAAACCAAAAGTAAGGCACGAATCAGAGTGATGCGGAAGCAATGATACTTAAACAAATGCCTTAGTCTACCCGTTCCTCACTGGTCAGAGCTTAAGTTCCTATAGGGGAGTCCTAGAGCAATTCTTACAGGTCATCTCATGAGCGCCTACAGTGGAAACTTAGTGGTCCAACTTCACAGGTCAGGGGTAAATGTATTACAAGTCGCAACCTGTCTCTGATACCATAATTGTAACACCCCAACCCGACAAGGGCAAAGGTATCACAAATACGGATTCTCATTAGAACAAACACAAGCATAAGACATAAATAATACAAAAGGATTCCAAGGATTACAAATGAAAATCTGAAATTTTAAGGTTACAAGTAAAGATACAAAATTTCTAAGTCTGAAATAAGAATCTCTTCTAATTGTCTCTACTCCAGAATAGCTAACAGGGTCTTCTAAGTCCAAGGTTCTCTCTATTAATAACCCAGCTTCCAACTAAAACCTGCCGCGGGAAAAGAACGCGGCTGAGCTTAAAAAGCCCAGTGAACAGATATATAACAAATGGAAACGAAAGCAAACAGAAATGAACAGATATAGCATAATGAATAAGATATAAGTAAAGGTATAAAGAGTTAAAGGTTTAGGACAGTAATCCACCACGAGCCCAGAAACAGAAATATCATACCATGTATCCATGTCAGAAATCCAGAGGGGATGCCTCTCAAGTAACCAGATAATATGAGGGGTGACCTCATGTATCAACAGATATATATGGAGTAGCTAGCTCCCAGAACATGAAAGACGTGGATTGCACCCATCATCAGTCACCAAATATCAGATATATCAGATCATGTTAGATCCACTAAATAGAACAAATCTAGAATGCATCCATACGCCCCCCAGAACAAATCATATTGGCCATAATAACAGTAGTGTGCACATATCAGAATCAGAATGGGGACGGTGTGTAACATCACTCGAACACACTAGAGTCATGCCAGTGGTGCATCACAGACATGGCCATGTTACCTTCATGGCTAGGGAACAAATTTTGGCTCGGGTATCAAACTGGGAGTCAAAGGTCAAAGGTCAAAGGTCAAAGGTTCATATCACAATCAGAGTGTCATATCAGAAGGTTCAATATCAGAAGGTCAATATCAGAAGGTCAATAGTCCAAGTTCCATAGTAACAGTTCAATTAAAAAGGTTTCCAATTAAGAGTCCATTTAAAGAATCTTTTAATAACAGTTTTCATAAAAATGATCTTTCAAAATGGTTTTTCATAAAGATAATCCTTTAAAATGGTTTCCATAAAAGTTAGAAAAATCCTAATTAAAAGGGTATTATATCACATTTGTAATCATCATTTTAAAATAGCTTTTTCTCAAATCATTTCTAGATCAGAATTAAAGAGGTTTTTCACAGTCTAGGTTCATATCATATGTCAAAGGTTCAAAGCAAAGGAATCATGGCAAAGTATCAAGTCAGAGGCTAAACAGATCAGAATCATGAAAGAGATCACAGGAAACCTTACAGAGAAGGTCAGAATATCTGTACCTTATGATGGAAGCAAATATGAATCACAGAATTAGGAGCACAGAACAGATCAAGGTCTCTCCTTCTTCACACCTAAGGAATAGAAGATGGATTACAAAGGATTCTGACTCAGATTATTACTTTTAGTTTACTTCTCCATTTTAAGTACTTACCATTTTTAGTAACTTTCCAGATTTAGCAGGTTTCCATATTTGGTAAGTTTCTATTTTTAGAAAGTTTCCTTATTTAGAAAGTTCCCATAATTAGTAAGATTTCCATATCCTCATTTAGGTTAAGTCATTATTAAGTCATATTATGGCTTTAGGGTGTTTTTTAACAAGTTACAAAGTTTAGGGTTAAATATGACAAGTTTTCATATTCTAGGGTTATAAGTGTAAATATACCAAAGATGAAGGTTTTAAAGTGAATATATCATAATTAACTCATTCAAATCTTAAGTTATCCAGAATTACTCATTTAGTCCTTTAGATTTCATAACTTACATTTTATACCCTTGTAATTACATAAGTTACATTTTAAGCCTTATGGTATTTATAATTACACATTAAACCCATAATTTCCCAATTTTACACAATGTACACTTATTTTAACATGTTATACGAATTTACCCTTAAATATTCATAATTTACACATCAAGTCCCTCAAGTTATCAAAGTTACATATTTAGCCCTTAATTTACAATTTCAACAAATAATTACATATTAAACCATTAAATTACCAAAATTACACATAACCCCCTGAATATATTTTATTACTCAATTTGACCCTAAGTTTCCAGAAATTACATATTTAGTCCCTCCATTTTAATTATTTACAAAATCTAATTTAACTTTAATTAATTAACAAATTAAACCCTTTAAATATAAAATTTACACAAGAGGCCCTCCTATTTCATTTTATACGATTTATATATGTCCCAAATAATGTTCTAAAAATAACCCACAAGTTTCACAATTTACAAAACAACCCCTTATAATTTGAAAACAAATCGTATAACCATTTTATTAACAAAACCCTAACCCTAAAAATACTAATCATTACCCAATCATCATATCATCTTTTAATCATCATTAAATAGCCAAAATAAACCCTAGATCCAAACCCTAGCTCGTACACTTTTTATTTTTCTTTTTCTTCTTTATTTTTCTTAAATCCGGTTATATAAACAATTCGAAAATAATTATATTAGGCCTTGAAAAATCTAAAGAACATTTTTCCCAGATTATACTTATTATATAGAACGTAAATAAAATAGATATGAAGCCCAGAAAATTCGTATACAATTATTTAGGATTTATGCACGTTTTTAGGGTTAAATTCACAAATAATTCATAGAGCATGCATGGTTCGGTTTTAGCATTTTATTTAGACCTTATATGATGTAAGAGACGTGAGAAAAATACCAAACCCAATATGGAACGTGTAGAATAGGCTGGGCGAAAATACTTCTCTCGGGATGAATAAAACAACACCAAAATTCCCACGAGCACAAACGCGACCAACAAACCTTGGAATCAATTTTCACAGATCATATATGATGTAAGGAACTCAATAAAAATGGAGAATGAATTTTACAATGATCGAACGAATTAAAATTGAATTTTTACCTTACGTGTGGAATAGAGCAAGAAAATTCGACACCTATCAAATCCGGCCACTATAATTTGAATGGCTATTTTTCTAGGCTTCTTGGGATGTTTAAGAACACAGTAAAAATGATCAAACACTTCCAGAAATTCGGATGTGAAAGAGATGGATTTTTTGTGTGTTTTAGGGTTTCGAAATAGGGAAAATAATATAAGAATGGGAATAAATAATGGTGGACCGGAATTAGGGTGAGGGATGGCTGGAAACTCGGTCCAAGATCTTGACAAAATCAGAGTTTTAATTTTTTATTGATCATTTCCTATTTAACTTTGTGATTATCTCATTATTTTAACATTTTTAAATCCAAATAAATAAATAAAAGTTGATTTTCGGTTTATGTGAATTTTTAAAGTGTCATGATAATTTTTGGACATTCAAAAATAATATAATGTTGTTCCAGAAATTAATTTGCTTCATATATAGTTTGTTTTCAGAGGTTTGGAATCGATTCAGAATTTTTATAAGTGATTTAATTATGTTTTATAGTTTCAGGGGTAGTTTGGTCATTTACATGCTTATGGATTTTGGGGTTTTACATTGATAATGCCACATAATATTTCATAAAATACATGACATCCTCAACTACGAATTTATGACAAGTAAACTATCAAACATTTTATAGTTTAAAGTATTCTAATTCTTTAATGTAAAAATGCAACTATGCTTACAGTTAAGCATAACTAGTACACGTGGCCATTAACTAGGATGAAATCCTACCATGACTAGTATTGAGTGTCATCTCAATCTATTTAGCATCATTGTATGCAAACAACAATATGCCTTTTAAAATCCCGTAAACTTGAATATCCATTGTGTAATGTTTGATACCTTCAAATCTTTCAAGATTTGTCGGCTATATCAATTACGCAACAATTGCCATATGGTTCATATTTAGAATTCAGGAGCTATTTCAGGATGAGGATGTTAATTCTAAATCCAACCATATCCATTACACTTAGTTATCTAATAACTTCCAATTAGATATTAATGTTGTCAAATCATATTTCATCAAACATGATACAGCAAACAACATGATGTACATGAAAAATCCTTGCGTCAAACTTAGATTTATTCATGTCATATCTTTTCAAAGATATGTATCTATCTAGACTTTCTAATAGTATAATCATGTTTTATTTGAATCAATTATTTTACCGCTTATGTTTATCATATTAAACATATATTTTAAGGTTGTATGTTTATTTTCTAAATTTCCATAATGAAGTTTAATTCCAAACCAAGACTTAACATTTAATGTTAATGGAATGTTACTTCCTATATGTTATACAACTTAACATATATGAAATAAGAAAATAAACATTACACTCCCACTAGCTTTCAGGAATGTTAAGAGATTATCTTATTTTAATTATAAATCAAAATATGAATTTAATAACTAAACATAAGTATATCTTAGATGCATGCATTAATCCATTCATAAATAATTTGCACTTTGTATACTTCCAAAGATTATTTGAATTCAAATACTCCTTTCAATTACTTATCATCCTCGCACAAGTAATTACTTAAGAAAGAGTTTTGATATTCCATTCTTAATTTCATATAAAAGAAACTAATAATGACAATCATAATCTTTATACATTTAATGTCCCTAGAAAGAATATCAATCGCAGTTAATTGCTTAAGTGTGTTTGATAATCTTTTCATACATTAAATATGTATACAAAATTCTGTCCATATGATTTCTACACAGGGATTTAAATCTCTAGGATTTTCATTCCTTTTGAAGAAACTCATCTTCATTCTATAGTGTAACTATAGAATTCAAGATTAATTAAGTTTCCAAAACTAATTATCTTTATGGACTGCATCTTATCATTCATAGTATGAGTAACTTGCCAAATTCAATATTTACAATTCTTCAACAGGTTTACCATAATCCTGTAACTCATAATCCTCAACATATTATACATAATATTTGAGATATCCTTGCGGATCTATGAATGAGAATTTCATCATCTTGAGATTTAACATTAACATGTTTAATTCTCATCATGACTTTACTAGTGTATTTTAGAAGATCATGTATCTTGTAATTTTATCTTTTCAAGATAAAACTTCCACTTGCCTTTAGCAATTTATAGACTATCTATAAATACTTAGCAAGTAGAGCAACACAAAATTGTTCTCTTTTGGGACATTACAAATACACATTGACAGTTCCTTACATGAAGTTTGTTAATAACCTACTCAAAATAGTTTTAACAAATTCAGAACTTCAATTTTAAGACTTAATGTGATTCATCACATTCCATAATAAATGGTGTCTCATTAATCTTCTAGGTTGGAGTCTAATTGAGTATATACAATGCATACTCAATTTTCTAACCTTGATAACAATTTGGAAGAAAGGAAGATATAGTTATCTTTAACCAAACAATGAACGTACCATAACCATTATGTATTTCATTAGGATTAATATTGTAAGACAATCTTACAATATGTAAGATAAATATATATTTTTTTGGCTTACCTATTTACCAACTAAATCAAGTTAATGGTGAAATAGATTTTCCAAACCAATTGCATGCTATATAACATAAGTACTTTTAACCAAGTCACTTCATGTCCATGTCTTAACAAGAAGACATAAACAGTTATGATCCCAATTTATGTTATAAATCATTGATCAACTCAATGACTTCTTGTATATGTTTCATTAAAAATATAACAAGTTAACGTCTTACTTTATTATAAGTCTTGTAACAATTAAAAGACTTCATATTTATATCTTTATAATAAAATATAAATATACATAACTAAAGTAATCATGAACACCACAATTTGGTTTCAATAGTATTTCAAGTTAATTTATTTACTTCATATATTTATGATATTCCAAGAATACATAAACATTCAAATTTGAAGTAGTATTAGGTTACTTCATTTATTTATGTCATTTCAATAATACATAAATATTTAGTTTGAAGTAATTTCATTTATCATATTGACACTTGTTCTAATAAGAATCTAATTTAGAACTTGCAAATTAACACAGTTTCATTACATCAGTTGATCTGCTAGTAATGGAAGTATGTAATTTACCTTGTTATTAATATCTATGTCAATGTCTCACTTACGCTAGATATTAATTCCAAGTGTTCTATTAATTAGATGTGATTAAAAATCACATTAGAACATTTATTCTCTTACCTTGCAGTCAAGAGAATCCTTTAAATCATATTTCTTTATGTTGTTGCTTGCACACAATTAAGATTTCTCCCACTTGTGCATGGAACAACATCATGTATCAAATAAACAACTTGTCAATCGTTTGTTTATGTGATCAATATGATTGTGTCATAGATATTTGTAGATATAGAACCACCTTGTCTAGTAACGAAACGCACATGATTATCCTTAAACCCACAAGTGTCTACAATTGGAAAGTAATTATCTCAAGACATTCTAGAGATAATCTGGGTTACTATCAAGATAACAAGCTTGTAGCTCCCACTGAATTACAAATCATTACATTAATATATGTTATTCAGTAATTACCACACTATGCTCCCACTGGATTTGACAACATTATGAGTGTTTCATAACCAGTAAAAGAAAATAGTGTGCTATTTACTTTCCTACACCTTTGAGTAATCCCAAACGTAACAATTACTTAGTTACTAAAGAATGTTTCTACTTTGTAAATGATAGACTATCCATCAATTCAATTACCTTGGAAATAATTGGGCATGCAATTTCTTCCTTAATTTGACTACCATCACCACAATGGTATGTAGCATCAAAGGTGGTCAAAGCACAACAGCTAGACAAAGTGTGCTAGTTTGCCTTTTACCAATTTTGCGGTAACTAGTCTAGCTTCTAATTTAATAACTCATAAAATGTGCAATTTTCTTAACTATTAAAATTTTGCTATGAGTTATTTCTTAGAATTTAGACAATTCTAATTTTCCATTATACCCTTCTCATTCATGAAAAGGTATATGGTTTAAGTCTCACTCTTCTCAAAGAAAGTAGTAGTAAAGTTGACTCTAGCCTAAACACCTACGGGTGTAGATCAATTTACCACTAAAAGAATGCCCCACGTTTACGGTTTTAACGTTGCATTAATACATTAAACGAGTTTACAAAATTCAATATTAGTATTTTCGATAATATAATTTTTCAAGAAAAGAAAATTACCCAGGAAATACAATGTATCCATTTAATTTTCTTGAAAACTAGGATCCAACTTTCCATAGTTCCACCACATCAGTTGATCTGCTAGCAGTGAAAGTACAAAAGATGGTAACTTGTCGTACAATAATCGCGAAACAATTTTCCGACTCCTAAATTTATGGGAATTACATTTGCCAATCAATTTGCAATGTAAGCATGTTTCTTCCCATCTCATGCTTTAAGTCTCAAGGTCTCACTTATAACTTAATTAAGTCGTCTAATTTAGAAACATGTAAATTCACATATTCTTATTACACTCAGTTGATCTGCTGGCAATAAAAGTATGTAATTTACCTTGTTATTAATATCTGTGTCAAGGTCTCACTTACGTCAGATATTAATTCCAAGTGTTTCTTATAATTAGATAGCATGTGACTTAAATTTTAGGGTATTTATTTTGATGTTACAATCAAAATATGTACGAAGAAGCATGCACTCATCTTCGTATCATAAAGTTTTCAAAACAATTTTTAATTACTTTTTCATAAGCTCAAATCAACAAAATTTTAATCGATGGCGTTGAGAAACTTACAACATTGCCTTAAGATGCTTCGTACATTACAATGGTGTACTTGGTAAGTCTAATTTTGACGCACAGGCGAGCGGAGAGACAGAATGGAGTCTCTTTAAGGCCACAATTTAATGCGAAACCAACTTTATACCCACTTATAGTTTGTCAAAATTAGGTCCGCCGCTTCGACCATTATGTACAGTTGCATCAATCAATTAACAATTTATGATTTCAAAGCTTAAAACAATGTAGTAAATTATTAATTGCTAGTCTCGCCTGGGAGCAAATTACCGTGCGAAGCGAACCACTTTCGGCACATAAGACTTGGCAATAAATAATTTATCACAACAAGGTTTCATAGTTATTAGTTCCATTTATTTTTATTCCAAAAACTACCCTCTTTTTGCTTACAATTCAATAATAATTTAAACAAATAAGAACAAGTAATTTTTAATAAAAAATAAATAACCACAAATAACACATATATGATCTTAACTATTAAAACATATAGCCACATGCAAACTTTTTGATAAATCCTATTAATAATCTATATGTGAATAATTATGTATAGAATTAATAAAACTCCCATTGGTTTTCGAGCTCATTGTACCCAATGGACCACAGTCACCAACAATTAGCCGCGTAAGTTTTAATAATAATATACCACGTTGCACATAACTTGATTCATTAATTTAATATACTAGCAGGGTACCCGCGCGTTGCGGCGGCGGGTACCCCGAAATAATATTTTCTGGTGAATCATGTATTTTAGTTTATTATGTTCTTTTTAATAATAAATTTACGGATATCAAGAATTTCATGTAACGTATTTCAACTCCTTAACTAAGGAATTTATGTCGTCTTTTTGGGTCTTTTTTAAAGTCATTCGTATAACATGAGCCCGTTTGGCCAGTGCCCGTTTGGCCCGTGTCCGTTCGGGTTCTAGCCCGTTTGGCCTGTGCCCGTTTAGCCTGTGTCCGTTTGACCCGTGTCCGTTCGGGTTCTAGCCCGTTTGGCCCGTGCCCGTTCGTGCTCTAGCCCGTTTGGCCCGTTTCCCGTTCGTGCTTGAATATTTGTATAATGTGCTTTATTATTTGTATTAGTAACATTTAATGCAGGAATTGTGTTTAAGTTGGTTGTACAATATGCTTGATAATTTGTAATTCTTATGTAAGGGGTGTTTTAATAACTAAATTAATTGTATTTATTGACCAATTAATTAATTGACTACATTCAATATTGGTATGTGCTTATTCACATACCTTTTATTTACCAAATTAAGATCAAAACGACCAAAAACTAACCCAAATGCCAAAGATATTTGTGTTTTTTGTGTTTGTTTGTGTGCAGGTACGGATATCGAGAAAAAGGGGCAAAAACCGAGAAAACGAGCACGAGATATGGAAGTGTTATTTATAGCCGGAGCCGGGAAGGAAATTATGGTCAAAAAGTCAACCAAAGTCCTCAAATTATCAAATCTTGTCAAGTTCAGCCCTTAGAACAACTTTGAAGAATTGGCAAGATCAGTCCCCAAATTTTCAGCAATTACATAAATGGTCCCTAGAATCAAAAACCTTAAATACCTTAAAACCTTAAACAAACCTTACACCCGGATCCATAAAATTAACCCACTTATCATTAACCCATCCCACCAAAACCTTTACCCAGCCCAGTCCAATACCCTTAACCCGACCCACATTTAAACCCGGTTAACTCTATCATTAAAACAAAGTCAAAATAAAATTAAAAACTCACACTCACTCAACACACGCGCGCCAAACGATTTCCCCAAAATATACTGTTGAGTGAACCCTAGAAATTACCATACCCTCAATTACCCCGTCCCTTAATAATTACCTAATCATTAAAATATCTAGAAGGACCTGACACAATAGAATGACACGTGGGTGCAGCTGATTGGAGGAGCCACCTCATCGATTTGATCAAACGGTTGGAATTGATGCGTAGAGGGCAAGCCAAGGATCAATGGGTAGGATTGATGCTGAGAAATCCCTGGAAAGTTCTGCTGAAGGCTATAAATAGCCCTTTCTCATTCACGTTTGAGGATGTTAGCTAGTTAGATAATTTAGGGCTAGAATTAGGTTAAATTTAGGAGTAGTTAAATTAGTGTAATCTGTTTTTTATTTAGTTGTAATTTCATCTCAAGTGCCTGTACTCTATTTCAGTTGAGGATATGTAAGTTTTTCTATTTCATTTACTTAGTCAACGGAAGTCAAACTGCTTATCTCTGCTTAATATAGTGCTTATTTGTGGTTTTACTACTTATTGGTTCTGCTTGTGTTCATTGTTGCTTATTTACTTGATTTCCTTTGCTAGTACTCACTATTGCTTAATTTTGCATCTTTCATAGTCTATTTAGCTTATATAGTTTCAGCTTAATCTAGTGTTAAATTTGCTGTTAATTTAGCTTAAACATTGTTTATACAGCTTATTAATTTAGCTTGGATCATCAGCTTAGCTTTTATTAGCCTTGTTCAGTAAACAAATAGCAAAATCAGTTCTTATGGAGTGTTTGGGTTAAACCCCAAAGTGGATCAAAATAAGGTAGTTACTGTTCTAGTGCAGTAGGATAAGTCTGATTTAGTCACTTTTAGTTTATATAAGGTGAACTCAGGTGCATTGGATCTGAATTGAAGGATTTAAGAGCCTTGCGTTTATTAGTATAGTTATTAAGATAGGATCTGATTTAACATGCTCAATTTGGAAGTAGGTTAATTTGATGCTTGGAGTTGGTGTTTCTGAATCCCCTTTAGTTCAATAAGTAGGATTACAAAAGATGGAATCATCTCAGTAAGGTTTAATATAGTTTTGAGTAATGTCAGTGCTGAAGCCCCCTTGGTCTGCAACAATCAGTAGGGTTGTTGCAGTGTTCCTTTTGCTTATTTGGAAATTTTAAATGCTTTTCTGATCTTGTTTTGTACTTATTCTGAGGTTCTTGGTTAAGTTAGATCTTGTTTTTCTAAATCAATCTCAATTAAGTTTCATTTAGCTCATATTAAGTTTATCAGTATGGCTTAAATTTCCCTTGCTAGATTTACTTCTTTTTTCCTACTGTTCTTTTTAGAAAAGCTTTCCCTGAACTTATTTTTCAGCTTTCAAAGATAGTTTCAGTTTAAAAGTTGCTAATACTCTTTTGTTTAATCAGTTTTAAATAAGAAAAATCAAAAAAGAAAAATAATTTTAGCAAAAAAAACAGACCTGTTACTCGAACCCAGGTCACCCAGTTCACACACCCAAGCCTTTACCAATTCTGCTCTTGTTATGCTCATTTCTTTTAGTGCACAATTTATTTCTTATCTCTTATTTCCATTTAGCTTAATTAATCTGTTTTGCTTATTTCTGCTTTTTCTAAAGTGCTTTTCTTCCCATTTTATTTTTCATAGATTACCCATAGATTAGTTCTTTTACCTGCGAAGTTTCATAATTTTTCTCAACCGTTTGCTATTTTTCTTAATTTTATCTCTTAATTTTAGATTTTAATTCATATTAAATAATTAAAAAGTCAAAAAAAAATATTTTTCTTTTTCCCAAAATTTACTTTTGTCATATAGAATGTAGGAAAATTGTTTTTGTGCCCGTAGGATTAGTAGTGCTTCGAATTCACTTTTTATGTTGCGCGCTTACGTTTATTTTTATTAAAATGCTAGTTTTTAGTTTTAATTACTTTTTAGGGTTAATTGCTTTACGTTATCATTTCAATTGTTTTATTTGTTGCTTTCTAGTATAGATTTGCTTTCCGTAGTGATAATTACCTAAATCCCACTTTTATTCTCCATTCACTGCACGATTCACGATCCCGAAATCACAATTCCATTCGATCTTCGTCGGGACAAACGAACTCGGGGTTTTCACATTACTTACCTTTTGTGATTTCTCCCTTGATCTATAATTGACGAATCAATTTTTGGCGCCGCTGCCGGGGAAGGCTTGAGAAGAGTTTGAATTTCGTTCGTTGGATCGTGTTTTGAAGACCCTTCCTCGGAAGTTCCTTGTTTTTATAAAAAAAAAAAAAAAAAAAAAAAAAAAACACTTTTCCTAAAGTGTTTTCACCATTAATAATAAATCCTCGCTCTCGAGAGGGCGTTGTAAACCATTCCGAATAAACAACAAAAGAGATCGTGAAATTAAACGTTACTTGGATTATTTCTTTGCTACAACCTATACACGGGGTTTAAGGAGGTCTTGACATTAAATTGCAGACCGAAGAGAGATCCATTCTTCTCTCCCGCCACGCTGCGCGTAGTTTTGAAAGAAACGAGTACGGTTGATCAACGATCACCAAAAAGATAATAATTCTAATTTTTCCTTAATTAAAAATCCAAAAAGATTTTCTCTTCAAAATTATTTTCCATTTTTCTTTTGTTATTTTCTATGTTTTTAAACTTAAAAACCCAAAAATATTCTTCTTAAATCCTCTTAAATGTTTAATTCTTATCTTCTTAATCCTCTATATTTTTAATTCTGATGGAATCGTTTATCCCCTGCATAGGTTGTGGAGAGCCGCTTTTAGGTTCACCGTGTCGGTGGTGTACGTGCGAACGGTGTGGTAATGATATTCGGGACGGACGTTGTTTATTTTGTGGTTCAAGTAATTCATGTTATGATCCAAATCCGAATTCGTTCACCAACTCCTCAAATTTTTCCGACTATCCACCACAGCTCGATTTCTCATCGTTCAATCAATGTTATTGCGATGGATGTGGAGATTCGATTGATCCGACATCGTCTTATTGTCAACGGTGTACTTGCAAGAGGTGTGGTAGAAATTTGATCAATGGATTTTGTTCGTTTTGTGCTTCGGAAGCCGAAAATTCATATACTTATGATTTTAATCCGAACATTTCCGATTATCCTCAAAACAATTTCAATCACCCTCCTTAAAACTACTATGAGCAAGAACCGTATTTCAATAGTTCATCATTCCAAAATATATCAAGTATTGAAGATTGTGGGGGATCATTTGAAAACTTTCATTATGAGCCAAATTTGTGTTACAATTCTCATGATTTTGCCCAACCCCCACAAAATCCCGTCAATTATCAAGATACAATGCGCGAAATTGTAAAATCTTTGGGAGACGTTGTCGAAGCGGTTCGAAATCAAGAGCAAGCGGATAATCAACTTTTGGCTTATCGTCATGAGAAGTATATGGAAGAATTACTTGCCGAGGAAAAAGAGGCTAATTTTCGGAAGGCCTTACAGTACTGTGCTGACGAGGAGAGACTTGTTCCGTTAAACGTTTTCCCTGCAATTGCACCCGTCTTTTCTACCGTTGAAACCGAGGACTCTCTAAAAATGGGGAACGAGCATCTTGGCACTATTCCTGAAAAGGAATCAGACGAAATCATAAAGTCCAGTGCTGAGAACCTCGTCCCAATCCCAAGTGAGTCCGAGGAAATATCCGACGATGAAAGTGATTTTCAATCTTATGGAGATTCCCTTGACGTTTCCGAGGTTACTTTCGGAATTTTCTCTAACCCCCTCTTTGAATATAGTGACGAGTACACTTTTTGTGCCGTTAATCCACTTTTTGATGGGATGTTAGAGAACGTTGAGGACGAGGACTCTATTAATTCTAATCTTGATGAGACCATGACGGAACCGGGACTCACAGATTCTCCTCGTATGCTTGAATCTCTACATGAGGAGTTCTCCGATGAACTCACTCATATCATACCTCCTCTGGAGTATGATTATTTTGTTATTGAAGAAGATCCTGATCCGGGGGGAGGTAAACTCTATCCTAAGAGTTTGCTTGATGATGATATCACCCCGACCCTCCCTCCCGAGGTTTTCAAGAGCTTTGATGATGAAGAATGGATTCCCATTCTGATTATGATCTTTCTCCCCTTCTTCACCTATCCGGTGACTTCTCCTCTTTTTCACTCCTTCGGGAGTGAAGACACCATTTTTGACCCCGGCATCTCTAATTCTTTTAAGCCGCGGGTATCTCATCGGAGTGGAACTTTCGTATGCTTCAATGTTTTTCCAAACATCTTGAACGAAAGTCCGATGGAGATTTCCTTTTCCACTTGCTCCCCCAAGAACAAATAAATTCGGGGCGAGTCTAAGCTATACGACTCGTTACTAAACAAGCGCTTCGTGGGAGGCACCCCATGCTTATCCTTCTATCTTTTTATCTCTTTTCTAATAAAGTGACGTGAGGAGGGCTTCCTCTTCCATATCTTGTGTTTCGTGGTTTTCTGTGGTATGTCCAGGTTTGCCCGATTGATGAAGACTCTTGTGCTCGTGGTTTGCTTCTCTCTACTCGAGTTTCATCATTCGTTGCTCATCCTATATCCTTAAATCTTATCGTTTTACATCTATCTTTTGGCATAATTAATAAACGGCCTTAGATTTTTGTAGGGATACCCTTACCTTTAAGACATTGAGGACAATGTCTCGTTTTAGTCTGGGGGGGTGATCTTTCGATTCGATTTTTGCCTTGCATTTTTTGTCGTTTTCTCATGCAACCCCGTTTTTCCTCCAAAATTTAAAAAATCCAAAAAAATGAGAAAAATTTAAAAATTTTGTGCAAAAATATAATAAATTTTGACAATTTTTGTTGACTTTCCGCTGGAGAGAGTAGGAATAAAATTCTGACTTGACCGGGCGTGTTGAGCCCTAGCTTGTCCCCTTAACCATTTATAATCTATAAGCTCGTGCTAGTCTTTTATACAAGGAGCTAGAAAACGCGAATTCTTTTTAAGAATTTGCAAGTTCCCATAATTGACTTTATATATGCATGGCTTGATTATTTGGCTAAGCATTCGCGGATCTTATTATTTAAGATTTTAAATTTGCGAAGAACGAGAAATGATAGAGTTGTTTATAAGTTAGATTGCTAAACGTGGAGTAGTTGGATCTCTTTAGAGCTCATCAAAGTTACTTGTGGCTTTTTGTTCCCATAAGCTTGTTTCACCCAATAATAGTAATCTATGAATAATTAAAGGTATTTTGGTTTTGGCGATAATTAGTTTTTATTTCTTCCTTAGAGAGTCCTTGCTTTTGAAAATTGGGTACACATCAAGGTACTGTCAGTGTTACGGTGTAATAGACTATTCCATCTTGCCGGCTCGCAACCGATGTTGGGATTGTTATAAAAGTCGTACGACTTGGGGTTTGGCAACACAAATAATTAATGAATATGATAATGTATAATAATAATCCAAAGCCATAAAAAGTTTTCTACATCTTGACGGTTCGCAGCCGATGTTGTAGACTTCTAATAAAGGCAGAGGAAAAATTCCAAGGTCATAATAGACTATCACATCTTGCCGGCTCGCAACCGACGTTGTGATTGTTATAAAGGGCCAAGGATTAAATACGTTAATGTGCTTGAATATGTAGATAAAGTGTTATAATGCCAAACTTCGACTCCGGGGGTATCCTATGTTAGACCTGTTCCCCGGGTAGTGGGACCCCACCCTAGATGAAAGTTGACCCGAACCTAAGTATGTTTGACCAAGGATATGTGGTCTTCTGATGAGGCCTAGATGCGGCGCATCTAGGAAGTGGCATGCGGCGCATTGTAAAAAGGGAAAGTAGAACCGACTTATTATGGTCCATGCGCCGTATTGGAGAAAGAGATACGGCGTATATGAGGAGTGGCGTAGATGCGGCGCATCTAAAATATAGATGCGGCGCATCGACCTTAAATAAGCATAATGGACAGAACTGCCCTTGTAACTAGAAACTTCCCTATTATTCTATAAGATACCACACTCTCCTGTAAAAGAGGGTGTGTTTCTGTGGTGTTCGAACCAAGGGAGAAAGAATGGAGAAGATGGTGAGATGATGATGTTTTAAAGGTGATAATTCAAGAGTGAAGTCTATAGTTTGTCCTAGCATGGTTATCAAGTAAGTAATGTTGTTTAATTAGTGTTTATTTGATGATTAAGAATCTAGGGTTTGTGAACCCTAATTTGGGATTAAAGGGTAAATGGTATTTTAAGATAATTAAGAAGTAATGATGATTATGTGATGAGTTTTTAATTGGGTTTAAGTGGGTAAATGATGGGATTGATTATCATATAATCAATCTATGATTATATGATAATTAGAAGTGTTTAGAGGTTAGTTATGGTGGTGTTAACCATGATTATGGCTAATGATTATGTATTATATGTTATGATGATAATGGTTTAGGATGTAATGATGATGATGATGATAAAGATGAAGATGTGAAGATGATGTTAGTGATAGTTTTGGCTTGAACTCAAGGTAAGTAAACCGGCTATAAAATGATGTTATGATGACTTCTATGCATTATGTGTCTAGATGATCATTGGTGCTAATATTAATGAATGTTTGTGTGATGTTGTTATGTGTTAGTAAGTGTAAGATAGTGATGGATTAGGCAAGGTTGGATTAAGGTATGTGTTTATGTTCGATGTATTGAAGGATTATAGGTTATGATGTGTAATGTGAGAATGAATTATAATGTTATATTATACCCGCTTTACTTACTAAGCATTCGTGCTTACGGTTTAAGTGTTTAATGTTTTGTAGGCGGAAGTATTAAGGCGAAGGCTTGGATAGGGATTAAGGATGGATATGCAAAGTGTAGAAGAATGGGTAAGAAAATAGAGCTAGGTAGAATACCGAGCTCAATGTCAAGTTTGTACCCCCGCAAGTCAAGTTATGTTTTATAAAGTGTAGTCAAGTGGTAAATTGTATGCCAAGTCTTGTATAACGAATTGGAAGTCATCTGACGAGTCTAAGTATGTTTTATGTGAAATCGAGTAAAGTTAAGGGGTGTTTGGATTAATGTCCATTTGTACCTATTTTGGAGTCAAACGGGTCAATTGCTGTGTTTTATAGTTTGATATGGTTTTTAATGCTACTGGAGTGTTTTGGCACAAGTTATAGAGTTGTATAAAGGTGTCAAAGTGTATTTGAGGTGTGTTGGGTTTATGCAGGTCTTCCTGCTGATGTTCTGTGTCAAATGGGTAGATGCGGCGTATCTAATAAGGTAGATGCGGCGTATCAGAAGTTTAATGCGGTGCGGCGTATCTAATATCGTAGATGCAGCGTATCAGAAGGTTCAGGTGATGCGGCGTATCACTTTAGATGGATACGGCGCATGGTCTGATACGGCGTATCCCTCAAAGGGATACGGCGTATCTGTGGTCTGAAAGGTTGTTTGATTTTGTTATACCATTTATTATGAAATGTTTTGAAAGGTGTTCGAGTATAGGTCCTTGTAAAGTATTTTAAAAGGTTTAAATGTTATAAGTTGTGGTTATTTAAATGAAGAATTGTGTAAGTCCGGTAAAGTCAAACGTTTTCGCGTTAAAGTTCAAAGTTTTTGGTAAAAGCGGGCACGGGGTGTTACATCCTAATAAAAGCTTCTGTCTCTGGACTCGTAGATGAGTTGTTTCAGTCGTATATAAAAGGGATATCCTAAAAATCGTGTTAAATCAGAGACCTTGATGTGGACCTCATTTTTGTATGCAACGGTTTTCGAGGGAAGGATTGGAAACTACTTAGCGTCTAAACTAGGTATCTTTATCGGACTAAAACTTATCGAAATGAGAATTTGAAGAAATTCATTTCTCACCAAAAATAAAATAAATAGAGGAAAATAGGAATTTGGGAACGAGAAGTAATACATAATTAACTTTCATGGGTAGTGATAGCAATCTAACTTGTAAATGACAATGATTTCGTTTTTAAGCTTAGTTTGGGGACTCGTGAAAAATCAGGAACGACGAATTTTATCCGTATGGTCACTTCTTTATGAGTCGTGTTTCCTGCTCGATGACCCTAAAAGTTATCATTAGATAATGATTGTCGACAAAGCCGTCACAAGATAATGAGAAAAATATAAAAATAGAATAAAAAGGAAATTCGGGGAGTTTTTAGAACTTAAGATTTCTTAATCTCTTTTGAAAATTTTGCTACTTCTCAAAGTTAGTAAAAAGAGATTGGAAATTTTCGGTTTCAAAAACGTGTTTTTATAACATTGCATGAGGACATTGCAATAGCTTAGTCTGGGGGATTTTGGTATGTGCTTATTCACATAACTTTTATTTACCAAATTAAGACCAAAACGACCAAAAACTAACCCAAATGCCAAAGATATTTGTGTTTTTGTGTTTGCTTGTGTGCAGGTACGGATATCGAGAAAAAGGGGCAAAAACAGGCAAAAACCGAGAAAACGAGCACGAGATATGGAAGTGTTATTTATAGCCGGAGCCGGGAAGGAAATTATGGTCAAAAAGTCAACCAAAGTCCTCAAATTATCAAATCTTGTCAAGTTCAGCCCTTAGAACAACTTTGAAGAATTGGCAAGATCAGTCCCCAAATTTTTAGCAATTACATAAATGGTCCCTAGAATCAAAAAACCTTAAACAAACCTTACACCCGGATCCATAAAATTAACCCACTTATCATTAACCCATCCCACCAAAACCTTTACCCAGCCCAGTCCAATACCCTTAACCCGACCCACATTTAAACCCGGTCAACTCTATCATTAAAACAAAGTCAAAATAAAATTAAAAACTCACACTCACTCAACACACGCGCGCCAAACGATTTCCCCAAAATATACTGTTGAGTGAACCCTAGAAATTACCATACCCTCAATTACCTCGTCCCTTAATAATTACCTAATCATTAAAATATCTAGAAGGACCTGACACAATAGAATGACACGTGGGTGCAGCTGATTGGAGGAGCCACCTCATCGATTTGATCAAACGGTTGGAATTGATGCGTAGAGGGCAAGCCAAGGATCAATGGGTAGGATTGATGCTGAGAAATCCCTGGAAGGTTCTGCTGAAGGCTATAAATAGCCCTTCCTCATTCACGTTTGAGGATGTTAGCTAGTTAGATAATTTAGGGCTAGAATTAGGTTAAATTTAGGAGTAGTTAAATTAGTGTAATCTGTTTTTTATTTAGTTGTAATTTCATCTCAAGTGCCTGTACTCTATTTCAGTTGAGGATATGTAAGTTTTTCTATTTCATTTACTTAGTCAACGGAAGTCAAACTGCTTATCTCTGCTTAATATAGTGCTTATTTGTGGTTTTACTGCTTATTGGTTCTGCTTGTGTTCATTGTTGCTTATTTACTTGATTTCCTTTGCTAGTACTCACTATTGCTTAATTTTGCATCTTTCATAGTCTATTTAGCTTATATAGTTTCAGCTTAATCTAGTGTTAAATTTGCTGTTAATTTAGCTTAAACATTGTTTATACAGCTTATTAATTTAGCTTGGATCATCAGCTTAGCTTTTATTAGCCTTGTTCAGTAAACAAATAGCAAAATCAGTTCTTATGGAGTGTTTGGGTTAAACCTCAAAGTGGATCAAAATAAGGTAGTTACTGTTCTAGTGCAGTAGGATAAGTCTGATTTAGTCACTTTTAGTTTATATAAGGTGAACTCAGGTGCATTGGATCTGAATTGAAGGATTTAAGAGCCTTGCGTTGATTAGTATAGTTATTAAGATTGGATCTGATTTAACATGCTCAATTTGGAAGTAGGTTAATTTGATGCTTGGAGTTGGTGTTTCTGAATCCTCTTTAGTTCAATAAGTAGGATTACAAAAGATGGAATCATCTCAGTAAGGTTTAATATAGTTTTGAGTAATGTCAGTGCTGAAGCCCCCCTTGGTCTGCAACAATCAGTAGGGTTGTTGCAGTGTTCCTTTTGCTTATTTGGAAATTTTAAATGCTTTTCTGATCTTGTTTTGTACTTATTCTGAGGTTCTTGGTTAAGTTAGATCTTGTTTTTCTAAATCAATCTCAATTAAGTTTCATTTAGCTCATATTAAGTTTATCAGTATGGCTTAAATTTCCCTTGCTAGATTTACTTCTTTTTTCCTACTGTTCTTTTTAGAAAAGCTTTCCCTGAACTTATTTTTCAGCTTTCAAAGATAGTTTCAGTTTAAAAGTTGCTAATACTCTTTTGTTTAATCAGTTTTAAATAAGAAAAATCAAAAAAGAAAAATAATTTTAGCAAAAAAAACAGACCTGGGACTCGAACCCAGGTCACCCAGTTCACACATTCAAGCCTTTACCAATTCTGCTCTTGTTATGCTCATTTCTTTTAGTGCACAATTTATTTCTTATCTCTTATTTCCATTTAGCTTAATTAATCTGTTTTGCTTATTTCTGCTTTTTCTAAAGTGCTTTTTCTTCCCATTTTATTTTTCATAGATTACTCATAGATTAGTTCTTTTACCTGCGAAGTTTCATAATTTTTCTCAACCGTTTGCTATTTTTCTTAATTTTATCTCTTAATTTTAGATTTTAATTCATATTAAATAATTAAAAAGTCAAAAAAAAATATTTTTCTTTTTCCCAAAATTTACTTTTGTCATATAGAATGTAGGAAAATTGTTTTTGTGCCC
Organism: Artemisia tridentata subsp. tridentata; assembly: GCA_021014915.2. NCBI lineage: Eukaryota > Viridiplantae > Streptophyta > Magnoliopsida > Asterales > Asteraceae > Artemisia > Artemisia tridentata. The sequence goes on along the minus strand of CP139505.1, from coordinate 345,534,490 downwards.
GTAGGATTAGTAGTGCTTCGAATTCACTTTTTATGTTGCGCGCTTACGTTTATTTTTATTAAAACGCTAGTTTTTAGTTTTAATTACTTTTTAGGGTTAATTGCTTTACGTTATCATTTCAATTGTTTTATTTGTTGCTTTCTAGTATAGATTTGCTTTCCGTAGTGATAATTACCTAAATCCCACTTTTATTCTCCATTCACTGCACGATTCACGATCCCGAAATCACAATTCCATTCGATCTTCGTCGGGACAACGAACTCGGGGTTTTCACATTATTTACCTTTTGTGATTTCTCCCTTGATCTATAATTGTTAAACCAAATATCTTGACCAAATTAATAGTGTTTTATATTTTGTACTTTAAGCTTTAAGACTTGTAAGTCTTAAAATTAAGATTGATGAGAAAGATCATTAATAGTGCTTTGTGTATTGTACAATAAGCATTATAGCTTGTAAGTCTTAATTTTAAGACCAAGAGGAGAGAGAGTCATTCATGCTTTATATGTAGTATAGATTAGATCTTCCCTAATTTTAGATTTATCTAAAACATGTAGCAAATAAAACAAACCCTAATTCATAATTCCTTGCATGAAGAATCATGAATTAGACCAGGAACGTAACCTTTTATTCAAATAAACACATAAACAGATGTTCCTAATTTAGGGTTACAAAACTAACTTTTTAATAAAAGAGGGTCGAACCCCCCCTAAATTATGGTTCGAATTATTTTTTAGATCTAGTATTAAAACCCTTAAAAAAATTCAACTAAAACATGTAAACCCAAATCAAGATTTGATTTTTATTATGTGTTTCGATAATAATAATTACATGTTAAATTGGCTCGTGATGCCACTGTTGGAATTTAAATATCTTGACATTCAAATAAATAAATAAACATCAAAGCACGTAATAGCGAAAGCAGGATCAAATATTTAACATGTATAAAGTATTACCGAATATTAAATAGGAACGTACCATTATGATCCTAGCAAGAACAATGATCAAATCTTCTTTCTCCTTCACTTGAACAATCAAACGGATTAACGTGGAACCCCTTACCTTTTTGTTCCACAATCCAAGATTAATTACTAAAGTAAGTAATATCCGAGTTCTTGAACACACGTACTATTACTCGATCAAAGATTGATGCTAGTGAATGGACACAATTATTAAACCAAAACTATTTTGTTTAATAAACCTTGAATCTATTATTCAAGAAAGAAGTAAACAATAATCATTCTTTTACATACTATACAATAAATATGTCAAGAATAGGTACCATGTGATATAATTAATATAAATAGTGTACAATGCATATCAAGAGTATATCAAAGACACTGTACGATCAACTATATTGAGGGAATAAAGTCGATTAGACTTTTGGGTTTTATTCTTGTCGACTTTTTGGTTATTTTTTGTGTCATCTTTTTTTTTTTTTAGCTAATGAAGGTGTATACATAGCCTCCAAACTTGATCTCCAAGTTTGAGTTTAATACCTCCTCAACTTTCAAAACTCACACTTAACCCCCTCCTTTATTTACTAACAGTCATTAGTCAATTCCAATAATTACTTTAATGTCCGTTAGTTATATTTCGTGTCCAAATAATTAAAATATCCAATCCTTTTGATCATTCATATGTAAAGTGATTTAATATTTTTTCAAAACTCTAATAACGATTACAAGAGACGGTATAAGGTTCAAGGTTTAACGGCTCAACCAATTAGCCAGCTGAAGTAAGTTTGTTTGAAAGCAATTAATCTTTCAGAATCATGTTTAGAAAAAAGTACATTAGAGAACTTCTTGTACTATGTGATCCTCTTCTTTATATTTATCCTTTTTCTTGTAAATTTTGTAGTAAGTAATACATAAGGGCAACATTAGAGAACTTCTTGTACTAAGTAATACATACTCTCTAAAGCTGAATGAAAGACAAGTGACTCAGTTCCTAAGGGCAACATGCCAGCGGCCAAAGGATAGGGAGGATAGCATAGATAATGTATGAATTTTGACATTTCATGAACTAATACTGTATAAGGTTTTCAATTTTATCATTTCAATATAAATATTTTCTGTTTACTTGTTCGTTGGTGTTTGAGACAATGAAGAAAAACAAGTACAATAAGGATCCTCTACTAAGCAAGGATTTTGAAATGAATGTAACAGAGCTGCTCAGCTCCATTGAGGCCCGAGTTTTACCGCCGCCACCTGTAAGTTCACACTCTTTGACTCTTTGGTTCCATTTTCAGCTGCATTATCATGAGTCAGGGCGTACATCTGAGGTTAATCCATCTGTTGGTCAGTGGAACATCATTGATCTGGTGAATTTCTCTTCATTAACCATTTTAAAGTTTTGAATATATTTTGATGTTGTATCTGACTTTTTAAAAATGACTCATATTTTATTCTATACAGAAAGTGAGCAATGGTGGAACTGTTAACTACTGGGCCATAATTAACTTCTCAAGGCAGCACGAAGAGGCAGTTTGGCGGTTTGTTCATGGACTTGTTTCCTCGTGTCAGACTAAAGGCATTGTATGTATATGTTCCGTTGAGAATGTTGCACTGAAGATCAATGTGAAAGTAAGTTCTTTTTCATATAAAACAACTCTTATGATTTTTTATTGTCCACCACATTTACTAATTATGTTAAAACTTATCAGGTTGGTGGGAGGAACACTGTCCTGGCTGCAACTCTGAATGGTAGGCTTCCTTATGTCACTGATCGGCCAACCATAATCTTTGGTGCCGACGTTACTCTTCCCCAGCCTGGAGAGGATTCCAGTCCTATGATTGCCGCTGTAAGTTGCTATGCCTATTCTTATTACTTTATTGCTTTATTAATAGCAGTTTTGACCCATGTAATGGCATTGATATGGGTTTAGTTAAATGTTGAACGAGTCAAAAGTGTCAAAGTGTCTGGTTAAAACATCCTAATTGAAACAGGCAGAATGTTAAACTGGGTCAAATAGGTTGAAATTCACTCAAAGCTTCTTTGTTGAAGATTATAAACGCTGAATTGTTTTATAATTTTAATGAAAGTTAAAAAATCAGACAAAATGTTATTGTGCTAGCCTAATTTGACCTCTTTGAAGTAATTATGCTGACTGCATTTAGTATACTCCTTTTGTTATTTACATGAGTGAGAAAAAAGATCATAGGTTCTTATCTGATAAGATTGAAAATTGTTTGTATTAATGAGTGAGTTTGTAAAATGTCTATAGTGGTTAGGCAAATACATGTTAGGTGAATTACTAAGTGATAGGCGGAGTGATTTTGATTAAGCAATAGTGATTTGAAATGTTGATGAAAGGATATGCAGGTGTGATTTTTGTAAAATGATTTGAAATGTTGATGAAAGGATACGCAGGTGTGATTTAAAATGATTATCTAATACATGTTAGGTGAATTACATAACTGATTTTGTGTAGTGACTTGTTATAACCTTATATTAAAGTATGAGTAAACATTCTAACAATTTGTCACTTCTTGTCAAAGGTTTTCAATCCCCAATCTCTGAATCCAATGCGTTCACCCATGCCCCACAACATTGATAAAGCTCTTGTTGCTATCGAGTCTGAGGCTTCAGCACATGAGATGGATACATTATTATAAAGGTATAAGGCCACTCACAACAGTTAACTCAGCCTTAAATTTTAAGGCATGCCACGTCAGCTTTTACACACCTTAACTTAACTCAGCTTTAACACACACAACAATAACTCAGCTTTAACACACCTTAACTCAACTTTACACATAAATTTTCAAATTCAACCCCTAACTTATAAATTACTTCATTTTTTTTAAACATAACATTCATTAATTAAACAACATAACATTACATACTTAAATATAAAAAAAAAACTTACAACGAAATTAAAAAAATAAATAAAAATAACGACGAAATTAAAAATTACATCATTAAAATAAAGACAATCCTAAATTTACTGTGGAGGCTGCCCGAGCTTGTATTTTGCCACAATTCAAGCTTTTTCTTGGTTGATATACCACACCACGTCTGGAGGCTGCCCGTCGGTCTTCATCATCAAAAACTTCATTTCCTCTAGCCTTGTTATCGCCTCCTCTTTTTCTTTTGTTGCCCGATACGCGGCTTCGGCCATTTCCCTTTTGTGACGATACTCGGCTGTCATACTCTCCACGAATTGCAATGACGAGCTCGTTCCTCCCGTACTCGCTCCCGTGCTCGCTCCTCCCGTGCTCTCGGATCGAGCTTTCTTTGCAGCACGCCTTCCCATTGGCCTTGGTTGTTCATCATGACCAAACAACGCCTCATTTGTTTGGCTTGGTTGTTCATCGCCGGTTAAATCAATTCCCTCCGGCGTGTCCCACTTCACATGACCCCGTAAAACCTCCCAAGCCTCCTCGTTGCTAAAAGGAGCGGCTTTGTGCTCGTCCCGGTACATTTCTCGGGCACGTTTCAGGATATCAATTTCACTTTCGCCACTTCTTTCTTGGCGTTTGGAACGTTTGTAGTACGCGTTGAACTTTGTGCAATCACGGTTCAACGTTCTCCACTTACTTTGGAGCATATCCTTGTTTCTTTGTTGGTAATTGACTCTATTAAACTCATTCTGCACCCGTTGCCAAAACGTATCCCTGCTTTGACCTCGACCCACTTGTGAGTCTTCCGACGCTGCAACATAACACTGAGCAAGCACTTTTTCCTCTTGTGGGTTCCAACGTTTGATCTTGTTGGCAACGGGTTCTTCATCATCATCCTCCAAAGGTTCGGGTTCGGGGTTTCTTGATTTTCTAGCCTTTCGTTTGATACGCCCGAACTTGTTTTTCTTTGGAGGAGACGTTGGAGTCTCGGGAGTCAGGAACTTCATTGGTTGCGGTTTGAGATTGTTGTGAATTTTGGGTGAAGTGGAGATTGGAGAAATTTGTGTTTAGGTTAGCTTGTTGTTGTTGTTCGAAATATAGCATTTGTTGATGTTGTTGGTAAAGTTCTTGGTCCGACAAGCCAAGTGGGTTCGGGATTGAAGATGAGCCGGCGTTTGGGTTTGAAGATGAGCCGGCATTGGGGTTATTCCCAAATCCGGAGTTTAAGAGATCTAAGAACGATTCGTTCCCGTCATCGTTTAGGTTGAATCGGGACATTTTTTTTTGTTGAAGGTTGAAGAAGATAGTGTAATATGTAGTGTATTGAGTTGTGGAGGTGTGAAAAAAAAAATATGGTGTGAAATGGTTATTTATAGGGGATTGAAAATGGTTTTGATTTTTTTTTTTTTTTTAGTTAAGAGCCGTTGCATCTCATCGGTTATAAAACTTTAGGGGGCTAAAATGCAAAAAATTTTGAATTTAACGGTAAGAAAAGGACGGCTTTAGGGGGCTGAAGTGATTTTTTTTTTTTTTTTTTTTTTTTTTTAACAGAATCTACCCTTAACGATGCCTTAAGGGTATAACACAGCCCTTAACGTCCAACCCACACAACACTTAACGCCCTTTAACGCAGGAATAATGCGCAAAAATGGTCCCTTAACGCAGAAATAACGTGACCGTTGTGAATGGTCTAACTACAAATTAGAAAGGTCACTTTTCTGTTTTCGAGAAAGCATTTCTAAAACAAGAAAAAATTAACATGTACTGGGCCGGGTAAGGGATGACAACGGGGCGGGTTTGAGGTGGGACGACCATCCCCGCCCCCAAACCAGATTACCAAATTTTACCCTAAACCCACCCCGGTACCCATCGGGGATCTAATCGGGGTGCCCCGTCGGGGCGCGATGCTCCTCCAAACCTACCCCGTATTAATCGGGGATCTTATCGAGCCGTTTGCTAAGTGGTTGTCTCGTTTAATAACACTACACTTACAATCGATGAAGACTAATATCCAAAAACACTTTCAACATAACTAAAAAACATTGATCTCAACTCTCTTGGTAATTGAGTATATATAAAAAGGGATCGAAGTTGTAACCAAATTTTGATATGCAACACAACTAAAAAGTGGTTTCCATAACGTGAAAGAAGACATTAATTCTACACGATTTTACTTTTTAAACTTTAGACTCCTAAAAACATAAACTCAAGGTTTGATGGCTGTCTTATAATATTATGCGGTCAAAGAAAATTAGCTATGAATATTTACATAACTACAGAGCGGGACCATAACCAAACCACTTTATACCTCATCCCACTTTTCACATCAAGCCGTGCGTTTAATTAACCGTGATTTTAAAAACAAAAAGATTGAGAGTCAATAGTAAGTCTTGAAACTCTTTTCACCCTCGATATCAAAATTACTCACTTTCACTATTTTAACTTCAATGATCCCACTCCTCCCCTCAGGCCAGGGCTGCAGCAAAATACACAAATCACCAAAAATAAAAATCAACATACATATACTTCACTCATGCATTGACCAAAAATATTAGTTTGCATACCTTTCCATCATAAGCCTTAACGTCTATCTCCATCGCACTTAGATCTATCATCTCTACAGAACCAATCCCAAGTTTTTTATCTATGATATGGCATTTTTTACTTCGCCATATAGCTCAAAGGTGCTACGCAATCCAAAATCCGTCCAAAAATCCGGCAGGTTCTTTACAAGTATCTCGAAACGGTCACATATTGGTGGACCCATAGAACAAACATCTGTTCAAATCTATAAAACATAGGCGTTGACGTTCATGTATTTGGTATAAGCAAATTTTTGCAATTAGAATAGTTATACATACCTTCAAGATGAATTAACGCATCGTAATGCGCATTATTTTCTACTTAATTTCTAATTTTGATTTAGCGAATTGTTCAAGTTCAATGAATACCGCAAATTAGAAAATAATGCGCATTACGATGCGTTAATTGATCTTGAAGGTATGTATAACTATTCTAATTGCAAAAATTTGTTTATACCAAATACCTGAACGTCAACGCCTAAGTTTTATAAATTTGAACAAATGTTGGTTCTATGGGTCCACCAATATGTGACCGTTTCGAGATACTTGTAAAGAACCTGCCAGATTTTGTGACGGATTTTGGATTGCGTAGCACCTTTGAGCTATATGGCGAAGTAAAAAAATGCCTAGATAAAAAACTTGGGATTGGTTCTGCAGAGATGATAGATCTAAGTGCGATGGAGATAGCCGTTGAGGCTTATGATGGAAAGGTATACAAACTAATATATTTGGTCAATGCATGAGTGAAGTGTATGTATGTTAATTTTTATTTTTGGTGATTTGTGTATTTTGCTGCAGCCCTGGCCTGAGGGGAGGAGTGGGATCATTGAAGTTAAAATAGTGAAAGTCAGTAATTTTGATATCGAGGGTGAAAAGAGTTTCAAGACTTACTATTGACTGTCAATCTTTTTGTTTTTAAAATCACGGTTAATGAAACGCACGGCTTGATGTGAAAATTGGGATGAGGTTTAAAGTGGTTTGGTTATGGTCCCGCTCTGTACTTATGCAAATATTCATAACTAATTTTCTTTGACTGCATAATATTATAAGACAGCCATCGAACCTTGAGTTTATGTTTTTAGGAGTCTAAAGTTTAAATAGTAAAATCGTGTAGAATTAATGTCTTCTTTCATGTTATGGAAACCACTTTTTAGTTGTGTTGCATATCAAAATTTGGTTACAACTTGGATCCCTTTTTTATATATACTCAATTAGCAAGAGAGTTGAGATCAATGTTTAGTTATGTTTGTGGAAAACTAGAAGGGGGGTTGAATAGTTTTACCGTTTTAAAATTTAATCCGTTTTGTTACTTATGTGAATTCAACGAAACTATGCACAAATAAATAATCAAACAATATGTACGAAAAGTAAAGAGAGGAATGATCAAACCACACAACACGGATGTTTATAGTGGTTCGGCTACAAGGACTCTCTTCCTTGCCCTACTCCACTCCTCGAGCCTCTAACACGAGAGTTATCCTTCAATAAGAAACAAACTCCTTTCTAGGTGGAGAAAACCTTTACACGTCGCTTACTTCTTTTTCCGGTACTAAGCTAAACACCGGGTTCTTTACAAGGGTACAACCACTCCGTTTGGTTCTTTCACAAGGGTACAACCACTCCCGACACTCTTTGTGTTTTGAGGACTAAAACACTAACCACACTCACTAATACAAATGATAAATAAAGATGTGTGAAAACTACTACACAATATCACACAGTATGTAAACTAAAGGATTACGGTTCGTAGATCCTTGAATGCTTGATCTCTTTTCTACAAAAGGAAAGATCAAATGAAATGCAAGTATGATGAAGGTTAGTGATATGTATACTGAATGAATATGAATATTAGGCTATATGAGTGATGGTGTGTCCAAATGATCAGCTTGCTATTTATAGGCAAACTAGATGAACAGGCGGCGGATCCGGCGGATCCCAAAAAAGGGATCCGTCCTTTATACCATTTGGATCCGCCACATCAGGACAGCTAAGAGATCTTCAAATCTTTCCAAATCTTGCACAATCTTTCCATATCTTTGTCAAGTCATTTCAAGATCTTCCTATGTCAACTCTTTGGCTTGAAGATCTAAACAAAATATTACAAGATCTTTCTAAGATTACATGTGTGATGTATGCCATGATGTCATTCTACATTTTCAAAAATAAAGTTTCCTTTTTAGGAAATAAACTTGTAAATATGTAAAATGTAATTTTAGTGTTTATGTGAAATGTAAAAATGTGTTCTAAAAAGACTTTAGCTAGTATTTATACTTTGCTAAAAGATATACTTTGTAATTGTCATTAACAAAACTAAGTAAAGATCGTAAAATATAAATAACGTTTTTAGGACGATATTTGTATTAACAATCTCCCCCTTTTTGTTGATGACAAAACATAAAGTATATTTTTGAGCAAAAGATTAAATATAGCATGAGTCTTTTTAAAATATAGATTAAGTATGTTTTATCCGAGTTTTTAAAAAAAAACCTTTTTAAGCAAAAATGTGCAAAAATGTACTTAATCCTTTCTCCCCCTTTTTGTCGAAACAAAAAGATGGTATGCGTAGCGGAATGGGATTTTGAGAACTTTAAAAGCTCCCCCTTGTTTGATACTCCCCCTAAATGGAGTAACAAGGTAATGATGTATGAACCTACAAAACAAACGATTAGAATATGAAATGCTCCCCCTCGATGTATACTCCCCGTTTCAAGAGTGCCAACATATACATTTCAAGGAGATTGAATGCTACAAAAGAAATGTTAGTTATGAATAACTTCAATGTAGAAGCATAATGCAAATGAAATGGTCATCCAAACAAGACATTCAAAATAGTTGACTTTAAAAAGTCAAAATGTAGTGTCTGATCATATTTTTGTACCTGAGTGCAAATGTGCAAAGTATAGAAAGAACCATATTATGATGCTTATAAAGATAAAATGCAAAAAGTGATCACCCATAAGCATTCAAACATCACATCTATTCATTGAAAATTATGTGACAAAAGTCACAAACATATGATGTTACATAAAGATAAGAAAAATACATCCTAAAAGTTAAAAATAAAAAGTCCTAAGACAACATTCTTAAAGTTCCTATATAAAGAAACCATAACACTCCTATTGAGGAGGATGAGAGATGGCGTTTAGACGCTCAAGAATGTGGTTCAATATGAACCTCATTTCATTTTGGAGCTCATGCACCAAAATGTTGGATCTCTCGGCTAAGTGGGCGGTTCTTTCACACATGGAACAACCATGTCGTGGAAAACCGGGTGGAAGAGTAGGCTCATTTCTTTGTGGCGGTGGTGGTGGTGGTGGTGATTGGTATTGGGTGGTGGTGGTTGTTCTTGTTCATTAGATGGTAGTGTTTGGATGGAGTTCATGAGGATGTTTTGGAGGTCCATAGCTTCATTAAGGCGATGATTTACCATACCCGAGAGAGAGTAGAGACGGGTGAGTTCCTCACTAATTTCCTCTTGGGTTTGTGGTATATTCATCCACATTGCCTCATCAATGGCAATGAGAGTTGATGTGGGTGAAAGAGGTGGTATTTGTGGTTGAGGCTGTGGAGCATCACGGTATAAGGGACCGTGGATTTCCGGATGAAGAGGATGGAAAAGCATTGGTTCTTGACCTTCAAAACTCAAAGGTGGAGGATTGGTTGACCTTTGTGGAAGGTCTTCCAACTCATCAAGGTATGGATGGGGTGATGTAGGTGAATTTGGTGGTGATTGGGACTTCACAGATTGTGATGGAGCGGGTGGTGGTGTGGTTGCTATTGGAGTTATGGTTGGAGGAGGAGTTTGTATGACAACATTTGATGGTGTAGGAGTAGATAGAGTGAGAAAGTTCTCACTTGCAATAGGTGATGAGATATTAAGAGGAGATGACTCCTCTGATGATGAATTTGCAAGATTAATAAAGCAACAAGGCTTAACACTAATGCGTGCAGTTCTTTTTGGAGGTCTAGAGGTTGAAGAGTTGTTTGATTTGGTCATGGTGAGCTAAGATATCTAAGATGTACAGGTTATATGTGGAGAAGAAGGTGAATGAGTGAGTTTTGCTCAATGTTAGGATCTTAATTTATAGGCAGATGGCTTATAGAAAGTAGTGTTTGGATTTGATGTAAATCCAATAGAGAATGTTGGTTCCTAATGATTTGGAACAAAAAATTGTGCAAGTCACATCACATAAGTCAATCCATAGAACTTATGTTGAGTAATATGATGAAGATATGCAGTAAATGCAATGAGATAGTGGAAAATCCTCTGATATGATGTTCCCACGGATTTGAAGGATCCCTAAAAAGGGTTCCTTGTTTGTATCAGAAAGGTAACTTACTCATAAAATTTGAAAATTCAAATTTTGGTGGGAAATTTTGTTCTTAAGTTTCTAAGAGTTCCTAAATCAATCTAAGATGTTTAAGTATCAGTGAACATAATCTAAAGAAGACTAGAAACTAAAATCTAAGAATCGGGATGAGTCGGGAATTTTTGAAAATGTTACTGTTATACCTGCAGATCCAATCGATAACACATGCGGATCCAAATTTTGGGATCCGCAGAATCCGCAGGTGAAGGAATGGCGGATCCAAAGCTAACACATGGCGGATCCAAATTTTGGGATCCGCCAGATCCGTCGTCCAGAAGTGCTAAAACAAACAGAGAGATGTGCATATTTTGCGTTTTTCGACGAAAACCCAAAAATTCTCCTGGAACATATCTATCATCTAATATGTAATGCAAAACAACTAAATATGTTGAATCTAACACACGTATACACATAGATTAATTCGTTCATAATAACTTACCTTAAGTGGAGTTAAGCCAAACAGGGGCTTAAACTCGGAAAATTGATAACACTAAGTGTTATCGACCTGCAAATCTGAGTTAGTTCACATACTATTCAAGTAGCATCATAACATGTTAAGAACATACATATTTAATACAACATAGTCTAATAATGTCTAGTTCCAAACACTCCTTTCAACCTAACTTCTTGCTCAACTTCTTTATACCCTTGTGAAGCTTCATGATCCAACGCCCCAAATTCTTCACCATTCCTTTGGTTTGCTTGAACTCAGCTGATTCATTTGCAATTGGTGGAAGTTGGCTCAAGTACTCCGGTGGAGGAATCCTAGAGTTTGGCAAGCCGTCATCATCACTCATTGATGATGATGATGATGATGTTTGGGCACGAGGACGTTTGCCTTTATCAACCGCTACCCTAAAGTCGCTTAAAGGAACAAAGGTATGTTCAATCTCATCATAGTCGGGGACAATTCCTAAAGCGTTTCTAGGAATGGGTGCAAAGGCTCTATAAAGGCGAGTCAAGAGCATTCCATAAGGCATTGCCACTTTACCTTGAACCGGGATATTGCCCATTCTTTTGGCAATATAGTAAGCAAGGTTGAAAGGTTGACGAGTTGACACACAATACATCATGTGGCAAAGACAAGCATTGATGTGATCGCGGTTCCCTACCATGCACATGACATTAGCCCTTAAGACTTCTTCCAACTTCCTAAATTCGGGCTTAAGCTCATTGAGTTCCATGGCGAATGGATCTCTAGGAACTTGACGACCACGATACAACCTAGTTGGGTTGTTCCTAGGTATGAAGAGATGTTCCCGAATGACTTCTTTTGAGGCTAAAGGAGTGGCATATGGTGCCGTTCTTTCAAGATTTGATTCAAGAATGGTCAATGACCATTTATCGGAATAGAGATACGTTCCATGACTTGGAACTCCTAAGACCTCTCTAAATTGATCTAATGGAATATTGAACAAGTTTTCATTGACAGTGAAAGGAATGTTCATGTAACCTTGATCGTTTGACTCTAGATTGACACTAGCATAGAATTTTAGAATGAATCGTGGAACTATTGGTTCATCAATATCTAGGAGAGAATCAAAGTGAATAACCGCTAGTTGTTCCCTAAGAGCGATTCCATCATAGAATGAGGGGTCTACAACCCTACCCTCATGTACGTAGCGTTTTTCTAGAGCTTTGAGAATTTCAACTTGTTGATCACTAAGACCTTTGGTTTTGTGGACTTTGGGTAGGTAATTGACGGTGCGTTTATGATCATAGTTGGTTGTGGGAGACATGATTTTCCTAAACACAAAATTATATAGTTTTAGTCGAAATAATCTAAATAAGTATAAATTTTCTAGTGTGTGCCTACATGGGGACAATGTGGAGGTGCGGTTATCTCGACTCTTTTTTATGCATGAAAATTTAGTTTATGCAAGTTTTGTGTTAAAACGAGAGATAACCCAAACGCTCCTATTTCAATGTAGCTTCGTTTGAATGTACCCGAAAATACATATTAGTTATGTATTCCCTTTGGCATTCAAGAGAAATTATGCAAGTGATGATTAAAATCAAACGTTTTTATATTTGTATGAACAATGTTCAAGAAAAACCATTTTTCCTAGTCGTGAGAAGATTTTAGCAAAAATTTCTCATGGGGTTTTTGTTGAAGTATGACAATGTGCAATAAGATGCAATTCCTAACTAAGATAAACATGATTTGAAGTACAATTCAGTAAGTATATTTCATGATTTTACTATAAATGTGCCTAAAACCCCAAGTTTTGGTTTTGTGCATGAAATAGAAATCCTAGACGCAGATCAGGAGTATAAACATGATAAGGATACTTACAGTGATGTTTGGAACACAAATTTGTGGAAGAAACTGAGCTAAATTGTGAGATTGGTAGTTATGGAGTCAAATTCAGTGGGTGATATGTTTTTGGGGAGTGTGATGAATAGTACTTGGTGTTGTTTATTATATAATAAAACTGCCTGTGCATGTGACGGATCCGGCGGATCCAAAAAAAGGATCCGCCTTTGTTGTCGTTTGGATCCGCGGGATCAGAACACAGGTTTTTGGTTTATTGTCGTGTTTGGTTAAACTAGGATTTAAGCTAATGTTTTATCTAATCACTAGGTTTCATTAATCCTAAGCCAAGTCTAAGATAGTTGAAAGGTTCTCTTTTGAGGGGTTTAGTGAGAATATCGGCAATGTTGTCCTCTGAGGAAATTTTCTCAATTGAGATATTTCCCTTCTGAACATTGTCACAGAGGAAGTGATGACGTATTTCTATATGTTTGGTTCTAGCGTGTTGGACGGGATTTTTACTGAGATCGATGGCTCCTTTGTTGTCGCAAAGAATGGGGATATCATTGAGTTCAATTCCGTAATCGACAAGAGCTTGTTTCATCCATAGTGCTTGTTGACACGCTTTTCCTGCTAACACGTATTCGGCTTCAGTTGTTGATATAGCAAGGGCCGTTTGTTTCTTAGCGAACCATGAGGTGAGACAATGTCCTACAAAAGTACAAATACCACTAGTACTTTTTCTATCAACATAGTCACCGGCATGGTCCGAGTCGGCATACACTATGGTTTCTACGCCCGTTCCTTTGGGATACAATAGTCCTAAATGTGTAGTGCCTTTAATGTATCTAAATATTCGTTTAACGGCTTCAAGATGGGATATTTTGGGATTTCTTCTAAAAACGTGCACATAGACAAACACTAAACATAATGTCCGGCCTACTAGCCATAAGATAAAGCAAACTACCAATCATTCCTCTATATTTAGTGCTATCTACGGATTCATTTTCTTCATCCTTTGTTAGTTTGGTTTCAATGGACATGGGAGTTTTTATGGGTTTTGAATCTTCAAGACCAAACTTCTTAAGCATATCTTTGATATACTTTGATTGGTTGAAGAATATCCCATATTCTAATTGTTTTATTTGGAGACCTAAGAAAAAGTTTAGTTCCTCTATCATACTCATTTCAAACTCGTCATGCATGATTTTTGAAAAATCGTTGCATAACTCTTGACAAGTTGAACCGAATATAATGTCATCCACATATATCTGGAAGATGATAATATGTGATCCCTTTTTCTTTGTGAAGAGAGTATTGTCTGCTAGGCCCATAGTATACTTATGGTCAACTAGGAAGGTCTTAAGTCGATCATACCAAGCTTTTGGTGCTTGCTTAAGTCCGTATAAAGCTTTCTTAAGTTTGTAAACATGATTAGGTTTTTCAAAATCGGCAAAGCCGGGAGGTTGTGCAACATATACTTCTTCATTAATAAATCCGTTTAAAAATGCACTTTTGACATCCATTTGAAATAATTTAAAATCATGTGCACATGCATATGCAAGTAGTATCCTAATAGACTCTAGTCTAGCTACGGGTGCAAATGTTTCATCATAATCTATACCTTCTTGTTGATTGTAGCCTTGTGCTACAAGCCTAGCTTTGTTTCTAGATACTACGCCATTTTCATCCATTTTGTTTCTAAAAACCCATTTTGTACCGATTATGGTTTGATTTTTGGTTTGTGGAACTAATGTCCAAACATCATTTCTAACAAATTGATTTAATTCTTCTTGTATAGCAATAACCCAAGATTCATCTTTTATAGCTTCATTTATATTTTTAGGTTCAATTGTTGAAACGAAACAAAAGAAATTACTTTCATTTTGAGCTTTAGATCTTAACGTTCGTTCATTTATTTTTCCAATGACGTTTTCTAACGGATGACTTTTGGTTTCTTTAATATTAGTGATTTCTCTTTTAGCCGGTTCTATTTCTTTGCCACTTTCAATATTTTCTTGGTCTTGGACCATTTGACTTTCAACTAAGTCATCATCTACCAAAGGTGATGTCTTAGGAGGAGGTGGACTTTCGTCGAATGTTACATTCAACGATTCCTCGACTCTTGAGGTTTCTTTGTTCAAAACGATGTATGCTTTACTATTTTGTGAGTATCCAAGAAATACACCTTCATACGACTTTGGGTCAAATTTGGTGAGATAATCTTTTGTATTTAAAATAAAGCATTTGCTACCAAAAACTCTAAAGTATCCTAACGTGGGCTTTTTGCCTATGTAAAGTTCATATGGAGTTTTCTTTAGGAATGGTCTAATTAACACACGATTTAGTATATATGTTGATGTATCTACAGCGTGATACCAAAACTTTTGTGGTATGTTTTGTTCATTTAACATAGTTCTACTCATTTCTTGAATTGTTCTATTTTTACGTTCTACTACACCATTTGATTGAGGTGTTCGAGGAGATGAGAAATTATGTGAAATGCCATTAGCATCACAAAAAGCTCCGAATTGGGTTTCTTTGTCAAATTCTCTACCATGGTCGGTTCTTATTGATACTATATTATTTCCTACTTGGTTTTGAATTATTTTACTTAAAATTTCAAATTTATCAAATGCCTCATTTTTAGTTTTCAAAAATTATGTCCAGCTAGAGTAATCATCTACGATAACTAACGTGTAAAAGTTTCCTCCATAACTTTGTATAGCGGATGGTCCAAACAAATCCATATGCAATAATTCTAGACACCTAGATGTAGACACCATGTTTTTAGCCTTATGGCTATTATGAACTTGTTTCCCAATTTTGCAAGCATCACAAAAGTGTTGGTCATATTTCAACTTAGGTAGGTTCCTAACGAGTTCTTTAGATGATAAGGATTGAATTAGCCTCATGTTGGCATGACCTAAGCGTCGATGCCATAGAGTTGAGTTTTCGTCCAAGGAAGTAAGACAAAGCTTGTCTTTAGGTGTTTTATCTAATTTCATAACATATACGTTATTCTTTAAAACACCTTTTCCTACAGTTATGCCGTCTTTAAGTATTTTGCTTCCATTTTTACTGAAAAGGATGTTATACTTTTTGCGGCATAATTGACTTATACTAAGCAAGTTAAAACCTAAATTATCTACATGAGCAACATCATCAATAGAGAGAGAGTCATGAGAGATCGTACCTTTTCCGATGATTTTACTTTTAAGTTTGCTACCGAATGTGACATTACCTCCATCATACACTTGGTAGGTTGAGAAAAGGCTTTTGTTTCCCGTCATGTGCCTCGAGCACCCACTATCTTTGATCCACTCATCAGGTTCAAGTTTAACTTTTAAGCACACCTAAGTTCAAGAAAGACTCAAGCGTTTGGTCCCCAGTATCTCATGGGTCCGTTTGGGTTAAACATAACATTATCATGGTTCATGTAGGGAAATGATGGACAATTGTTCCACGATATGTAATTAGGACCATGAAAGTTTCTAGGCATGTTTTGGTTCCAATTATTTTGATAAGTGTTTTGTGGGTTAACATTACTTTTTGGAAAGGGGTGTTTGGGAAAGCTAGTTTGAGGTCTCTGTTGAATAGTTTTAACTCTATACTCATTCCTAGCTTGACCTCTTCCTAAAGAGACTGCCGGTTTGTGCTTATTATTAGTTATACTAGTACTAGGTTTTCTAGTAACTTTAACGAATTCAGAACGGTCGACTTTGAGAACCTTCTGTTCAACTTCTATACCCGCGGATCCCTTGGGTACAACTGGCGGATCCAAAATTTTGGATCCGTCAGATCCGTGGGCTTCTGACTTAGTTGAAACAATTTCTTTTTCATTCACAGTTTGTTTCTTAAAATCACTTAAGGTTCCTAGTTTCATAAAACCTAGTCCGGTTTTATCATGAGGTAGTTTTTGTACCTTCATTATCTCATCTGCACAACTTATGTTTTTATCAAACTTTTTAAACTTAGAATTTTGTTTAATGAGTTCTTCCTGAGTGATTTTAGTGCTTCTAATTCCAATTTTAGTTCTTGACAAGAGACACATGTTTCTTTACTATTTTTACCTTTTTCCCTTCGTATCTCTTTTTCTTTAAGCCAATATACTTCGTTTTCTAAAAGTGTTGTTTTAGTTTTCAAAAATTTGTTTTTGTTGATGATTTTTAAAGTGATATCACATAGTTTGTTATATTCCATTTCTAAGGTTTCGTCATCTATAGAGGAGTATGAGTCAGAATGTACCTCTTCTGTGTCATGAGCCATAAGGGCAACTTCGTTGTTCTTAGGCTCATCATCATCTCCTTCACTATCACTCCAAGCTCCACTTACATAGGCTCTTTGAGACTTGTTCTTTGGAGGCTTTGGACATTCTCCTATTAAATGACCAGAGTCACCACACCTATAACATTTCCTGTCTACCTTTCCTTTCCTATCATCACGGTCTTTCCGGAAGGATTTCTTTTCTTCACGAGGTGTTCTTACAAACTTTCCTCTTCTCCTGAAGAATTTCTTGAAATCTCTCACGGCCATGGCATACTCTTCATCTTCACTATTTGAGCAAGATTCATCATCATCACTTGACTCTGCTTTGGCTTTCAAGGCAATGGACTTCATCTTCTCCTTTTTGCCTTTAACAATTTCCGAGTCTTTTTCCATTACCATCTCGTGAACTTTTAGATTTCCTATGAGCTCATCCAATGTCATGCTTGAAAGATCCTTAGATTCTTCAATAGCTGTCACCTTTGCTCTCCACTTCGGGTGGAGTGCTCTTAGAAATTTCCTGACAAAATTCTTACTAGAAAAAGATTCATCAAGTGCTTTAAGTGATGTAATAATAGTATTGAATCTAGCAAACGCACTATCAATGGTCTCATCTTCAGAGATAACAAATTGTTCGTATTGTTGAACAAGAAGATCAATTTTGTTATCTTTTACTTGTGAGTTTCCTTGATGAGTGATAATAAGAGATTGCCAAATATCTTTTGCCGTTTTACACATAAAAACTCTTTCATATTCTTTCTTAGGTAAGGCGTTGTAAAGCATCATTTTGGCTTCATTGTTTTTGGCAATCAGCTTCTTTTGCTCATCACTGTGACGAGTAAGAGAAGCTCCTACATCCCGACCACCCGAAATATCATTACTTATAGGTTTGTAATCACCATCAACAATTATATACCATAGATCTATGTCCTTTGACTTCACATATGTCTCAAAACGATTTTTCCAGTATATAAAACAGTTTAGTTCAAAAAGTGGTGGTCTTTGCATAGATTGCCCTTCTTTAAAGTTTTCAAAATCCATTTGATCGTTTCAAGTTTTTAAAATACAATATATTTTGAAAATCTTGAGTAACACCGCTCTGGTACCAATTGTGGAAAACTAGAAGGGGGGTTGAATAGTTTTACCGTTTTAAAATTTAATCTGTTTTGTTACTTATGTGAATTCAATGAAACTATGCACAAATAAATAATCAAACAATATATAGGAAAAGTAAAAAGAGGAATGATCAAACCACACAACACGAATGTTTATAGTGGTTCGGCTACAAGGACTCTCTTCCTTGCCCTACTCCATTCCTCGAGCCTCTAACTCGAGAGTTATCCTTCACTAAGAAACAAAATCCCTTCTAGGTGGAGAAAACCTTTACACGTCGCTTACTTCTTTTTCCGGTACTAAGCTAAACACCGGGTTCTTTACAAGGGTACAACCACTCCCGTTTGGTTCTTTCACAAGGGTACAACCACTCCCGACACTCTTTGTGTTTTGAGGACTAAAAAACTAATCACACTCACTGATACAAATGATAAATAAAGATGTGTGAAAACTACTACACAATATCACACAGTATGTAAACTAAAGGATTACGGTTCGTAGATCCTTGAATGCTTGATCTCTTTTCTACAAAAGGAAAGATCAAATGAAATGCAAGTATGATGAAGGTTAGTGATATGTATACTGAATGAATATGAATTTTAGGCTATATGAGTGATGGTGTGTCCAAATGATCAGCTTGCTATTTATAGGCAAACTGGATGAACAGGCGGCGGATCCCAAAAAAGGGATCCGTCCTTTATACCATTTGGATCCGCCACATCAGGACAGCTAAGAGATCTTCAAATCTTTCCAAATCTTGCACAATCTTTCCATATCTTTGTCAAGTCATTTCAAGATCTTCCAATGTCAACTCTTTGACTTGAAGATCTAAACAAAATATTACAAGATCTTTCCAAGATTACATGTGTGATGTATGCCATGATGTCATTCTACATTTTCAAAAATAAAGTTTCCTTTTTAGGAAATAAACTTGTAAATGTGTAAAATGTAATTTTAGTGTTTATGTGAAATGTAAAAATGTGTTCTAAAAAGACTTTAGCTAGTATTTATACTTTGCTAAAAGATATACTTTGTAATTGTCATTAACAAAACTAAGAAAAGATCGTAAAATATAAATAACGTTTTTAGGACGATATTTGTATTAACATTGTTGAAAGTGTTTTTGGATATTGGTCTTCATCGATTGTAAATGTAGTGTTATTATACGAGACAACCACTTAGCTGACGGCTCGATAAGATCCCCGATTAATATGGGGCTGGTTTGGGGGAGCATCGCGCCCCGATGGGTACTGGGGTGGGTTTGGGGTGAACTTTGGTAATCGGGTTTGGGGACGGGGATGGCGTCCCGCCCCGTTGCCATCCCTAACCCGATAGTACATGTTATTTATTTATTTTTATTTTTATTTTTTTTATTTTTAGAAATGCCTTCTGGAAAACAGAAAAGTGACCTTTCTAATTTGTAGTTATACCTTTCTTGTTGCCATCTCTAACCCGCCCCATTGCCATCCCTAAGGGGGTGTTCGGGATTCCTTAGGCTGCGTTTTAGTTGTAGAAAATTAATGTCCTTTTCTAGAACACTTTTCAAAAAGGCTAAAATAAAAGAAAACGTGTTTAACGGTGTATTTTTTAGAAATGCTTTCTGGAAAACAGAAAAGTGACCTTTCTAATTTGTAGTTATACCTTAGAAAAGTGAATTTGTACTCTTCTACATTTTCTCATGGCATTTTTTTATATTTCTTCTTTCACTTTCACTTTTCTTCAGATTAGCATCTAATCATGTTTTCTAACTTCCTAACACTTTCTAGAGGCCCCCCCCCCTCTCTCTCTCCCTTTTCTCACAACTAAACGCAACCTTAGTTTTCCTGCTAGATAGTAAGTACTTATTAGCTGCTTTTAAACGCTTGAAAAATAAGCAGATAAGCAAAGAAAAAATAAGCAATCCCGAACACTCCTAACTAGGAGCACGCTCAGTCCGAAACACACTAAAAGTATGATATTCCCAACATATCAGAGCAAGAAACTATAACGAAATACTTATGGCCATTGTATAAACTTCAAAGTGATATTACAAAAAATCGGCACAAGAACATACACCATCCTTGAAATGATATTACCAAAACTCGGCCACGGTACATTATCCAGATACTTGGAACGAACAGTTATCATTGCATCAAAGTATCTGCTTAGATTTTCCATTTGGTCTTCACTAATTAATAATGGTTGTGTCTAGGGTTTGAGTAGATTGATCCTTTATTGAAATTGGAATACATAATTTAGGGGTTAGAGTTTAAACTTTGATTTTGATTTTAATTTTGGGTTTGATTTAGAGTAGGTGTAAAAGTAAGTGAAGAGGAAAGAGACTGATTATATGTGTTTTGGAAAATTTTGATCGTGTGTGTGTTAATGGTTAAAGTGGGAGTGTTTTTTTAAAAAAATTCTCTTAAAGAAAATATAGTCGCCTAAATATTTTATTACGTCACTCAAGAATTTGAAATAAAAAAGTGTTTATAAAGTATTTTAACACAAAAAGGTAAAAAGTACAAAAAGGTGAAAAATAAAAAAAATGTGAAAAGTACAAAAGAATGACGCAAGTACAAAAAAGTGAAAAGTAAAAAAAGTCGCTCAAATTATCAAGCCGTCAGTCGCTTAGGTTGCTCAACATTGGGAATGAGCAAAAAGAATAAAATAAAACTTTTAGAAGTTTGACTTTTTTGGTGGAAAAAGACAAAATAGAAGGTCCCTTAAGGTATGAAAAATCGCTGTAAAAAAATCTCTTAGAAAGTACATATAGTGGGCTAAGACACAAGTACCACTTTAATGATTGGGCGCGACTTTTTAGGGTGGCACATGTCACCTTCATATTAAGTCGCAAGTCGTTCGGCCTATTTCAAAAAAGCCATTAAAGTGAGTCCTCAAAAGCCCAACACTTCGAGCGACTGGAACATTGTCAGAATTGCCCCTAGAAGTTAACAAGAAGAGGATCATGTGGTGAATGTACAACAAGTTGAAAATTTTATTTTACTAGTTTGTTACATATGCAAATAATAACAATTTTTGTACCACATACATAACATAGTTCTATTTTAATGATTGAAGCTGCATCCGAGACATTTTTTTTTTTTTTTTTTTTTAGCATGGAATAAGAATGGTCGAGTGAGTTTGTTTTTTTGGGACGATACATTTGATAGGATTGAAACTTGAGAGGTTTTTGGGATGATACATTTGATAGAAAAATATATATTTAAGATATTAATAATTATTTAATAAATAAATATAATATTAGTTTAAAACATAAAATGAGATTTTTTTTTTTGTATAATTGGACATGGTTGCTCCACATGTTCTTGTCACAGTGAAACCCATGTTTTTTTTAAAATCCCACCCTCGCTGACAAATACAACCCCATTTTTTGGTTTTATGTGGGCCCAAACTAGACTAAACTTTGAACCAAACATTTATAATAAAGCCAAATCCAAGTTTTTGGGGTGGTCCCCATATACCAAACGGCACCTAAATTTTTAATTTTTTTTAATTTTTTTTTTTTTTTTTTTTTTTTTTTTTTTTTTTTTTTTTAGCATGGAAAAAGAATAGTCGAGTGAGTTTTTTTTTTTTTTGGGGATGATACACTGGTGAATCTTAAAAATCATTTCGAAAAAGGTTTCTCAATTTACTACCTATTCTTTGCAAAAAGGAATGAAGTTTTCAAAGAGACATAGTTTTTCCGAAAAATGTACTCCTCAAAAGGTTTCAATGTCAAATGCTTCAAACTTTTCTAAACCAAAAGGAAGTGTTTCGAAGAAGGTTTACACGGGTGAATCTTCAAAACCATTTTCGAAAAAAGTTTCTCAGTTACAACCTATTCTTTGCAAAAAGGAAGGAAGTTTTCAAAGATACCAAGTTTTTCCGAAACATTTACTTCTAAAAAGTTTTCAAATGCAAATGCTTCAAATGGAAAGAATCAAACTTTTCAAACTCCACACTCTCGTTTTACACCGGTAAAGCAAGTGTGGAGACCAAAGTAAAGTCGTTCAAAACCTTTAAAATATTCAATATCAGATTTGCTTTCGCTACAACATAAGAATGACTCTGCTTTGAACATTCTAAATACCAGAAGGTTTCTATTTATCACAGATAAAAATCTTCAAAGAGAACCCGTGAGGTTCAACTCCAAATGGAAATCTTCTTCTTCAGATTTTAAAACTCTAAGAGAGACACCGGGTTTCTCAAACAATTTTCAACAGAAAAAGAGTTTTAAATCTCCATTGATTCCACGAGTGTTATTTCAGAATGAAACATCGTTTTTCAGTCCTCCTTGGAATTCAACATCTTTAAATTAGATTGACACAACTTACAAATGGATTTCAAAATTTGGTAAACCCGCTGGCGCTATGCTTAAATGGGTTCCCAAGGTTGTTGTCTAATCTCATATTTGTCAATGGCTTGTAAGTATTTCAGCTTGCAACCTGGACTTAAACGTTATGGTTTATGCACATATAACAGTGTATAACTCGCGATTTTCAAAGAAAGGACCTTGTTGTACGTTTTAGTGCGAAAATCCTAACAGATAAGAAGTTCTCACGCAAAGCTTATCAAAAACTTCTTAATCTTGAGGAAAATTTATTCAAAATTTTCAGAACTTTTCAAAATTTTGCACAAGATTTTTCAAATCTTTACTCCCCAATTTACTCCAAAGTTTAAAAATGTCAAAAGATATTTTAGTTTTGAGGCGGAGTATTTCAGAATATATTCAGACAAATACCATTTGTTGATCAAAACTTTATATAATGTTTTAGTTACCTTGAAGCAAAATTTATTCAAGAATTTTCCAATTTGAAATTTTTAAATCTTTTAGAATTTTGCTTCAAGAAGACTCATTCCCTCAAACTTTAAAAAGTTTAAAATTGTCAAAAAAAATGCGAGTTTTGAGGGGGAGTATTTCAAAAACAAAAATGTTCCGTCAAAATCATGCTTAATGGCTTATGTATACATAACAGTGTATAACCCGTACTTTGTAAAGAAAGGACCCTGTGGTACGCTTCAGTGCCTCAATCCTGATTTAAGCAGCGAAGACTTCTTACTTATGAGCAGAATTAAATCAAAGTATCAAAGATTTTTCATAAATTATGCTCAAAAGAACAAGTATTTCCTCTCGTGTTTAAAACCTCAAAAAGTTATTTCACTTATTGAGGGGGAGTATTTGAAACATCTTTGTTCGAAAAACAAACGTTCTTGTTAGATTCTTCCCATAAACCTCAAAAAGCATATTTTAATCAAACGTTTCTTCAAAAACAACATCAATATGCCATTTTTTAGGGGGAGAAAAATATAATGTGATTACAATATGATAGCAAAAGTGTGGAATCTCATATGAGCTCGACTCAGATATGACCAACGAATTGACGAAACTTAAATTTCAGTAATCGAAAGTACTTGTCCTGGACGGGTAATAATTTCAAGCTGGTCTAACCAGTGATGTAAGCGTGTCTCGAATAGGACTTGTCTAAGTAGAGTGTACCGTTTCGAGAGATTTTCTTTGAATGTGACCAGGACGGGTAATAATTTCAAGCTAGTCTAACTAGTGATTTAAGTGTGTCTCGAATCGGTCATGTTTACTAAAAATCAATCAATTCAAAAGTGAGAACTCTACCCAACATGTGTAAACTTATCTTAAAAACTCACAAGCACATGTGAAGGGGGAGTATTTCTAAAAAAGCAAAACTCTCAAAGTGCTAACAAAATTTATTTCATAATCATAAAACACTTTGAGAGATTTTATAAAAGGTTTTATGGCATGTGATCAATAAACATAAGACAAACATGGAGTAATAAGGTGATTAAGGATAAGTTTATGTCCAATGATCCGCCAGAGCCGGTGGGATCTACCCAGGGAAAACACCAGTAGTTTAGTACTAGAAGTCCTTAGGTATGATTGAAAAAAGGAGTAAAAGTGATGAAAGGAGAAAGAAGGAGTTGAAGAATTAAAAAGAAAAGTAAATGAAGGGTGAAAGAAATAGCCCTCCATAAAACTTAGGGCAGAAACCGGGTCAATACATCTGCTACTGATTGCCACAAATATAACACCGGTATTGAAGACAAATGTCATGGACTGAGTGACGCATCACACAAACCCTTCTAGCTACTCAAGTTCCTCGCAAAAGGATCTTGTTTAATTTCTCACGGAGACTAACGCATAATCTATCGACCTCTCACTCCGACATGTGTTGATATTGAAAAGGTGGCAGTCTGCTCCAGCCACCGCTCATTAAAACCAAAACACACTTGATTGAGTCTAGAGCCATGAGATTCAACTAAAGATCTCGTAGGATACACTTCCAATATCATACACTTGTGTTCGCCAAAAAGAACACAAGTTGTATAAAGAGTCTATTGTAAAGTCACTTATTATTGCCTTACTTAGTGATGGTTTCATGTTCCAAACGGTCTACAGTCGTGGAGTGATACTTCGGTATACTTCAGCGGCTCACCTAAATTGTTGGTATACTTCGATGTACCTTCGTAAGCCTTCTTGAAGGTATCCAATTCAGGAACAGTCTTTGTAAGGATTAGAGAGAGTTTTCACACTATGTTGTTAATTCTCTCGAAGTCCAAGCCTGCAAGTGCTGGAATTCCCACTAAGGAGATTCCTTTCACGAATCGAGTCCTGAAGATGTGGGTCTCTACTTAGATTTTATCCATAGTATTAATAACTGTCCCTAACGGGATTCGGACGACTGATTTGCCCGACCAAGGTGAATGGTATCAAGACATTTATCAGTAAAACAACCGTAGTGATCTAATCTTTATGAAAATTCCACCGTGATCGATTGGAGATTATTACTAACGTTTACCATGCAGCTAATGATAAATTGTTCCTTGGAGGAGAGACCATAACTATCACTATGATCATCCACATACTTCCATTCCACATGCTAATACCAACATCATAACCAAAGATGAAGTTATGCAAGATTCTTACCAAAGATCAAGCAAAGTAAAGCTCAATAACGATTCTATGTCAAAGTCAAAGAATCAGAATAGTTAAGAGACAAAGATCAAAAGTCAAGGTAAAAGTGAGAACGACACATAAGTGAAGCACAAAGTTCAAAAGAAAATATGAGCATGTTGGAAATAGACGTAAAGACACCATTAATAAAGACGTTGATGAAAGGCAAGCGAATATCACAACTGATCACAAGAACAAGAATGAAGAACAAAGATCACAAAGCATGATTGGAACAAAGGATCTAGCAAAGCTATTACACAAAGACTCAAATTTCAAGACATCAAGCATCAAAGAAGATCATCCATTTCTATTAGTAGACGCATAACCCACATGTCACAGAAAGAGATCTCAATGATCACCCTTTAGGGGGAGATTGTTGGAAATGCAAAAGTGATGATCATAAATGTAATCAAAGAGAGATCTCAATGATCGTCCCTTAGGGGGAGATTGTTAGGAACGCTTAAAGTGACGATCATTATCGATTCAACGAGTCTTGTAATATGGAACAAAGGATCTAGCAAAGCTATTACACAAAGACTCAAATTTCAAGACATCAAGCATCAAAGAAGATCATCCATTTCTATTAGTAGACGCATAACCCACATGTCACAGAAAGAGATCTCAATGATCACCCTTTAGGGGGAGATTGTTGGAAATGCAAAAGTGATGATCATAAATGTAATCAAAGAGAGATCTCAATGATCGTCCCTTAGGGGGAGATTGTTAGGAACGCTTAAAGTGACGATCATTATCGATTCAACGAGTCTTGTAATATGGTCATGTAATAGCTCGTTAGAATCGTAAAAATATAGCCTACGTATTAGTAGAAGTGTACTGTCTAGTTTAGTCATAGTATTTACATTAATGTCGAATGAGTAAGAGATGCAACAATGGCACACTTCCTTATACTTCCTTATGTAATGACTATATATGCATGTAACCTCTCATTTGAGAGGTGTTTGTTGAAATGAAATAGAGAAATTCTCTCTTATTCCCTTCTAGTTCTTTCTCTCTCTAAATATATCATTGTTTCTCTCTTTAAACTTAATATGTGTGTGAAATAATTTTAGAAGGGATCCTAACACTATGAATTCTCATTTAAAACAAATTCATGCAACCTTGAATCATTTTTCACTCAAATTTGTTTTTCAAATGGTTTTGAGATGACTCGACACTGTCTTAACTAACAATATCTCATCTTCAAGGTGGTTATTAGGGCTAGTTGTCAATTAAAAACTGATAATGTATCCCTTTTGCTACGCAACGTAATAGAGTATTCAAGGTTTTGATAGGTTTTGGGAAATCTCACTCTTATGCAACAAAAGCTCTCTTGAGACGAATTGTATTTGACTTAACCTAAAATTTATTAGGAATAGTTATCACCTAAAAGCTGACAATGGAATCCTTTAACTAGGCAACGTAATAGAGAGTTTAAAGTTTCGTCATTTTTCAAGAAATCTCACGCTCATGCAATTAAATTATCTTTGCAAATGTTTTTCTACACAAGTTATCTAGTACATACTAGATCACTTAAGTTTGATTCAAAAAGTTGATACTTTTTCCCAAAACGTCAAAAAGGTTAGATGAAAGTATATATTAAAGCATGAGCAATATAAAAGAACGTTCAATATAAACCTCAAATTCTTTGAAAAAGTATCACACAAAACAAACTTTTGGTGAGGAAAAACCAAAACAGATAGAGAGAATTAAATCGCATGTGAAAAGAAAAGAGCATGCGTTTATGCTATAAAAGCAAGAAAGCATAAGAAAAGAAAAATAAAAAGAAATATGCTCGAAAAAGAAATGCCAAAGCATATAAAAACAGACAGAGTGAAAATAAATATATTAAAATTTAGAGTAAATTACACGGATCGTCCCTGTGGTTTGTCCAAAATCACTTGTTTAGTCCCTCGAGTTTCAAAGTTGCGTGTATGGTCCCTCTGACAGCAAAAGAATAACACTTATTCTCCCTATCGCTAACAGAGTTATATATTCCGTTAGCAAGTTTCAACGTTAGTCCATTAACCAAACAAGCGTTTGCAACGTTAGTCTTTTTCCTTAACGGCCGTTTGCACGTTAGTCATTTTTTGAAAAATATTCGGAAAATTTATAAAATTCGAAAAATTTATAAAAATTCAAAAAATTTTAAAAATTCAAAAAATTTATAAAAATTCGAAAAAATTTTAAAAATTCGAAAAAAACTTAAAAAAATTCGAAAAAACTTATAAAAATTCGAAAATTTCTAAAAATTCAAAAAATTTATAAAAATCCGAAATTTTTTAAAAATTCGAAAAAAACTTATAAAAATTCAAAAATTTTAAAAATTCCAAAATTTATAAAAATTCAAAAAAAATCAAAAAAATTCGAAAAATTTATAAAAATTCGAAAAAATTCATAAAAATTCGAAAAAAACTTATAAAAATTCAAAAAATTTTAAAAATTAAAAAAATTTATAAAAGTTCGAAAAAATTTATAAAAATTCAAAAAAATTTTAAAAATTCGAAAAAACTTATAAAAATTCGAAAAAATTTCTAAAAATTCGAAAAATTTTAAAAATTCGAAAAAACTTATAAAATTTCAAAAAATTTATAAAAATTCAAAAAACTTTAAAAATTCAAAAATTTATAAAAATTCGAAAAAATTTATAAAAATTCGAAAAATTTATAAAAATTCGAAAAATTTATAAAAATTCGAAAAAACTTATAAAAATTCGAAAAATTTATAAAAATTCAAAAAATTTTAAAAATTCAAAAAATTTATAAAAACTCGAAAAAATTTATAAAAATTCGAAAAAATTTTAAAAATTCAAAAAAATTTTAAAAATTCGAAAAAAACTTATAAAAATTCGAAAAATCTCTTAAAATTCGAAAAATTTTAAAAAATTCGAAAAAATTTATAAAAATTCGAAAAAATATAAAAAATTCGAAAAAAAATTATAAAAATTCAAAAAATTATAAAAATTCAAAATTTTTTTAAAAATTCAAAAAACATTAAAAATTCAAAAAACGTTATAAAAACTCAAAAGAATTTATAAAAATTCAAAAAATTTATAAAAATTCGAAAAATCACCTCACACGTTTCCTCCCTTTTGGAAAAGATATGAATATCTCTAATTCCTAAACCAAGATATACGATATTCCATTTTAATTTCATACGCCTGTTTCAATGGATCATATAATAATTTATTTAACTCTTTTACATCTTCTAACCAAATAAAACCCTATCCCAACCCATGTGTATATCATTATTCCCTTGAAAGATACGTTCCTATCTCCTACCTAAAATAAGAAAAACGCGACCTTCCTTTTTACTCAATACGTTTTGACAAAGGTGGTCATATTTGTTTTCGAGTCCAAAGAAATGAAAGCAACCGTGGACCGCTTTTAGCCTATGGAAATACCGTTAGGGGACGTGTGAATGTATAAGTTTTTTCTATATTTTTTGAATTTTTATAAATTTTTGGAATTTTTAAATTTTTTTGAGTTTTTATAAATTTTTTGAATTTTTAAAAGTTTTTTCGAATTTTTAAAATTTTTTTGGATTTTTATAAATTTTTTCGAATTTTTAAAATTTTTCGAATTTTTATAAAATTTTCGAATTTTTATAAGTTTTTTCGAATTTTTAAAAGTTTTTTGAATTTTTATAAATTTTTTGAATTTTTATAAACTTTTTCGAATTTTTATAAATTTTTGGAATTTTTAAAATTTTTTGAATTTTTATAAATTTTTCGAATTTTTATAAGTTTTTTCGAATTTTTACAAAATTTTCGAATCTTTATAAATTTTTTCGAATTTTTATAAATTTTTGGAATTTTTAAAATTTTTTCGAATTTTTATAAATTTTTCGAATTTTTATAAGTTTTTTCGAATTTTTAAAAATTTTTCGAATTTTTATAAATTTTTTGAATTTTTATAAATTTTTGGAATTTTTAAAATTTTTTGAATTTTTATAAATTTTTTGAATTTTTATAAGTTTTTTCGGATTTTTATAAATTTTTTCGAATTTTTAAAATTTTTTGAATTTTTAGAAATTTTATAAGTTTTTTCGAATTTTTTAAATTTTTATAAATTTTTCGAATTTTTATAAATTTTTTCGAATTTTTATAAATTTTTTGAATTTTTAAAATTTTTTGAATTTTTATAAGTTTTTTCGAATTTTTATAAATTTTTCGAATATTTTTCAAAAAATGACTAACGTTGCAAACGTTGCAAACGGCCGTTAAGGAAAAGGACTAATGTTGCAAACGCTTGTTTGGTTAATGAACTAACGTTGAAACTTGCTAACGGAATATATAACGTCAGTTAGCGATAGGGACCATAGGTGTTATTCTTTTGCTGTCAGAGGGACCATACACGCAACTTTGAAACTCGAGGGACTAAACCAGTGATTTTGGACAAACCACAGGGACGATCCGTGTAATATACACTAAAATTTATCCATATACTTACAATTTTCATATCATTTCAGAATCATATCACAAAAATGGCAGAAGAACAAGTTCAACCGCAAAACACTCAGGAAGAAGTTCAAGATGTTAATGTTCCCACAAATGAAGAACCTCTCCTAGAGGCTAAACTCCTCAGAATTGGTGATTGCAATCATCGATTCATTCTTAACTCCTTTGAATGTGATCACAACATTATCCCTGAAATACTCAGACCCCATCTATCCCGCATTATCATCATCAGACTCCACTGCTCTCATGATCTACATACAACAGTTATGGCGTCATGTTGTGCATCTAGATAAAGTTAAGCCTGATACTCTTCAAAGCATAATTGAGACACAAGAAGTCAATCTGACGTCAAAAGATCTTCAAACAACATTGAATCTTCCAGCTGCAAATCATGGCAATTATGAAAACTTTGATGAACCACCCAATGCCGATCAGCTAATTGACTTCTTTATTGAGCTGGGTTACGATAAATATGCCAAAGGCTTCAAACGAACATCAGCATTCAAGCGAAAGTTTCTTCCCGCGAGATAGGCTACACTCTTCTCAATTCTAAACCGTTGTGTAATGGGAAAAGAAACAGGGATGGACAAAGGTACTAACACACTCTACCAAATCATGTATGGTATTGTGAAATAGCGCCACTTCGACTATGCTAAGATGATCTGGACGGATATTGTCGATCATGTAACCAAAAAGAAGTCAACGAAGAAGAAGAATGTTTGCATTCCTTTTGTCAGATACTTTAAACTGATGATTACTCAATTCATGAGCAACATCCGAATATCTTAAGAAGAGAACAAGATCCTACAGCAGAAGAATCATACATGCATAGTACACATGGTACATCCATTGTGACTGACAATGCACCCATGCCAGTACCACAAGCCCTGCTAGATCTTGTTGACAAAGAATCGGAAGCATACAAGGAGTATGTAGAGTTAGTTAACGCTCCTATGGAAAGCTCAAAACTGAGCGAACCTACTTGTTAGACCTATTCCCCGGGAATTTGTACCCCACCCTAGATGAAAATGGACCAAAGGCCTTATGTGATTGGCTAGTCAATGAATGTGATGTTTTAGTCAAACCCGAAGTCAATTAATGGTAAATGAATGTATTGTATAGTTATGGAAACTATTAGGTGGGCAAATAGGAAAGGAATAGACCTAAGGATTAAAGTTGTAATATACTAAATGATGTTATAAAGTTAATGTGGCCGAAATAGAAAGAATAGGACTTGAGGGACCATTCTTGCCAATGGCCCAAACTTGTGCTTAGATAATAATATCTAGGAGATTCTAGTATTCTCCATAAGTTTCAAATGATGGAAAAAGTTTGAGTTTAATGGCATCCACATTGGTGTCGCCATATCGGAACATGCCACAAATTTCGATGAATTCGGCAATGTGTTTGTGATGATCGGCCCTCGAACGGCCATCGAATTGACGGTCTTTAATCATAGAAAGATGGTGACCTTTCACGGTGAAATTGTCACCTAGGTTGATAGTAACAATAGCAACTCCAGGAGGTCCAGTTTTTAGAGAAAAGAAAAAGGAGGGAAAGTGAGTCTTGATGGTTTAAGGAAGAAGAAGATGAAGACCCCATGTTTATGGTCCTTCCTAGCAATAATCCTCCTCAAGTAAGTATTCTATTTGATGATTAATAAGGTTAAGGTTTATGACTAAGCAGGTTTTCATCATATGATCATGATATGATCATATGATGTTATAGAAAGGATGATGGGTAAGTTTAGTTGGGTTGTATAACCCTTGATCATGATGCATTGTGTTAATTAGTCTTGATGATGGTTATGGTTTAGGAAGTAATTATGATGATGATGATGATGATGATGATAAAAGATGAAGATGATGATGATGATGTTACTGATAGCTTTAGCTTGGAATCAAGGTAAGTAAACCGGCTATAAGATGATATTATGGTGATTTCTATGCATTATGTTTTTATGTGTTTATATATGTTAAGGTTTATGAATGGTTTATATGATGATGTTATGTTATAGTAAGAGTAAGGCTAGTTGATGTGTTAGACAAGAGTAGACTAAGGAAAAGAAAGGTTAAGGCTTAAGTGGTTAAGGTATGTGCTTATGTTTAATGTTGAAATGGGTTAATGGTTATGGATGCGTAATGTGTGAATGAAGTATAATGTTACGTTATGTCTGCTTTACTTACTAAGCATTCGTGCTTACGGTTTAAGTGTTTAATGTTTTGTAGGCTCATGTGTGATGCTATGGCTTGGATTAAGGATCAAGGTTGGATATATGCAATGTTAGAATATTGGTAAGGAAGTATAGCTTAGGTAGATACCGAGCTCGTTTCAATGGTGTACCCCGTTGGTCCTATAATGGGTGCCAAGTGGCAAAATGTATGTCAAGGTCGTTGTAATGTTTTGGCAGTCAATGGTTGTGTCAAAGTATACTTTAAGTGTTTATAGTCAAAGTTAAAGGGGCGTTTGGATTAAGTGTAAATATACCCATTTTGGGTTGTGAACGGGTCAAGTGTTTATGGAACATGTCTTGTATGTTAAAGTAATGACGTTGGTCTAGTTTGGTGGGCAAATGAAGTGTTATAGATGATTTGTTATGTAAATGGGTCAAAATGGGTTTTGGCACAAAACCCGTCATTTGTAAAGCCTTATTTTGAGGGTCAAACGGTGAATGTTTTTATATGAAAATGAGCCCAATGATATAAGAAGTAAATCTGGAAAGTTTCGTTAATTATCGGATCATAGAAGTCGTTTTCCGGAAAATGGTGTATTTTAGATGCAAAATGGTGTAATTTAGACTAATACCCCTGCAGGAAAAATGGTGTATTTTAGATGCTAAAGGGTGTAATTTAGACTAATACCCCTGCAGGAAAAATGGTGTATTTTAGATGCAAAAGGGTGTAATTTAGACTAATACCCCTGCAGGAAAAATGGTGTATTTTAGATTCAAAATGGTGTAATTTAGACTAATACCCCTGCAGGAAAAATGGTGTATTTTAAATGCAAAAATTTAGACTAATACCTGGGGTATTAGTGTCAGTTTAAAAGTGAAGGAAAAATGGTGTATTTTAGACTGAAAATTGGTGCATTTTAGACTAAATACCTATGGTATTAGTGGCTGCTTAAAAATCAGGTTACTTTTAATCCGGAAGTCGTCACGGGTCATGCCACCCGTTGTTTTGAAGATAATTGAGTCTAGTTTCTTCTAACAAATAGTTTTAATGTCTGTTTTGTAATATATTTCAGTCTGT
The DNA here is from genome assembly GCA_021014915.2 of Artemisia tridentata subsp. tridentata. NCBI lineage: Eukaryota > Viridiplantae > Streptophyta > Magnoliopsida > Asterales > Asteraceae > Artemisia > Artemisia tridentata. The sequence goes on along the minus strand of CP139505.1, from coordinate 345,501,390 downwards.
TTATAAAAGAGTGACATGAGGTCAGTAACGGGTCAAAGTGTTTCCGCGTAAAAAGTTTTAATTTTTGGTCAAATTGGGCACGGGTGTAACAACTTGGTATCAGAGCTTCGGTTTAAGTGAATTAGGTTTCCTTTAGGTTGCCTAGACTTAAACCACTCGTAGAAGCGTTGGACGTAGGTGTAAGGAATGCGGAAAGTAAATGTTAAGCTAGAAGAAGGAATGCGTGATGTGTTATGTGAACTTAAGTTAGTAAGTTTGATGAATGTGTTTTGAATGTTTATGTGATGTAATTTCATGGAGGACTTGAAGCTTTTATCTGATTTGTTGACCGTGCACCTTGGTTGGTGTCGGTAACTATATGAATGTATGTTAGAATAACGGTAATGGAATGTGAATAGAAACGGTAATCGGTATTAGAGATGGGTTAATAAGTAAATTTAAATGTCGATGTTTAAAGAATGGAACATTGTAAATGCGCTAAGGTATAACGTGAGAAGATAAGATGAAACTAATGTACTAATGATTTAGTGTTGAATGGTATGAAGGTTAAAGAATGAGGCTAAAGAATAACGACAAGTAATGATTATGATCCGTAAGATATTAATAGTCAACGTATGGTCTTGTGATACATATACATGTCTAACGATTGACATTAATGTAGTATAGAGACGGGTTAAGGGTAACCAAAGAATGAGAATTGGAACCGTGGTAAGCTAAGTATGCGATTAAGAACATAATGAATGTGATGTGAAGGCTAAAACATGATAATGATGAAGCGAAAAGTGTACCGCTTTTAGGGGGTCATTTAAGCCCTAAATCGTATTTATTTGATCAAATATTGCCCTAAATCGTTCCTTTTGTCATTTTAGGTACTTTGGAGAAGAAATCTGGAAAAGGAAGCATTTTGGACGTTTTTGGAGCATAAAATTGAAGAAAACGACAAAGTCTCAAAATCGGCTGGAAAAGTACCTTTGACGGCGTCAAGTATTGCTCTTGACGGCGTCATGGCTTGGCAAAAGAGGTGGATATGAAAAATACACATGATAAGCCAGAGAATTTTACAATGGAAAGTCTGACGGCGTCACCCTTTGAAGTGATCAAGGCCATCACGGTTTAAGCTAAAGAGAGACGGCGTCAAGCCATATTCTGACGGCGTCAAGCCTTGATAAGCCAGAGCGGATTTTGGAGCACTAAAGAGGGACGGCGTCAGGAAGGCCATCCGGGAACCCTAGACACGGCGAGGTGACGGCGTCAAGATCTACAACGTGACGCCATCAGCCCTTAAACTCTATATATAGTTTTGCAATTTTTTGTCATTAGTGTGCAACTTTGTGAGGAGAAACCCTAAGACGAATTTCTGCCATTTTTAAGGGTTTTCATACCCTTGGATCTCCCATGTTTAATTGAAGATAAGTTATCACTTAATCAATCAATATGTCTATGTGTTGTTTGATTATATCTTGTTCTTGTCTTTTAATTAACATGCTAGGCTAGATTTATCTTGTGTTTGCTTAGATCTAATGAAACCTAGCTATTGATTATTGGTTATTAGTGTGTTATTAATTGTATTGGATGATTGTTTATCGATGTTAGGCTTAAGAAAACTGGCTAACTTCCTATACGGTAACTTGCTTGAACGTCTTAAGAAACATGAACCAATGCGTACTAAGGTTTTTATGGTTGTATTTAATGCATGAGCGAATTCTAGTGATCCCATGTTAGGAGCTTCCTAGCCGGCTCGACATAGGAGTGAAGTAGGAGCTTGTAGAGTTGGGGAAGTACGTACGCCACCCCACGATTGGTATTAAGGAATACACCCGTCATCCACGCAATTAATACACACTAATCAACCGGTAAAAGATAGTTAGGGAGTAAGGAAATCTAAGTAAACACATTTCTCTCCACATAAGTTTCACAACCTTTTCATTTTCAGTCATTTTATTTTATTTGCATTTGTAGTTATTTGGGTTAGTTGACTAGCAACTAATTCCGCCCACTCTTTCAAACCCGAGATTTTACTTGCTTTTATAAAATATAAAAATACAAAAAGAATCTTCTCTCACCCTTAGACCTATTAGAGTAGTTTTTCAATCCTAACGACACTATTCCCTGTGGAGAACGATCAATCCCCCGTACTTACCATTACACTATACTACATCGGTCAGGTACACTGCCTGGTGGGGTTGTAAGCCTCTTGAGATCCCTCGAGAGGTAAAACCTGTTGTAAGGTCGCAAAACCACGCATCAGATAAGAATATGTACGTAACTTATAACGTGCAAGAAGAATGAATGATGCTAATAAATGAACGAGAATTATTCTATGCAAGGTTTAAAAGTGGGAAGAGTCGGGTAGACTAAAGGGTAAAGTAAGAAGATGAAAATGATTAATGCGGATTTAGAATGTAAGATGATAAACACATAGAAATGTGTACTTATAATAAGCAGGTTCATATGCTCTATGAGCTTGCGTTAACTAAATAAAATGGATGAGATAAGGTGTGTATGTTAAAATGTTAATAGCTTGGATCCAAAGCTATAATGTGAAAGTGATAAAGTGTGAATGTTAAAGATCCTCCGGGATGAATGTTAAAGGTGGTATCCTTCGGGATGACAAAGTCAATGAATGATAAGGAATCCTTCGGGATGTGTTAAAGATCCTTCGGGATAAGACGTATTGCCTTCACCGGCAAAGATTGCCTACATCCTGGGCATGTGTAAAAGTCCCTTCGAGGAAAATATTAAAGTAAAGTGGATCCAAGCTAGAAAATGGAAAAGTTTAAATGATGAGTGTAATGTAAAAATGAAAATGAAAGATTGAAAGTTAAAGCAAGCAATAGTAGTGCGAGTGTTATGTCGAAAGTGTATAAGTAGGATGGTTTATGGTTGCTTTCTTTAAATGGATTGGGACGCCTTTTCATTTGAAAAAAGAAGTTGTTGGGAATTATGATACGAATCAAGAGAAGACAACTTAGGTCTGGTAGTATATCAGAGTTAGGTCTGTCTTTGTAATTAGGTCTGGTAATGCAAAGTTAAGTCTGGTAGTATGTTTAAGTCTGGTTGACTTATAATGTTAAGTCTGGTCGTGAAGTTAGGAAAGTCTGTTAGAGATAAGTTAGGAAAAGATACAAAACGTGTAAGTATCTTTATAGAAGATTTGTGAATATCTTCTGAGTCGGTTAGTATTAGGGTTTCCTTGTGTTATAAAAGGATCCCTAAAGATTGTTAGTAAGGTGTGTGAGTTGTACGAGTTCACTATTGTGATTATAATCAATATACGAAGTTAGTGATATTTCTGTGTGTTCTTCATTGTTCTTGTTAAGATTCCGCATTAACAAAAACAATCACCTAGGGTTTCTCACTTAGATTGGTTCGGATTTATCCTAACCATCTACTAGGTATTCAAGACTACTTAGAGATCCACATACAATTCGTGGACCAACAAGTGGTATCAGAGCAAGGCGAGAGACTCTGAATTCGAAGAACACTAAATCTCAAAAACCTAATTCTCACTCAAATCACCCTACACAATGTCTGAATTCGATAAGCCTGAAACTTTCTCAATCCATAACAGTGAGGATGAGAAGTCAAACCATGAAGATGAAGGAAAAACCGAAACCAGTAACTCCCAAACACAACAACAACCCATCCCTTCCACAACCACAATCTCAAACATAAAACTTCCATTACTGAAAAGAGAAGAGTATGATATATGGGCCATGGAGATGGAACATTATCTGGAATACATTGATAGTGATGTATGGAAGGTTATTCAAAAGGGAAATTCTAAGAAAAGAATTTCACAAGGGAATGATGGACAGATCAGAATAATGCCACCAGTATCTGCTGAGGAGATTAGGGCTGTGGAGAAGGAAAAGAAGGCCAGAACCTTGCTTCTTATGGCTATTCCTAAGGAGCATCTACAAAGGTTTCATGGCATCCTTGATGCTAAGGAGATGTGGGAGGCTATCAAGAAACGATTTGGAGGCAATGCAAACTCCAAGAAGATGCAAAAGGCTGTTCTTAAACAGCAATTTGAAACATTCAGTGTTTCAAAGACTGAAGGTTTGGAGAAGGGCTATGACAGATTTCAACATCTGTTAACACAACTGGAAGTTCATGGTGCAGCAGTTTCAAATGAGGATGCAAACCACAAGTTCCTTAGATCTTTACCATCAGAATGGGGCAATGTATCTGTGGCGATGAGGATTAAGGAGGAAGTAGATTCAATGACACCTGATGACCTATACAATAATCTCAGGATGTTTGAAAGGGACATCAGTAACAACACTCAGGCTTCAACCAGTTCATCAAATGTTGCTTTTGTGTCACAAAACAAAAGCAGTACCTACAAGGTTAAATCTGGTAGTGTTAGGTCTGGTATCTATGAAACTCCTTCAAGTGAAAGGTCTGCTTCAAGCTTTACTGATGAGGTGATACATTCTTTCTTTGCCAACCAAACGGAAGATGAAAGCTTTATTAGTGAAGATCTAGAACAGATTAATGATGCTGAAGTTGAGGAGATGGACATAAAATGGCACATTGCCATGGTTGCTTTAAGGGTCAAACGATTTCAGAAGCAATATGGGAGGACCATCAACTTCAACAACAAATCACCAGTGGGATACACAAAGAGGACAGTTGAATGCTACAACTGTCACAAGCATGGACATTTTTCAAGAGATTGTCCAGAGAAGAAGCCTGCTGATGGGAAAAGAGATGATGATGGGAAGATGGAAAAGAATCAGATGAGCCTGCTGACAATGGAAGCTGGAGGAGTCAACTGGGGTGAGCATCCAAGAGTAAATGAGGAGTCTGATCATGCTCTCATGGCCATTGGTAATGAGGTATCATTATGCTCTAAATTATGCACTGACTCATATAATCATGTTAAGGCTTTATGTGATGAGCAGCTAGAACAAATAGGTGACATAGAAGTAAATCTATTAGCACATAAAAATGCTGTAAAAACATTAGAGGCACAAAAGGTCACCCTTCAAAACCAACATGCTGCTTTAAATGAAAAACTATACTTTCAAGCTAATAAAATATATGAACAAGATGAAAAGCTTAAAAGGTATAGACAATTGGGCCTTAAAATTCAGAATGAGAGGGATGAGTTGAGAAAAAGGGTAGATCAGTGGAACAATTCAAATAATAACTTGTTTAAGTGTTGGGATTCTCAAATTAAGTCAAATAAAAAATGTGGCTTAGGATATGAGGAAAATGAGAATAAGGCTATATTTAAGAATAAAGAAGAGGACTATACTGATAAGCCTTTGTATAATAGGTTTGTTAAGACTGGTGACTTTAAGGGAGTACCACCACCTTTGAGTGATGACTATACTCCTCTTGAAAAAGAAGAGTTGGATGATTCACTCTTTGTGTATGGTAAGAAAGGTCCTCAAGTGCCTGAACCAACCACCACAGAGGACAAATCCAGTAGGTATTCTTCTTGTCAATCCAATGACTCTGAAGGATCTATTGATGGTTCCTCTGATCACTCTAAGTCTGAGTCAAAAAGTGAGGTAAAAGAGAATCCTGAACCTAAGGTTATTAAGAAGTGTGAACCTGTTGTTACTAAACCTGTAGTGACTGAACCAAAGGCTAAGACAGTCAAACCTAGTTGTGTTAATCACATAAAAACTCCTAGGGAATCTGTTAAAATGAGTGAGTCACCTAGAAGCAATAGTGTTCACAGAGAAAGTAGGAGTAGTTATACTTATGCTCCTAAAAGATGCTTTGTGTGTGGAAGTTTAAGTCATTTAATAAGAGATTGTGACTTCCATGAAAAGAGAATGAAAAGAGAGGCTGAGCAAAAGAGAATGAATGTTAATATGGGTCATGGTTCAAATAAACCAGTTTGGAATAATGCTAGTAGAATTAATCATGCCAACCAGTTTGTTCCCAGACCTGTCCAACTCAATAACTCTACCAGACCTAACTCCTATGTTAATTCTGGTAGACAAAATTTTAGGTCTGGCTACAGGAACTTTAATGTGAATAGGCAAAATGTTAATTCTATAAGGCCTAATGTGAATACTGGTTATGTTAATTCTTTGAGATCTAATGTGAACACTGGCTATGTGAGACCCAAACAACCTTTTCAAAAACCTCAGGTGAATGCAAATTTTCAAAGAAATAATTTTTATAAAACTCATTCACCTGTGAGAAGACAAACAAATTCAAATGGGGGTTCTGCTGATAATCTCTCTGATTGCTGGGCTTGGAATCCATTTAAAAATGAATTTACCTATAAGTCCAAACATGGTTTCACTGGAGCAAGTTCATACAAAACCTATAAGTATGTTGCTCCACTGAAAGGACTCAAGCCCACTCAGGCCTGGGTTGTTAAGAAAAACTGATTTTCTTTCTTAACTTTGTATAGTTTGTATAATTGTTAGTTTTTAATCTTGCTATTTTTCTTGGTTATTCTTATTTTCAGTAGTTAATTTGTTTTCTATTTTCCATAGTATGTTTGGTTTTGGTATATTGTGCTTAACTTTGTTTTGCAGTTGTTAACTCTTCTCTATTGCAAGTGATTCATATGTGGAATATTAAAACAACAGAAACATAAAGCTTTTTATTTATTAACAAGTGATTGCATTCAAGGATGCAATTTTCAATGCATCATAAGACAAAAGCTTTAACATAATCCAGCCAAACACCACCACCTACATTTTCTGTTTCCCTTTGCTCATGAAGTCAGGAATGGTCTTCTTGGCTCCTCTGCCACCAAACTGATTCCACGCTTTTGGGCATGGGAGTCCAAGAATCAAGCTGCTTGGTGGTGGACGTGGTATAGAACCACTTCTCAAGGATGGCACAACCTTCGAAGGAAAAGTCACTTCATCATCATTTGAGGGGTCTTCTTCTTCAGCACTTTTATCATCTACATCAGAAGGGGGAATTGGTCTTGAAGTCTTTGGTGCTTCATCGTCTGGTTCCTTTTCAGTAAGATCATAAGCAGCTAGCCATTGCTTCAGAGTTGATTCTCTTAATGTCTTGTTTCTTGTGATTGAAGAATAACCTGGTGGGAAGTATCCACCCCATCCTCCTGATGATGTATCAAAAGATGAGCCATTTGGATCCCAAGAAGACTCGGATGAAATCTCTATGATTTCTGAATTGGAAGGATCCATTATGCTTATCAGGTTTTCTTTTGGTTTGTGATGGTTTTGTGATAAAACAATGGGTGGTTTTATAGGGAAAATCAAGGTTTAATGTCATTTAATGCTCGGTTGGTGTATGGGTTAATACTTGCAAGCAAAGGGTTAATACTTGCAAGCAAAGAGTTATTAATTGTATTTTTGGAAAGTTGACCATAGTTCTTATTTTGGTTAAGTATCTTTGTTATAAAAGAAAAAAAAAAAAAAAAAAAAAAAAAAAGAAAAAAAAAAAGGGATTTACACTTAAGGGGAGGTAATGTACATTTAAGGGGAGGCAAATGTACAAGTTTTTAAATCGGGCAAACTTAAGTGTTAAATCTGGTAGCTTGTGTGTGTTGCAAAGATTGGTTTTTGTCTCCTTTTTCTTGTTGTTTAAACTAATTCTTGCAGAAAAGATTGGAATGAGATGATGTAAAGCCTTGCATTCGCTATATTCAGTGTGTAAGTCCACTCTCTTGGTTAGGTCTGGTAAGTTTATGATTCGGCCTGGTTGACCATTTAGGTCGGGTAGTGTTATATTTTTGACCGTTAGATCTGGTCAGAGTAATAAAGATTTATCTAAAATATTACCGTTGCACTATTTTCGGTAAAAAGAGATATTTATGAAGTATATAAGATTAAAATTTGATATATTTTATCTCCTTTTATTCTTTATTTGCTTCCAAATTTAAATCATCTTTATTTTGAACTCACGACTCTGTTTCTACGCAAATATTTTCAAAACCCTACTCTTCCAATCAACCAGACCTAAATCATTTACTCATCTATGGCTAACCTCAAGTTTGTGGACAAGCATAATCAAGTTGGTTTCTTGAAGAAGCCAGATCAAAGTGCAGGTTTCGAGGGGATTGTGGATTTCCTAAAGGGATAATTACTAAAATAACCCGATTGCCCAACTGCTAAGAGTATCTATCCCTATCTCAAAAAATTCCCCCCTTAGCCCAGGGCAACTCGTATAATCACGTATTGTACGGTAGTGTATTTTGGGCAACTTTTATTTGTTGGGCAACCGTATACTTTACAGATGGTTTTTTGGTCATTTCAAAAATTTTACACTATTCACTGCTTTCATTACTGTTCATACCGTATTCGAAAATAAAAATTTAAAAACAAACAGCATCTCCTCTATACACTTCTTCCCTCCATCTCGTTTCACAGTCACGGTCAAAAAAAATAAACTCGGTTTATGTTCGCGCTTGTTTATCTTGTTACACTATTATTTCAATCTCCAATCTACTACCATTGTTTTCCCTGATTGTCATCTGAAAACAGAGTAACTGTTCATTGAACAGTGTTCCAATAAAATCATTTAACACCGTCGATTGTTTGTTTGATTCGAAAAAATGTGGTATAATATGGTATGTACAGCGTATTACGAATCTTTATTACATTTGTTTTGTATCGTTATTGATTTTTGTTTATCTGGTATAATATAGTGTTGTTTGTTATAATATAGTGTTGTTTGTTTGTTTATGCATTTATGTGGATTATGATTTGATTTTTGTTTTGGGATGTATTTGATAAGCCACGATTTTGGGTTGTATCTGATACGCCATGCCTGATTCAAATAAGGTCATAAGCAAAACACCCTATTCTTATGGTCCAACACTAAGTGGTTGTAGTTAAGTTGTAATCATCTGAACTGTGTATGATAGTGTTTATGCTGGCTGTATACATGTGTTCAAACTTATTTTGTTATGAATTGTATGTTCTGAGTTAACATATTTTTTCCTTTTAGGACTATGAAGCTAAACTAATCATTAGTAGCAAACTCAACTACTTTTGGTTGATAAATCGGAAATTAGACGCAAAACGACGGAACTTGTTTAGGAGTACATGCTTTGGAAAATGGTTGGATTTGTTATACTTTGAACATGAAACACACCTCATTGACTATATGGTACGGAAACAAAGAAGAGTGGACGAGTCTCATTATGATATGCCCTTTATCTATTACCTAGATGGACATACTCTGCATTTTGGTCGTCCTGAGTTTTGTCTAATGACGGGGTTGCGGTTTGGAAGTGTGAGCTTTGAGTTATACACTTCTGGTGCTCTCAAATTTCGTGATAGGGTGTTTCCTGACAAGCGAGGTTTGATTGTAACCAACTTAGACCTTATTGGTGTCATCGAGGATGAAGAGCAGTTTCGCAAGCTATGTGATCAAGACGCAATACGGATATCTCTTTTGTTAGTCTTAGAGGTGATCTTTATGGGTCGTTTATTGACATCCCAAGTTGATGACACATTGATGAGGTTGGTTGAAAACCTAGAAGCTTGGAATGCATTTCCGTGGGGTGAACATATTTGGACCCATTTATATGACCAACTTCATAATGTAATGGATAAGCACACGGATAACCACCTTTTAGTATTGAAGAAAAACCCAAAATCTGTTCCGACCTATACTTTGTCTGGATTTGTATTTGCTTTCCAGGTTTGTATTTATTTTTATTAATAATATATTTTTCAGCCGAACATTTTGATGGACTGATTGATATGTTTGTGTTTTACAATTTGTTTAGATTTGGATACTCAAGTCTTTAGAAAGATCTGAACGTTGGTGGAGTAAAGACCCTAATGTGATTCCAAGAGCTATTGCATGGTCTATGAAGTCACCATTCAAAAGAAGTGACTGTTCCCACCTTTTTTCAGAGGTCTCTATTTTTTTCTATTTGTATTTACGTAAAATAAATTGTTGAATCCCTGTTGAGCAATGATCTTTTTTTTTTCTTGAATTGAAACAAAATTAATCACTATGCCGAATATAATGAATAATCTTAAGGAGAGCAATGAACACACATAGGTAGGAGCCTATTATTTTTGTACTATCCCATATGCTTCTTTCTAAGTTGCAGAACCAAACTTGTAGGATCGACGCCTTGATTGATCTTTGAGCCAATAAAAATCTCTGTATGACAAACTTATATTTATGCGGAAACTAAATATAAGATTGTGAAGAAGACAATGACTAATGAACTATGATCCTGTATGGATCTTTTATTAACTTTTGTATTCCATTACCAAAACATATATGAAACTGTAAGCCGTATGTGCTTAAACACATACCTTTATTTGACCAAAACCAGACCTAAAAAGACCAAAAACCCGACCAAAATGCCAAATATATTATGTTTTTGTGTTTTTACATATGCAGGCACGGATATCGTGGAAAACAACAAAAGACACAAGAAAATCAGGAAAAACGAGCACGGGATACGGAAACAGCTCAGAGCCAGAACCGGGAAGAAAAATATGTCAAAAAGTCAACCGTGGTCCTCCATCTGTCAGAAGTTGTCAAGTTCAGCCCTTGGATTCACTTTGAAAAATAAGCAAGTCTAGTCCCTTGAGATTCAGAATATACACAAATGGTCCCTATAATTTCAAAACCATAAATCCTAATCCTATCACACTACCCGGATTCCTAATTAATAATACCCAATCCTCAAACCCAAGTCCATAACAAATTAAACTTAGCCCAGTCCAACTTCCTTTTTCCCTTGACCCGATCCACACCAATAAACAAAAACCCGGTCAACCATGTATAACAAACTCAGTCAAAAAAATAAAGTACAACACACACACACACACCCGCTTACTCTTTTCCCCAATTACCCAGATAAATCCACTCTTATGAACCCTAATTACCCACCTCTCAAATTACCGCAATTAAGGGCAATTGTGTCCTTGCACACGATCCTAGAAAGATATCTGACACTGCCAGGGACACGTGGAGCCTGCTGATTGGCCGAGCCACCTCACTAAAGGATCTAACGGATGAGATTGAGGCTTGGAGAGCAAGGGATGAATGAAGGGCTTGGATTGCTTTATTGAGAGACCCAGAAGGTTCTGCTGAGGTGTATAAATACCTTCCCTCACTCACGGGTTAAAGAGTTAGCTAGTTAGTCAGTAGGTTAGATTTTAGGATTTAGGGTAGGATTAATGTAGTAGGCAGCTTATTATTTCAGCTTTTGTAATTTCTCATTCAGTTTTCAGAATTGTACTTTCATTTTCGGTTTTTAATTCAAGTCAACTTTGGTCAAAGGTATTGTTCAAATTGCTTATTGTTCTTATTTAAGAGCTCATTCTGTTAATTAGTGCTTGTTTAATTTTGAAATTAAGTTTTGGATTTGCTTTGCTAATTGTTCTCATTTGAGCCTGATTTTCGTACTAAATAGTCAAATAGTCAACATCTGGATTAAACTGCTTATTGGATTAATTCAGCACTTATGGATGTTTTTTTTTAGTTAATATATAAGCTAGGTAGTCAGTAGCATAATAGATGGATGTTTTTGCTTTATGGTTTCTGGTTTAACTGATCGAGCTCAGTTTGATTAGGGAGTTTGGATTAAGCTGCTGTCATGTGCTGAGGTTTGTTTTTTTTAGGATTGCAATTAATTTGGTTAGTTCATAATAGGCTTAGTTAGAGTAGTAGGACTACAAAATTCATAGATTTATAGCAAAAAAAGTCAAAGCTCACTCCATCTTATTGTTTCTGCATAACAGTAGGATTATCAGTTAGAATAAGCACTCCATTAGTTGCACAAGTAGTAGTAATAGCTTAATCAAGTTTCATAGTAGCTTGTCATTACATTTTCAGCAAGTTAGGAGCATTCAAATCTCAATTTAGTCAAATATGTAAAAACAGAAAAAGTCAAAATAGTGATGAACTTAAGTTGGACAGATTTTCATTTGCACTCATAGGCTTAATAGTTGTTAAATCAAGTTTGGATTGAGGTTTTTAGTTTTTCGATAGCTAGTCTCTAAGAATCAACAAGTTGCTTTCACTTTCAGAATCATATAAGCACTTAAGTATAAGCTCAAACTTGCTTATCTGTCAAAGAGTTCCCCTGTCTCTCAGTTTAGCTCCAAGTTTAGAAGTACTTATCTTGCATTCTAGTGAAGCTTAGGGTAAGATTATTGGGGCAAAACACTGCCAACCTAGCTGCCTTTAAGATTCTACTTTTGGTTTCCATTAAGTGCTAATTTAGACAGCTTATTTGTGCCTTATAGTTTGTCCCATTTCTGTGTGTTGATTGCTTCTGTTTTAGTGCTTATCTGCTTAAAATCTGTTTCAAATCTGCTTATTTGAGTTTATGGTTGCTTATTTGTTGCTTCTTGATTATTTCTGAGCTTTTGTGTTGAGTTTTGCTTATTTGCTTAAAAAAATGCTTTTTGGCTTATTGAAAATAAGCTCTTTCTGCTTTATTTTAGCTTATCTGGTAGTAATTGTTATTTTTCTTAAAAAGTTAAGATTAGTTTTTTAGATTTTACAAAAAAATCTCAGATTTAATTGAGTTGTTTTGCTATTTAATTTGTATTTTCTTAGTTTAAAAGTAGTTTTAAATATTAAAAAAAGAAAAGAAAATAAATAGTTTCTGCTTTGTCAATTTTGGTCCCTAAACTTTCTGTCTGAGTTAAAATCGTGCAAGGGTTATTTTTAGTTATAAAACAGTTTGTTGTTTGGCAATCTTAGTCCTTGTCTTTGTTTAAGTATAACTAAGTTTCAGTTTTTTACACTTTTAATCCCTTAACTTTTATAAACTATTGTTTTCTTTATTTTCTTTTATAAAATTAGTTTTATTAGATTATATTTTCAGTCCCTTAGGTTTTATTTTCGCATTTTAGTATATCTTCACTATTAGTTTTATAAGTCTCGGGATTAGCCCGGGATTTGCGTAATTTGATTTCTTTTTGTGTGCTTTAATTTGATTGCTTTTAATTTTCCTTATTTTAGTGTAAACAATACCAAAATAATCATTCTCTCACTTTTATTCACCATTCACTGCACGAATCACGTTCCGGGAACACAAATTCCATTCGATCTTCGTCGGGACAAACGACTCGGGTTAACACATATTTCCACGTGTGTTTTCCTTGGACTATAATTGTACGAATCAATTTTTGGCGCCGCTGCCGGGGAAGGTTGAAGTGAGTTCGTGATTCCGTTCGTCGAATCGTGTTTTGAAGACCCTTCCTCGGAAGTTATCGTTTTTATAAAAATAAAAATACAAAAAGAAAATAATTAAAAAAACACTTTTCCTAAAGTGTTTTTCACCATTAATAATAAATCCTCGGTCTTCCGTTGAAGGAGGGCGGTTGTAAACCATTCCGAATAAACAACAAAAGAGATCGTGAAGTTAAACGTTTCTTGGATTATTTCTTTACTACAACCTAATTACGGGGTTTAAGGAAGTCTTGACATTAAATTGCAGACTGAAGAGAGATCCATTCTTCTCTCCCGCCACGCTGCGCGTAGTTTTGAAAGAAACGAGTACGGTTGATCAACGATCACCAAAAATATAATAATTCTAATTTTTCCTTTAATATAAAAATCCAAAAAGATTTTTCTTTTCAAATTTATTTTCCATTTTTCTTTTGAGATTTTCCATGTTTCTAAAATTTAAAAATCCAAAAATATTCTTCTTAATCCTCTTATCCATTTGATTCTTTATCTCTATCCCTCTATCCGTTTAATTCCTCTTCTTCATGTCTTCATCTTACCCGTATTCTTGTGAATGGTGTGGGGGTCCTCCAAATGGCAGGAATTGTTCCGGTTGTAGCATGGTGGAATCGGGAAACGGGTTTGTCTATGACCAAAATCCTTATTCCTACCATGAAACAACCGACTTTTTTAACCAGCCCCCACAATATCAGATGGAGACATACTGTTGTGAATATTGTGGAGGTCCCCATTATGGTTCTGATTGTCAAACCGAGAACATGCACTATGAGCATATTCCTTATAACAATCATGACTTATCCGGTTTTGACCAACCTTCACAATACACAACCCCTCATGACCTTCTTCTTCAAAGGTTTTTAACTACTAGAGCTGAACAGATAAATGCTCAAAATAAATTCAACATGAACCTTCTAGCTGAAATAAATCGTCTTCAGGAGAGGATTCTTATAACTCAAAAACAAGATCCTCCTGTTGACTCATCCTATCACGAAGAGAGGGAAGCGTCTCGACCAGTAGAGAACCTTCATTGTGCCAATATGACATTCGCTTATTACGATGATTCCGATGATGACGAGGATAGATTTGTTCCGGTAACCTTCCCTCAAATAGCACCCGTTTTTCCTACCAAAGTACTCGAGGACTCTCTAAAAATGGGGGACGAGATTCTCGACACTATTCCGGCAACGGAATCAGACAATGTTGAGAACCTTGTCCCAATCCCAAGTGAGTCCGAGGAAATATCTGACGATAAATGTGATTTTCAATCTTATGGAGATTCCCTTGATATTTCCAAAGTTACCTCCGGGATTTTCTCTAACCCTCTTTTTGAATTCAATGATGAGTATACTTCTTGCAAAGTTAATCCTCTTTTCGATGAAGGGTTAGAGAACGTCGAGGACGAGGACTCTGCATTTGATGAGCTGATTTTACCAATACCTCGCCCTGACGATTCCCATGACTCGGAAGGGGAAAATCTTTTTCTTGAAAGATTGCTTAATGATGATCCCCTTTCACTTCATAAAACTGAGTCATTACACGTTGAGCCATCACCCACTCGTCCGCCTGCTAAACCACCCGATGATATCAAGCCCGATACGGGTGTTGTGACTTCTAAAGTGGTGGATGAGATTTCTGAAAAGTATGATAATTTGCCCACCCAACCCACCCTTTTTATCTCTTCCGGGTGTGAGGATGACAATTTCTTTACAATTGTTATCATGATCTTTCTCCCTTTCTTCACCTACTCGGTGATTTCTTCTATCCTTCACTCCTTCGGGAGTGAAGACACCATCTTTGACCCCGGCATTTTCTTTTCTATCTAGAGCCGTGGGTATCTCATCGGAGTGGAACTTTCGTGTGCTTCAATGTTTATCCAAACATCTTGAACGAAATTCCGATTGAGATTATCTCTTCCACTTGCTCCCCCAAGGAAAAATAAATTCGGGGTCGAGTCAAGCTCATGTGACTCGGTTAACAAAAACAAGCGCTTCGTGGGAGGCACCCCATGCTTATCTATCTATCTTCTTATCTTTTTTCTAATAAAACATGAAGAGGTTTCCTCTTCCATATCTTGTGTTTCGTGTTTTCTGTGATGTGTCCAGGAATGCCCGATGATGAAGACTCTCGTGCTCGTAGTTTCTTTCACGCTACTCGAGTTTCATCATTCGCTGCTTATCGATATCCTTAAATCTTATCGTTTTACATCTATCTTTTGGCATAATTAATAAACGGCCTTAGATTTATGTAGGAGAACCCTTACCTTTAAGACATTGAGGACAATGTCTCGTTTTAGTCTTGGGGGGGGGGGGGGTAATCTTGCGATTTGATTTTTGCCTTGCATTTTTGCCGTTTACTCATGCAACCCCGTTTTTCCTCAAAAATTGAAAAAATCCAAAAAATGAGAAAATTTTAAAAATTTTGTGCAAAAATATAATAATTTTGACATTTTTGTTGATTTTCCGCTGGAGAGAGTAGGAATAAAATTTTGACTTGATCGGGCGTGTTGAGCCCTAGCTTGTTCCCTTAACCGTTTATAATCTATAAGCTCGTGCTAGTCTTTTACACAAGGAGCTAGAAAACGCGAATTCTTTTTAAGAGTTTGCAAGTTCCCGTATTTGACTTTATATATGCATGGCTTGATTATAAGGCTAAGCATTCGCGGATCTTATTATTTAAGATTTTAAATTTGCGAAGAACGAGAAATGATAGAGTTGTTTATAAGTTAGATTGCTAAACGTGGAGTAGTTGGATCTCTTTAGAGCTCATCGAAGTTATTTGTGGCTTTTTGTTCCCATCAGCTTGTTTCACCTCAAAAATAGAAATCTAGGAATAATTAAAGCTATTTTGGTTTTGGCGAAATTTAGTTTTTATTTCTTCCTTAGAGAATTCTTGCTTATGAAAGTTGGGTACACATCAAGGTACTGCCAGTGTTACGGTGTAATAGACTATTCCATCTTGCCGGCTCACAACCGATGTTGGGATTGTTATAAAAGCCGTAGGACTCGGGATTTGGCAAAATATATAATGAATAATGAATAATAATAATAATCCAAAGCCATAAAAAGTTTTCTGCATCTTGCCGGTTCGCAGCCGATGTTGTAGACTTCTAATAAAGGCAGAGGAAAATTTCCAAGGTCATAATAGACTATCACATCTTGCCGGTTCGCAGCCGATGTTGTGATTGTTATAAAGGGCCAAGGATCAATAATAATATGTGCTTAATAATGTTAAAAATGCCAAATTTCGACTCCGAGGTATCCTAATAAAGGCTTCCGTCTCTGGACTCGTAGATGAGTTGTTTCGGTCGCAAATAAAAGGGATATCCTCAAAATCGTGTTAAATCAGAGACCTTGATGTGGACCTCATTTTTGTATGCAACGGTTTTCGAGGGAAGGTTTAGAAACTACTTAGCGTCTAAACTAGGTATCTTTATCGGCTTAAAAAATTATCGAAACGAGAATTTGAAGAAATTCATTTCTCACCAAAAATAAAATAAATAGAGGATAATAGGAATTTGGGAACGAGGAGTCCACAATTAGCTTTTATGAGTAGTGTCGGCAATCTAACTTGTAAATAACAATGATTTCGTTTTTAAGCTTAGTTTGGGGACTCGTGAAAAATCAGGGACGACGAATTTTATCCGTATGGTCACTTCTTCATGAGTCGTGTTTCCTGCTCCGTGATCCTAAAAGTTATCGTTAGATAATGATTGTCGACAAAGCCGTCACGTGGAAAAAATAAGAAAATACAAAAATAGAATAAAAAGGAAGATCGGGGAGTTTTTATAACATTGCAATAGCTTAGTCTGGGGGAATTTGGTATGTGCTTAAACACATACCTTTATTTGACCAAAACCGGACCTAAAAAGACCAAAAACCCGACCAAAATGCCAAATATATTGTGTTTTTGTGTTTTTACATATGCAGGGACGGATATCGTGGAAAACGACAAAAGACACAAGAAAATCAGGAAAAACGAGCACGGGATACGGAAACGGCTCAGAGCCAGAACCGGGAAGAAAAATATGTCAAAAAGTCAACCGTGGTCCTCCATCTATCAGAAGTTGTCAAGTTCAGCCCTTGGATTCACTTTGAAAAATAAGCAAGTCTAGTCCCTTGAGATTCAGAATATACACAAATGGTCCCTATAATTTCAAAACCATAAATCCTAATCCTATCACACTACCCGGATTCCTAATTAATAATACCCAATCCTCAAACCCAAGTCCATAACAAATTAAACTTAGCCCAGTCCAACTTCCTTTTTCCCTTGACCCGATCCACACCAATAAACAAAAACCCGGTCAACCATGTATAACAAACTCAGTCAAAAAAATAAAATACAACACACACACACACACCCGCTTACTCTTTTCCCCAATTACCCAGATAAATCCACTCTTATGAACCCTAATTACCCACCTCTCAAATTACCGCAATTAAGGGCAATTGTGTCCTTGCACACGATCCTAGAAAGATATCTGACACTGCCAGGGACACGTGGAGCCTGCTGATTGGCCGAGCCACCTCACTAAAGGATCTAACGGATGAGATTGAGGCTTGGAGATCAAGGGATGAATGAAGGGCTTGGATTGCTTTATTGAGAGACCCAGAAGGTTCTGCTGAGGTGTATAAATACCTTCCCTCACTCACGGGTTAAAGAGTTAGCTAGTTAGTCAGTAGGTTAGATTTTAGGATTTAGGGTAGGATTAATGTAGTAGGCAGCTTATTATTTCAGCTTTTGTAATTTCTCATTCAGTTTTCAGAATTGTACTTTCATTTTCGGTTTTTAATTCAAGTCAACTTTGGTCAAAGGTATTGTTCAAATTGCTTATTGTTCTTATTTAAGAGCTCATTCTGTTAATTAGTGCTTGTTTAATTTTGAAATTAAGTTTTGGATTTGCTTTGCTAATTGTTCTCATTTGAGCCTGATTTTCGTACTAAATAGTCAAATAGTCAACATCTGGATTAAACTGCTTATTGGATTAATTCAGCACTTATGGATGTTTTTTTTTAGTTAATATATAAGCTAGGTAGTCAGTAGCATAATAGATGGATGTTTTTGCTTTATGGTTTCTGGTTTAACTGATCGAGCTCAGTTTGATTAGGGAGTTTGGATTAAGCTGCTGTCATGTGCTGAGGTTTGTTTTTTTTAGGATTGCAATTAATTTGGTTAGTTAATAATAGGCTTAGTTAGAGTAGTAGGACTACAAAATTCATAGATTTATAGCAAAAAAGTCAAAGCTCACTCCATCTTATTGTTTCTGCATAACAGTAGGATTATCAGTTAGAATAAGCACTCCATTAGTTGCACTAGTAGTAGTAATAGCTTAATCAAGTTTCATAGTAGCTTGTCATTACATTTTCAGCAAGTTAGGAGCATTCAAATCTCAATTTAGTCAAATATGTAAAAACAGAAAAAGTCAAAATAGTGATGAACTTAAGTTGGACAGATTTTCATTTGCACTCATAGGGCTTAATAGTTGTTAAAATCAAGTTTGGATTGAGGTTTTTAGTTTTTCGATAGCTAGTCTCTAAGAATCAACAAGTTGCTTTCACTTTCAGAATCATATAAGCACTTAAGTATAAGCTCAAACTTGCTTATCTGTCAAAGAGTTCCCCTGTCTCTCAGATTAGCTCCAAGTTTAGAAGTACTTATCTTGCATTCTAGTGAAGCTTAGGGTAAGATTATTGGGGCAAAACACTGCCAACCTAGCTGCCTTTAAGATTCTACTTTTGGTTTCCCATTAAGTGCTAATTTAGACAGCTTATTTGTGCCTTATAGTTTGTCCCATTTCTGTGTGTTGATTGCTTCTGTTTGAGTGTTTATCTGCTTAAAATCTGTTTCAAATCTGCTTATTTGAGTTTATGGTTGCTTATTTGTTGCTTCTTGATTATTTCTGAGCTTTTGGTGTTGAGTTTTGCTTATTTGCTTAAAAAAATGCTTTTTGGCTTATTGAAAATAAGCTCTTTCTGCTTATTTTAGCTTATCTGGTAGTAATTGTTATTTTTCTTAAAAAGTAGATTAGTTTTTAGATTTTACAAAAAAATCTCAGATTTAATTGAGTTGTTTTGCTATTTAATTTGTATTTTCTTAGTTTAAAAGTAGTTTTAAATATTAAAAAAAGAAAAGAAAATAAATAGTTTCTGCTTTGTCAATTTTGGTCCCTAAACTTTCTGTCTGAGTTAAAATCGTGCAAGGGTTATTTTTAGTTATAAAACAGTTTGTTGTTTGGCAATCTTAGTCCTTGTCTTTGTTTAAGTATAACTAAGTTTTAGTTTTTTACACTTTTAGTCCCTTAACTTTTATAAACTATTGTTTTCTTTATTTTCTTTTATAAAATTAGTTTTATTAGATTATATTTTCAGTCCCTTAGGTTTTATTTTCGCATTTTAGTATATCTTCACTATTAGTTTTATAAGTCTCGGGATTAGCCCGGGATTTGCGTAATTTGATTTCTTTTTGTGTGCTTTAATTTGATTGCTTTTAATTTTCCATATTTTAGTGTAAACAATACCAAAATAATCATTCTCTCACTTTTATTCACCATTCACTGCACGAATCACGTTCCGGGAACACAAATTTCATTCGATCTTCGTCGGGACAAACGACTCGGGTTAACACATATTTCCACGTGTGTTTTCCTTGGACTATAATTGTACGAATCAGAAACTCTAAGCCATATGTTTATTTTATAGGCAAGAAACCCTAATACGACTTTTACGGAAACGTGTGTAGACATAAACACAAATCTCTTCCTAGAATAACTGTAACTAACATACTAAAAATAAGCAACGACCAGCAGCAATAAACACTGCCAGCAGGAACACACCAAAGCTACCAGCAGGATTGCACTTGCGCAGCAGCAAGATTAAGTAACCAGAAGCAACATCTTTAAAGCAAACATTTCCAGCAGCAACCTCTATATAAAAGCAGCAACATAATATAATCATCTCCAATTAAGCTGGTTACCATGTAATTCTCTTGATCTTGACTGCTACTATGACAATGTGTACATCAAATCACTTAAGTTTCATACTATTCTCATCACTTCCAGGTGTGTTAACTCCTGTGAGAGGTGAATCATTGAAAATTAATGGATTTGATGTCTCTTTACCAATAGCCATCACTACTGGAGTAGCCAATGTTTTTGTGTGTAAGACCATGGTACATTGACAACCATATGATTTTTAGTAAATCATCAACTATAAACGGATTTGACTTGTCTTTACCTGTAGCCGTTTGCTCAAGACTAGCCAATTCTTGGTTACAGCAGAACCTTGGTGAATTGAGTACCAAATATGGTTTTCAAACTGCCTTTACCACAAGCCATATGCATGTGGGCTAGCCAATTCTTAGGAAACCCAAAAGGGTAAAATCCATGGTGAATTGAACACCATTTCAACTCTCAGTTCTTAAACATGGGTGAGTTGAAGTACCCTAATAGTTTTGAGCAAACTATCACAGCTATAAACGGATTTGAGGATCACACCAGAGCCGTACCCTCATGGTGAGCCAACTTTTCCTTGTCTGCTAGACATGGTAAGTTGAATACCATTTGTTGTGTGGTTCAAGAACCAACACTGTACCTGCAAGTGGTGCCCTCAAAACAAACAAGTTTGCAAAATAAACTAAATACGAAGATTTTTATAATTTTTTTAATTTTCTATTTATTTATTTAATTATTTTTGAGTACTGAAAGAAAGAAAAGAAAATTATACAACAACAACAAGAAAATAAGCCTCCCCTTAGGCTTATACCAAAATCAAACAGATCAACCTTTGGTAGTGGCAATTTGATTTTTGATAAATCTAACCAATTGTTCAGCTGTGGTCATATCATTCCCAACAGCCCTTTTGCTGACCTTCAACTTACTTTTAAGCATTCTTTCCATCAGCTCTACAGACAAAGGATACTGAACATCCGCAAACATACATAACACCTTATTAGAGATGGTTTCAAGGACATGAACATTAGAAGGAGAATACAACCTCCAACTATGAACTCTCCAAGACTGTTGATCAGACCAAACATTACAAGAACCTCCTCCCACTTGAGAATCCATTAAAACTTTCAAATCACCCCAAAGGTGAAGACCAAACCCAGAAGGCTTATTAGATTCATAATACTGTTCCACCATTTCATACAAGTTAATCAAATCTTTTTTGGTCACCAAATGCAGAATCTCCCGAAGAAAGATGAACCGTTTGGTTTTGCCATCCAGTGTGAACAACATATTGACTTCCCCTCCAGGTATAGTCACAACTTTCCAATGAGCAATATGACCACACAAAAGAGAGGAATAATCTTCGGATTCACTTTCTGAAGCCAACTGAATAAACTCCTCATCATCCATTTCTGCAATAGATTCAGCAGAATGCTTCTTAGCATGACTCTTCTTTCTGGTGCTGGGAGTAGAAGAGGATGACTCAAACTGAGCAGTTTTTGCAGTTTCAGGAGCAGCGGAAGCTTGGTGATCAGCAGGAATAGAAAACTTTTTTCTTGAGAGTGAGGAAGTATCAAGGACAGAGACATCACCAGAAAGGTCAGCAGAATCAGTGACTTTAAATCTCTTGGAAGAAGGTTCTTCCAATGAAGATGAAGGCTTGGCTGGAAAACCTTTCATGATCCTGTCATAGTACATGTCTAGGTCTTCATCTGACATATTCCTCACCTGAGCCATAGTCCACCCAGAAGAACAAAATTGAATACTCTGATTCTTGACAACTTGTCTCTTAACATTTCTCATTTCTGCATATGTAAGAGGTTTATTCCTTTTATCCTTGGCTTTGAGTTCTGCAAGAGCCCTTGTCCTTTGCTTTGTCAATGCAACCATTTTGGCAGGAAAATCATCATCTGAGATATCAATGCCCAAAATATCCTTGGCCAGGTTAGGATTGGCAGCCACTTGAGAAGAAAGATGCATCCAATCTGCTTCAGAATAATGTAAAGAAGCAGCAGCCAACTCTTTTTGTCTTTCTGGAGGCAAAGTGGTTGTAAAAGGTCTATCAGTCGTTGCTAAATCTGCAGCAAGATCTGCAGCATGAAGCTGCTTAGCCATGGCTTCCCCCATCATGTAATCTTCATGGTTTTTAAGCAACCTTTCTTGCTCAGCCCTTTCTTTATCAGAGACCAAACCCCAAGTTCATCCAGCATTGCAGGAGTAGGATCAGATACAGCAGGAATGGGAGTGTCACTTGCAGGGGCAATGGTAACATTACCAGTAGCAATGGAGGAGCTACCAGGTGGATCACTATGAGGCTTAGGATCAACTTTATCAATTCCAGCTGGATTAATGACAGCAGGAATAGATTGACCGTTAGGGGGAACGATAGTACTACCAGAAGCAATGATAGAACTATCAGCAGCAACACCAGTGGAAAGATGACCAACAGAAAGGTCTTGAGTACCAGAAGAAGTAGCAGCATCAACATGAACAGAAGAATCAGCAGTAAGAGCTGCACTCCTAGATACATCATCCACATCATACTTCTTCACTAGTCTCCTTTTGTACCTGCTCCTTGTACTAATGACTGGAGACTTGGCGGAAATTTCTGAACTTGCTTTGTCCAACAATTTTAGAGGGTCCAAATTCAAAGCAGCCTCACCCTCTTCTGAGTCAGAAAGCACAACTTTTCTTTTCTTGCTCTTTAACTGATCTTCCAAAGTTGCAACTCTATCAACCAACTTATGGATTGTATCATGAAAATTCTCTTTTGTTTCCTTCACTTCCTTTTCCAAAGCAATCACCTTGTCTCCAAGCTCCTTTTCGGTGTCATGTAACGCAGACTCCAAATCTGCAATTTTCTGCTTATACCTGTCAACTACAGTTGACACAGAGGTGAGAGCATCAAGATTCTCAGCTGCACCAGTACCTGTGGTGTGATGAGCTTCGTTGGATCTGGGTGGAGACACATGAGAATCTCCACCAATATTGGTTTCAAACTCAAAAGGCTGCCTAGATGGACTAGGATATGATACCCTGGATGAGGAAGGAACATCAACAGAAGGCATAACTGAGGGTGTTGGTTGGTCAACATGAGGCCCTACAGGTGTGGTCTGGACTATAGGCTCAACTGGGTCAATAGGTTCAGGTGAGGGCGCCCTGGGAGATGGTGGTAACTGGGCTTCAGAAGCATTGGATGCACTTGCACCAGCAGCATCTGATGCCCCAGTACCAGCAGGAATGGGTGGATTAGCATCAGCAGCATTGACTACTGCATCACCAGCTGCATTAGCTGCACCAGCTGCATTAGCTGCTCCAGCAGGTTCACCAGGCAACATAGCTGGTAAAAGAGGCATATGGTCTCCCACAAATCTAGTCTTCATAGTTGCAAACAATTTAGCAGTCAACTTAGCCATGATCCTAGGTAAGGGGTCAGTGGTCTGAACACCTACAATGATTTGTAAGAATCTAGGGTACATGAGGAATTTGGTTTTAACATTATCTATATTCCTTATCATTCCCTCAAATATGTATTTAGACCAATTGAATACCCTCCCATCAGACAAACAAATAAGGGCAGAGGCAATGTGACTAGCAAATTGATCCCACCCACCAGACTTTTTACTAAGGCATTGCAACAAAGTGTGAATAAGAAACCTCCATTGAGGTGAAACCTTCTTCTTTAGAAATGTAAAGTTACCAGCAATTGGATACCCTATTGCTTCCATCCCATCTAAAATCTGCTGCTCAGATAAGTCATACAGCCCATTCTCATCATTTAGCTGAAGATGAACTCGAATAGACTCCTCAGTAATAATGTGTTCTTGCCCATCAATCGTTGCAACTATCTCCTGAGGTCTTCCCACAATCGTTCGAACAACAGCAGTATCCCAAAATTGGCGCACCAGTGAGTCATATACCACCATTGGGCAATGAGTAATAGCAAACCTAAGAGAGGAACCTCTTAAGAAGGAAAGAATCTCATCATATCCTTCACTTCGATCAGAAGATTCAAGAAATCTAACTTTGTTGTGATCTTCTTTGTATTCAAGGGTTGCCATAGTGTTGAATCAGGGATTGAGATGTGCAAATAAGAAGGAATGAGATGTGCAATTGATTTGAGAGACTGAGGTTATTTTGGGAGAGGAATTTAATATTTAGTTCGTGAATACGGTTTCCAAATTTAGCAGCTTTAAATTCTAAATTTCTCGCGTAAACTTTGACCAATTTGAATTTAATTTATTCCCAAAATTAATCCCCCAAATTCTTAAACGTCCGCAGCAATGAAGTCAACCAGAGTACCTTTGACTAAAAAACACTACCAGCAGCAACGTTAAGTCAACCGGCAGCAATGAGATGGTCAATCGGCAGCAATGAATGATGTGTGACAAACGTCAAATCCCCAATTATATTTATTATTATGTACATATATACATATATATAAAGAGCAGGATTTGTGGAGCTCCATTTGATCGACACGTGGCTACGTAATTAAACGAAACATGTCCCTATTGACTTAAAGATGAGAAGCCACGTATAACATTGCTGGAGACATTCTATTGGTTGTGTGGATGTGGGCTAGTAGAAAATGTTTGGGCCGAAAGAAAAGGCTAAAGGGGCCTGTTTTGAAGGCAACATTTTTACTAATATTTTATGCATATGTTTCCGAGTCCACCATCTATGTATTATATAGAGAATAAATAATTTTAAAAAAAATGTATATAAATAAATAAATAAAAGGGCGCTCTGTATATCTCCATTTGATCGACACGTGGCTAAATAAATAAAAATAGGCAACTTTATAGTGTGTATAAAATAGGCAACTTTATAAAAGGGATAAAAATCTAGGTACCGTGAATATAACACATGCCTTTATAAAATTGGGCAATAAATTATATTGGCTTTCCAAAAAAAAAAAAAAGTTATAGGCAGTTGAGCAGACTATCCACATTTGGAAATTTCAGTCGATACTCGCAACAAGTTGAACTTGGATAATTTGTGTACCTTTCCAAGACTTTGAAAAGACAAGACAATTCACTTAATGTCTAGTCCAACATGCAAGGTAGGCACGCCAGCTACAAGTTTAGGCACGTGGCCAGACGAATAAGAGTCAGGCAACGTCACTGTTCACACGTGAAACTACAGTGTTTCCTCTTCTATAAAAGGTTATTACAACGAAAGAAGGCGCAACCAACCCCGCAAAAAACAATAAGGACATCTAACACACACAATCACAACCGTTTTAGAGAAGTTGAAGATGTTATCGTTCTTTTACGACTGGTTCCTGAATAACAATATAAAGTTGCTTACCATATATTATAACCACGGTCTTCACTC
The DNA here is from genome assembly GCA_021014915.2 of Artemisia tridentata subsp. tridentata. Taxonomy (NCBI): domain Eukaryota; kingdom Viridiplantae; phylum Streptophyta; class Magnoliopsida; order Asterales; family Asteraceae; genus Artemisia; species Artemisia tridentata. The sequence goes on along the minus strand of CP139505.1, from coordinate 345,475,976 downwards.
AATGACAAAACGTCATTTGCTAATGATCATCATTTACATACTCGTTTATTCAAGCATGTACTCACACATTAAGTGGGTTACCATGCAGCGTCAAGAGGGTCATCTCACGGCCCACACATGTTCTTAAATGACTACTAATAGCACTTAGTCGTTCTTAAATGATGACTAATAACTCTAAACCATAACGCTCTACAATCTAAACTCCCATCCAGTGAAGTAGACTCCCGTTGGCCATCAAGGGTCTCGTTAGAAGAATCAAGGCTCTCGTTGGCATCAAAGTGGTATCACGAAAAGGGAGATGGATAATGAGAAGAGCCCACGCTACTAGGGAGATACAGGGGCAATTCATTGCATAGAGTTAGGACCCGATAAAGCTAAAAAGGCTCCTACAACATCAAACAACAAAGGATTAAAATGATGCCTTCAATTTTTTTGCAGGCCTGACATGGAAAACTTGTAACCATACTAAGTGGTATATACACTTCTTTTAAGCGACTTCTCACCCAAAACACCACATTATTTCGTAGTGTAACTATTTTATAAAACATTGTTGTGTACTTTATTTTTAATTTTGTAGGTTTTAATTTTTTTTTTCTGTTTTGTTCTTTTATTTATGTTATTTGTTGTGTATTTATTTTTAAAAATTCAACGTTTGCTTCCATTTTATAAAAACGTTAGTAAACGATTGTTTGCAAAGTAGAAACAATAAATATATGAACTTGTGTTGAGCATTTACAATGGCAAAAGTCTTTAATGACTTTTTGCATTTAATGCATTAAATGATGCTATAAAAAGGTTTTTGCAAAAACCTATCACTCCAATGCAACAAATTACCCTATCACTTTTTGTATTTAATTATATTCCATATAAATTACCCTTACGTATTTATATTTTTACAAAATGATTTTCAAAAAACATAAATCAATTTTCATATCGTTGTGTATATATTTACTTTTAAAATTTGGCAAACTTATAAAAAACGTTATGCGGTATTTAAAAAATGGGCAACTTTAAAACGGGTAACTTTAAATGAAAGTTAATGGTCACTATATAATTTTTTTTATATTTTTTTTTATTATTTTTATTTTAAACTTTTTTTTTGGGTTGTGAAATAAAATAAAGTTAAAGTACTTTTGTGTACTGTATGAAGCGCAACCTACATGGTAAAATTATGCATCGTTTTAAAAACTGGGCAACTTACAAAGGATGGTCAACTAAAACTGAGCATCATAAAAATGACTATACTAAATTGGGTAAATTGGTAGTGCCATGTCATAAACATTCTACTGCTGGTAGGCTAAATGTTCAACTGCTTGGTTTAGTTGTTACGTGGCCGCCATAACCAATTTTTTTGCCATCACTCGAAAGAACAAACAATATGTTGTTTAAGTATCGACGTTTAATTGGTTTGTCTTTTTGTTGTACAATTCATGGATAAAACAATCAAAATTAATTGGACAACTTAAATAAATGGGCAACGTAAAATGGTGGTGGTTTTACAACTTGGGCAACTAATAATGGGCAACTAAATATGTGATGCTGCTGGTAGCTCTTCCATTTGGACAACTTAAATAAATGGGCAACGTAAAATGGTGGTGGTTTTACAACTTGGGCAACTAATAATGGGCAACTAAATATGTGATGCTGCTGGTAGCTCTTCCATTGCTACTGGTAGTGACACCCTTGCTCCTCTGGACGTATTCTTGCTTGGTTTTTTTATGTAATAGTCATGAAAAAGAAAATTAACAATTGGTAAAGGTACCTACTTTCTTTTGCAGGAAATTAAAAATAGTTACAATTAAGCTCCTTCGTTATATCACGAATACATGTTATCTCCATTCAATTAGAAAGAAAAGTAGGCAACTTTCCCACTTTTATACACTAGTCATCATTTCCCCATAACTAATTACTAAATGCATACAAATTAAAGGAAACTGCAAAGTTAATACACTTATGGTAATCATATCCTATTTTTAATGATGTTGATGAGGTACAAATGAGACGGGAGCTTGAATATGTTATCTTCAGTTCTAAATAGCTTTTTCATTGCAAATCAACCGGATTTTAACCTAGCCGGCACGAATGTCATTTGTCCTTCCGGGCAGGGCAGCAACAAGGATGAGAAATAAGGGATTTTAATCCTCTTCCCAACATCTGTCCCCCTTTTATAGCCTATGATGATCCACCATTTTTCCCTTCAAATATGGTTATTACTGAGACTAACCATATTACACCCTTGGATGTTCCACTCTCATAAACTTACATGGAACTAAGTTCCCAACAAGATTCCACCAGTATTTAACAACTGGTGGTGCTGAGGGGGAGTGAAGGAAAAGCTTGTGGATAGGCAGTTAGAGCAAATCCTCGCACCAGAAAGGTTGAATGTAACTTTCTCGTTTAAGGAGACACTCGACAACAACATGCAGGGGATTTTGATGTTAGAGTTTTGGTAGAGGATGATGGTTGTATGTTATTAGCCGTCATTTAAGAACGGCTAAAAGTTATTAGCAGTCATTTAAGAACGGATCTAGATCATAAGAATGATCCACCCTGTCTGAGACCATTTGTAGGGCCGCTTTAAACTTGTGCAACTGATGAATTAACAAGATATACATGAACACGTGCCGTTTGGACATCGAAAAGACAACGACTCTATGATGCATGCTGGGAAAAATTACAAGGTTACTCCAGTGAGAGCCGATTGAAAGTTATTAGTAGGCTTGGGTTGAGAGCCGATTGAAAGTTATTAGTAGGCTTGGGTTAATTTTGTTGAGGATCGTAATAGGTTATGGATTTCAGACTTGTTACTCTCGTTGAATGCGCACGTTCTGCTTTGGTTGGAAGTGATTTATATAGCGATAAGATTACTGTTGCTTCACTTGTGTATAGTGATCTTATTTGAATTTTGAATTTTTTATGCTTAATTATATATCCACAATGGCATTATTTAATTAACAACAACAACAATAAATGATGAACTGAATAGTCCCTATGCAATCGTTTCGCTTCCCTTCTGAAAGGTTAAATTCATAATGATAAATAATAATAACACAATTTGTAAAAAGTTGGTGTTTTTACAAATGTATTTGTTTTTACCTTAGTTTCGGGTTGAACATATACAATGGTAGAAATTGATTTGAGAGATTGAGGTTATTTTGGGAGAGGAATTTTATATTTAGTTCGTGAATACGGTTTCCAAATTTAGCAGCTTTAAATTCTAAATTTCTCGCTTAAACTTTGACCAATTTGAATTTAATTTATTCCCAAAATTAATCCCCCAAATTCTTAAACGTCCGCAGCAATGAAGTCAACCAGAGTACCTTTGACTAAAAAACACTACCAGCAGCAACGTTAAGTCAACCGGCAGCAATGAGATGGTCAATCGGCAGCAATGAATGATGTGTGACAAACGTCAAATCCCCAATTAACTCCAAACCAACCCAACATTTAATTACATTAACCTCCCCTTAAGGCTATATAATCCCTTGAAAAATCAATCACAAAGAGTTGCTTGCAAACGAACATTTCCTTTAATTTTCAGTTTCCTTTAATGTTTATGTTTTTATTTATGAAGTAGGAAAGTTCGTTACTTTCATTTGTAAATGAATGGAGAGAACATGTATTCGTGATATAATGAAGGGGCTTAATTGTAACTATTTTTAATTTCCTACAAAAGAAATTTGGAACCTTTCCTACTTTCTTTATTTATTTATTAACTTATTAATATTAATATTTTTCATGCCTTTTACAACAAAAAACCAACCAAGTAAACGTCCTTTGTTAAACCACATACTTTGTGTGTAATGATGGTGGGTATAGGGGTTTGGTGTGTGGGTTTATTGGTTCCCGCGAAAAGAAGTACATATTCCTCACGTTGCGCAACGTGTTATAAAAGTCAATTTTGGATAGTGACTTGGTGAATAGTTGGGTCATGTCACGTTAGGCAACTTGTTATAAAGGCTGCTCCCTTCCTGTCCACTAATTTACAGCACAACACAGTTATAAAATTTGGGCAATTATTTATAAAATTTGGGCAACTGGTTATAAAATATGTGGAAGGTTAAAATAATAATAAAAAATAATCATAACACCGTTCGTAAAGAAGAATTGTTTTTTCAAATGTATTTTTTTCCCCTTTGTATGAATTGAACATATAAAATGGTAAAATGGCACCACCAATAACAGTAGAACAAGACAAGTTTCAAAGCGACCAATACAAACCTCAGCAGTAGAAAGTTTTTGTGCCTAGCAGCATAAAGTAGCGAATTAGCAGTCGAATGTCTGGTGAAAGTTCCAATTTTATAAAGTTGCCCAATTTTTTAAGTTGCTCACCTTTTTATTATTGCCCATTAAAAATTTAAACGTTGCCAGATTTTGCCATGTAGGTTGCGCTACAGCTCACACAAGTACATATACTTTACCCATTTTAAGTTGCCCATTTTTTTTGTTGCACATGTTGTAAGTTGCCCAATTTTGTTACCTAGTTATAATGCCTTTTTAAGTTTCCCAATTTTTGGGTTGCCCATCATTTAAGCTGCCCATTTTTTAGTTGCCCATCTTTTAAATATTGCCCATTTTCTTACGATATCTTTCAGCTTATAAATCTTCCCAATCTTGAATAGTGATTTATATAGCGATAAGAATACTGTTGCTTCACTTGGGAATAGTGATCTTATTCGATTTTTGAATTTTTTATTGTTAATTATATCTCCACAATGTCATTATTTAATTAACAAGAACAACAATAATTGATGAACTGAATAGTCCCTATGCAATCGTTTCGCTTCCCTTCTATGTTTTTCCAGATTTACATTATCATGTTAGATAGGTGTCATGTTATTGGCCATGTCCAAGCCAATTCTATGTTTTTGCAGATTTACATTATCATGTTTGTCATGTGTTTTATGGTTTCGTTACAACCCGAAATTTTAGGTCATTTTTCCGAACCTCGACGATTCACTATTCACCAGTTACTATTCATCATTTACTATTCACCGATCACTATTCATCATTTTACTATTCATCGTTTTCGGAGTCAATTTGAGATTCTGAGAAGCGTTCAGAAATTTTACTATTCACATGACACTATTCATTCCCGGAGGGAAAACACTATTCATGTTCATTCATTCATTTCATCGTAAACGTAGTTTACGGGTATTCATATTCGCGTAACCGGATGGGTTTAGCTGCGAATTCATGCGTCATTAGTAGGGACACTGCATACGGACTAGGAATAGTCTACATATCATCATAATGACATTTTCATACTATTCCACTCGTAGGGTTATTAAATTAACACTTTTATTACATTTGACGTTTTACGTATAATTAAATTTAATTAAAACGTTAACGCGCGATCAATAAATGTGACTGACACGTCCGACAATCCCCACGAAGGTCCCGACATGCTTTTACACCTCTTATAACATCATAAAGATTATAAAATTCATTTACTTGGTATTTTGGAAGTTTACGTTTTCCAGTTCAGCGTTTTACGCGAATTACGCGTTTTAAACCCGCGTTTCCAGTTTTAACTGCGTTTAAGCAACCCGATGAAACTTACCATTCATTTCACATTTTCTTATGGAGTATTTTGACAAGTTTAGTCATTATTTCAAGTTTCATATTTTTACGATACCCGGAATTACGTTTCGCGACTTAACTATTTACGTTTAGTGATTAACGGAACCAAAACTGACTCCGTGAGCTAGATATTACCAAGCTTCCTACACACATTTCACACCATGTGCAGCCCCCATCCCATGTTACTTCAACTTGATCCTTTAATTACAATTATGCCATTCAAGGTTAGATATTTTGCAAGAAAACCAACTAAAACAATCACTAGTTCATTTTTCAAGATCAAAAACTCATTTCTCTCTTTTCTCCTTGGAGACTCACGACCAAGAAACACCATGGATCAAGATCCATTATTTTTCCAAGATCAAAGTATCAAAGTTGCTCATTTCATCATTCTTATTAAGGGTTTTGTAATACAAACTCAAGAATCACAAGATTTCTCATCATCTAATCACCTAATCTTTCAAAGTAAGTTGTCAAACTCTTTTTCATAATTTCTTCAAGTTGTCTTCATGATTATATGCTTTCCATACTAGATCTATATGCATATGCAAGCTATACCACTCCATTTACATTTATTTAACTTTTGAGCCATAGAGATGGGTTATAGGTAAATCCTTGGTAGATTAACTTGATGGATGATGTTTAGGAACCCATGACACCCTAAGAAGGTGTATGGTAGGATTGAGAATTGTTTGGTTGTAGTTTGGATGGTTTTGGACTAGATACAAACTAAGAAAACCCATTTTTGAAACAATAATTATGCTACTGTCTCCATTTTTAAAACGTGGCCAACTCAGTAAGTTTAGGGTTATTTTTGGCCAAATATTTAGAAAATACATTCCGAGACGAAGACGTGGCCGAAAACGGGGATAAAAACGAGTAAATAACGAAGGAGATACGCTAAAAACGAGTTAACGACGAAAACTATATTTTCTGAAAATCCCTTGCTGATGAACAGTTGTCACGGGCTGTTTTGGGCATAAAACTTGATCTAGCCGTCCCGACTTATCAAAAATATGTTAGTATGTTGTCCCACGATCCCGTGGATATAAAGAACGTCGAAAACAAGCTAATAACGAACAAGATACACGCGTTTAAACTTCGATAAATACTACTAATTTTTGACAGCTTTTAATGGAAATATAATTACGTACTAAAAACTATATTTTTCAAGTAACAACCACGGAGAGCCGTATTTCTTACCCGTTGGAACACGTACGATCAAAGGTTTATTAACGCGACTATTATAAGACATACCAAGGTTTTCAAAACGCCGAGACTAACACAAACGTTTTATACACATTATTACACGACTAGTTTTGACGTAACAAGTGGAACACATTTTTACCAAGTTTTGGAAGATATTACATATCAACGATAACTATTATTTTCATAGTACGAGTGGTATAGGTTACATATGCATGAGCATTCACTACATCATCTAAGTAGAACATATTCATTCATGATAGGTTGCGGCTAGTGTTCGCGCCTTGTTGTTCCGTTCATCTCATATTCATCGCATTATTGTATTATCATACCAGGTGAGTTCATAGCCCCACTTTTACTCTTTAATACTTGTTTTAAACTCTTTGGGGGAGATACATGCTTAAACTGTTTGCTATTACTCAAGACGATTTTACTCATATGCTATGCTACGCTTTTATACACTTACTCATGATGTGTAGTTTTATTACGATATGTGACTTAATGTGGAAAACTATTCTATACGCTATATTCATTCACCACTGTTTAACTCCTGGATGGAGCCAACGGAGAGGTATTGATAGTACTATCGGGTTGACACCCCCACCCTTTGCCTACGATTCATGGCCTTGGGTGAATATAATCCAGCTATGAAGCATTCTTGCTTATTCTTGTCGTGAGGTTCAGTAGGCTATTAAACTTTACATTAAGCGTGCATATATCGTATACACATTTGACTTAATCATACTATATGTTAGCAGTGGGTTGTAAACACACAGGTTGCGAGTCTTGTATGGCCGGGGCTTGGAACTGAGTGGATTTACAATGCCTTTGCTGTGGAAACATTCTTTGAAGGCTTTTTCAACTATTTTAATACAAACTCTATGAACTCACCAACCTCGTGTTGACACTTTAGCATGTATTCTCAGGTATTAAGCAAAGGCACGCTACTGGAGGTTTTGGCAGGGCACGGCATGGTCATAGAAGACTCTGATATTCATAAGGGACCGTTTTAAACTATATTTTCAAGGGCCTAATTCCGCACTACTTTTTACAATGTAAATCAACATTTTTGTTAAACTGTGTTATTCTAAATGATTGAGTTGAAAACCGTTCTTTGCACTTGTGTTGTGATACCAATTGAGTTGCACCCCAGCTACATGTATGCTTCCGCTGGACCCGATTTTGGGGGTGTGACAATGTTTGTTATGTGTTTTATGGTTTCGTTACTGCGTTTGTAAGCTGTTTATGTTTGTGATACATATCAAAGACACTCAAAAAGTAAAAACATATAACACATTACACACTGAAAATGTTAATCATAAGATCCATTACATTTAATTAAATCGTTGATTTTACAAAAGGAACCCACCATAACCAGTTGATTTTACAAAATCAGACTATTTCACGCGCTCATAAATCACACTAGTTCAAACTGTAGCAAATAGCAAAATGATTGATACGTAGCCAAATCAATTCTACAAAATATTTCATGCATCCTTATCATACACAATAACGAAACATTACTACTTCCAAATTTAACACACTAAAGTCACCATATCATATGCTGGAATCTAACAATAAAACCTTCATGAAAGTTTCTTTATCTTTTCAAGGAATGCCGTTTTTTCGAATGTCCGCAACTGTGCTTCCTTGCAGTCAATTTCTAGTTTTATCTTCAAGGCGAGTTCCTTTTCTTGAACGGCATTGAAGAATGCTGCACTTTCCACGGCACGCAGACTCTTATCGAATTTCAAGTCATTAATAATACCTTGCCTCTTCTCCATACTATCATTCAGATCTTTAATAACATCAAACAGTTTTCTTGCTATTTGAAAATCTCTTTTGGTCTCCTCTTGGATTACAATTAGCCACATGTCTGACATACGGTTAGAGCTTGCTGTCTTTGCTAGTTCTTCTAAAGTTGGCCGATCCATATTTTATTACTTTAGTGGGTGATAGATAATAACGAATATATGTTATGTTGGTTAAGCGTGCCTTAAATACTTAAAAAAGTTAACCGTTACGGCTACTAATTACACTGAACAGTTGTATCGCATCACTACGGGTGTGACTATTGTAAATTCATTGAACAGTGGTGCCCTTTAAAAAACAAATAAACCATTACGGTTTTTAAATACTCTTGCTTGGTTTGTTGTTTTAAACGCCATAAAAAAAATAACAATAAATATAAATAATAAGTAATTAAACAAATAAATACGTAAAAATTGAGGAAACTAAAATGTGAATACACTTATGGTAATCACATACTTTTAGTAATCACATAACTAGGTTGCCCAACAAAGAAAAATAGTTTCGCTAATTACCCAGCCAGGTTGCCCAAAGTACAAAAAATAAATGGTGTAGTCAGTCGTTCAGAAGAACATGCGGTTCTCAAAGTACAAATAACAAATGGTGCTAGTACATACTCAAGCTACAATGTACGAAGGTTTGTGATAGTTTTTTGTCTTGCGAATGTCGATGTCTATTTATAGTATGTACTTTGTCCCTTTAACAAATTTGGTACATTGTAATTTGACCCTTTGCATCAGTTCCAACCCAGATAAAACTTCCATACAATCCAAGACGCATAAACACATTATGCAACTACTAAACTACTAGAAACGACTGCATTACCCACAACAAAAAGTAAGTATGGCTGTCAATGCTAGAAACCGGAACATACTCCCTCCGTCCCAATTTTATTGTCCAATTTTTCCATTTCGGCCGTCCCAAAATTATTGTCTCATACCAAAAATGGAAAGTGAATAGGTAGTGGAGTTTGGTAAAGTTTACTATATTACCCTTGGTTGAAATTAATATTACAAACTTTAATGAAGTATTAATTAATTGGTTAAGGGTAAACTTGTCATTTGGCAAAAAAGTAAGAGAGATAAAGTAGTGATAGTGATGTTTTCCTAAAAGAATGTGGCATTAATTTTGGGACAATAATTTTGGGACGGAGGGAGTATTATGAGTAGACCCATGAAGTGGCATTAAATTAAAACGAACACTACGTGGCAAAAATACCAAACGTTTAAGAGAAAAGGGATGGGATATACTGACCCTCCCCCAAAATGTTAGCCGGACCCTCCCCTTTTTTTTCTTTTTTTTGATTTTTTTTTTTATTTTATAATTTTGTTTATATCAAAAAGCTATAAACCTGAAAATGCGGAACAGAAAATATAAAGTTTAATAAGTCAAACGCTTAAAACTGTCAAAAATACGGAACAGAAACTGACAAAAACTGTGCTGTGCAGGGAAAAAATAGGGGACAAGTGGGGAGACAAAAGGCCTGCCACCCTTGTCCCCCCGTCCGGTTAACAGTCCCCGAAAGAAAATGGGCAACACTTAAAAGGTGGCCAACTTAAAGATTGGGCAACTTAAAATGGTGGGCAATTTAAAAAGGCATTACAACAACCTTTAAAAATGGGCAACTAAACAGATGTGCAACTAAAAAAATGGGCAACGTAATAAGGCATTTTATATCGCAACCTACATGGCAAAATTAGGCAATGTTTGAAAAAATGGGGAATTTTCAAATTATCGGCAACTTAATATTTGGCAAAATTTTAAACTTGTGTGTACTATCGAGCGAAACTGCTGTAATTTGTCCCTTTACATCAGTTCCAAACCAGATAGAAGTTACCTACAGTCCAAGACGCATAACGAACACTACGTGTCAAATTTACGCAACGTATTAAGAAAATGGGCAATATTTAAAATATGGGCAACTAAAAAAATGTGCAACTTAAAAGGTGGGCAACTTAAACATGCATTACAACAAAGCCTTAAAAGATGCGCTACTAAATATGGGCAACTTAAATACATAGGCAACTTAAAAAAATAAAAATAAATAATAAGTAAATAAACACGTGAAAAAGAGATGAAAGTGACATGTTAATACACTTATAGTAATCACATAACTAGGTTGCCCAACGTCGATAAATATTTGCGCAAATTACCCAGCAAGGTTGATCAAAGTACCAAAAATAAACGGTGTAGTCTGTCGTTCAGAAGAATATGGGGTTCTCAAAGTACAAATAATAAATCTTGCTAGTACATATACTCAATCTAAAATGTACTACCAAAGTTGGTGAAACTTTTTTTTGCTGTATGGATCGATGTCTATTTACAGTATGTACTTTGTCCCTTTACCAAACTTGGTACGTAATTACGTATTTTCTAAAAGATTGTTGTGCACTTTATTTTTTATTTGGTAGATTTGTAATTTTTTTATGTTTTGTTCATATTTTTATGTTACTGTGATATGGTTTTGTACTTACTAAAAGGTTGTTGTGCGTATTTGGTGACCTATTCTCTAAAAGATTGTTGCGTATTTATTTTTAAAAATACGACATTTTTCCATTTTAAAAGCCTTACAAGATTTGGCTTTTCAAAGTAGACACAATAAATAAAGTAGATGACACATATATATTGGATTCTAATTGCTTATGATTACACCTACAGGTAGAAGTGCCTGTGAACTGTAGAGCAACCTACGTGGCAAAATTGGGCAACGTTTACTAAAATTGGGCAATGTAAAAAAGATGGGCAACTTTATATTGATGCATCGTTGTGGCTAGACAACATGTCAGTATTTTAGTCGTCGGTCATTCAGAAGAATATATAGGAGTGTCATGAATTATGCGTAAAGTATCAAGTGGCATTAAAAGAAAATGTAACATAAAGTAGATTTCCATTGTCTGCACTGTAGCGCAACGTACATGGCAAATTTTAGAAACGTTTACAATAAAATATGCGGTATTTAAAAAATGGCCAACCTAAAAAATGGGCAATGTAAAATTATGGGCAATTTATAAATGGGCAACATAAAAAAAGGGCCAACTTATAAATGGCCAACTTTAGATGGCCAGCATTTTAAATTTGCCAAATTTCTGCTGCTGTTGAAGGCGGTTGAGTAGACTCACACCTTTGGAAATTTCAGCCGACATTCTAACGTTGCACCCAAACCACTGTTTGGACAAGATAACTTCAATTATGAATAGACTGGTATGGTGAACCAGTTATGTTGCCAACCCAACTGTACTCTCGTAGGGAGTTGAAACATATTGAACTGCATTGGTGCACTTTTCCCAGTTTGGTATCTTTTATTAGCTTTCCATATTTATTGAGATTAGAATTGTTATATGCTGACTTTTGTTAGGAAGTCAGGAAATAAGGTATTTCTCATTGCTGCCGATAGTGTAAGCTGGTTCCTGCCGACAGTTGTGCTTCCTGCTCAAGCTCATTGCCGCTGATTGTTATATTTTGTTTCTGCCGATAGTAGTCATTACTGCGGGTTTTATTGTTAGTTATCCCGTATGTTTACAAAGTTTGTTAGATTTATTTTTAGAAGAGATTCATGTATATCTCTTCACACGTTTTCTTGTAGAACGGGTTAGGGTTACGAGTTGTTGTTAGTATAAAAGAAACACCCGTCTATGAGTTATGTACACCTTTATCAATTTCAATATCAATTATCTTTAGTTTATAATCGATCCATAGAGGATCAAAACCTTCTTGTAGTTTATGCATGTATGGGTTGAATACTCTATGACAATCAACGTCGTATTTTGTTGTTTGCAATTACCTTATTTGTTATTACCAAATACTGTATAAAGATTTATAAAAATTGTTTTATTCCAACACTTTTAGCAAAAACTGCTTCAAGCAAGACGACATTGGAGTTCAATTGGGTTTTAATGAGCAAAGTAGTTTGGTACCCAAAAGGTGTATTTAAGTTGGCCAAAATAGTTATGGCATAACTATTGTTGCTCTATTGTTATTTTGGTACGTCGGTTGCAAACCATGACAAACATAAACAAGTTAAATAATACAACAGAATAAAAACATAACATAGTACAATTACTAAGTATCTGCTGAAATGATAAACCACTACGATTACTATATAGTAGCCAATAATTTGAAGGTTACATGTTAACGAACGCCTTCCGTTGATGACAGTAACAAGGTTCCAAAGGCGAATGACACTAGACTTCGAAGCCATACTGAAAACTTGTCAAACGACGAATCTGGATCCATAACTTCATACCTTCTCAAACCGGAGGTAAACCTGTTCAGATAAATGTATGAAATTAGTGTTAACGTTTTAACATGTGTAAGTGTACTAGACAATATTTGTGAGTGTCAGTATATAATACGAATGCAATTGAATGATAGCTTAAAATGTAAACGTACTGTACAACGCACGGTCTGGGAGGTTTGCCAGAAGAAGAGATTCTTTGTAAGGAGCGATGTAGAATGAACCAGCATTTCCTTCAATTCCCAAACTAACAAAGTGTCCAACCTGATGATCGTAGACAAAAATTGTGTTACCCAAAATGTTTCCGACATTGCCTTCCACTATTGGAGCTTGCCTACTTGTAAAGCCAACCAGCCTAATCGCCATGGGGGTAGGGATGCAGAATAGATTTGAAAATCGTGTTACGGATGCACCATCCACCTCCAAAAGCCATGCGCTGAACAGTGGGACCTCAGAATTCATGATCATACCAGAAAGCACAAGAGAGTTTCCTAGCTCGTGAACAGAAAAAGAAACTGGCATTACCACTTTCAAAAGAGAAGGTATCTCTATGACGTGAAATTGGCGGGTAATCATATCAAAAGAAATCAAAGTGTAATCCTTGTAGGGACCCCCCTTTGCACTATGTAACCTTTCAGTGCCACCCCAATAGATAAAACGACCCACAACTGCCTGACTTTTTCTTTTCAATCTTATTAGGGGACGTGGCAACTCAAAATCTTGGACACGTGACCAGGTCTTAGTGTTCAATGAAAAGACTGACACATACCAAAAACCAGTTTTGAAAACAGGATAAGATACCTTGACAATTGTCGGGTCTAGAGTGTCCGGACGGACACCAAAACCGAAAGCAATCTTTGAACATTCTATTTGGTTATTGTAAAAAGGGATGAATATGCAAACAGATTTTCTTATGGATGGGTTCCAAAGAACAGCCATCATGTTAGTACCATACATAAAGCACGTAAGGCCGCTAGAAGTGCCTAAAGGCATCATAAATGCAAGGTTTAGATGTGAATCATATAGGGAAATGGTTAAATTTTTAGCTACAGATGTCATAAAACCTGTATGACCCTGATCAAATGTTAGATTAAAAAGACACTCATCATTGGGACGAGCACCGTATGAAGTGATGAAGATTTGTGAATCTATGATTGCCTTCCATATCTTTGAAACACTACGTATCTGGAGTATACCTTTAAGTGGTACCCTATTCAAGATATCTATTTGAACATCCAAAGGTATGTTGTCAGACATAGTTTAAATAGTTTCGAGCAAATGGGTGGGCTATAGGTAGGATGTATAAAGTTGTTGTGTATGAGAAGGCAATGGCTAAAATGACACACATATATATTTGTCTCATTGATTATGATTGCACCTGTTAAGTGGCATTAAATTAATAATTTTAAAGCAGATGTACGAGTGTGTACTGTTGCGCAACCTAAATGGCATATTTAAAAAGATGGGCAACTTTAGAAAATAATTAAAAAAAAAAAAAAAAAAATCGGGAATTTTTAAAAGGGAAATAGTTATAAATACATAATGTACTTTTAAAAAAAAACTCATTATGCTCTATGAACTATACATATTGTCATTATACATAGCATTTGCTATGTATAATGACAATATGTATAGTTCGAGTTTTTTTTTAAAGTACATTATGTATTTATAACTTTTTCCCATAGAGCATAATGAGTTTTTAAAAGTACAAAAATGAAAAATGCTATGTATAATGACAATATGTATAGTTCATAGAGCATAATGAGTTTTTTTTAAAGTACATTATGTATTTATAACTTTTTCCCTTTTTAAAACATGGGCAACTTAAAAAGATTCTGCTGCTTCTAAAACTTTTTACAAATTTTCATGCTGTTTTGCAAATTTTTGTAAACTTGTTGCTTGGTTTGAAAGTTAAGGGACTGTTTTGTAACTTGGCGCCAATATAACCCGAATTAGAATCCGAACGGTAATAAATCACAATTGGATCACACAATTCACTTTGTGCGCACAAATTTCACTTTAATACAAAGCCTAACACACCTGTTATCATCTGATTGCCGGTACCCCCAAATTGAAAACCCTAATAAACAATGGCGGAAAGGAAATACTCAAGCAGCCACAATCAGGTTGCATTTCTTGAAAAGGTCCCAGGAGCTGAAGCATTTGCTGACGTTATTGACTTTCTTAATGCTACTCACCTTAGGTATGCATTAACAGAAAATCCCACTATATACAAATCCCATATGGAACAGTTCTGGTCCACTGTTAGGACCCAAACAAAAAAAAATGGTGAACAGAATTTAATGGTTATGGTAGATGGCAAACGGATAATTATTTCTGAATCATATGTAAGAAAAGCTCTTAACTTTTTAGATGAAGAAGAGATAATTTGCCTTGAGAATGATGTAATTTTTAAAGAACTTGAAAATATGGGTTATGAGAAGAAAAAGGATGTTTTAACGTTTTATAAACCTCTTCTCTGCCCACACTCGAAATTTCTTATTCACACCATTCTCCATTGTCTGAGTCCTAAAACTACAACGTGGAATGAGTTCAGTTCAAGGCAAGCATATGCTATTATTTGTCTGGCCACAGGAAAACCCTTTAATTTTTCGGCTATGGTAATGGATGGCTTCAAAAAGAATGTTTCAGGAGAACATTACATTTACCCTAGGTTTTTGCAATTGATTGTGAATAAGCAACTATCAAAGCCTAAGATTCATAAAAGGACCTACAGAACTCCTATGCTTAAAAGGAAATTATTTTCTTATTTGAAAAAAAGTGGAAAAGGCTTCTCTGGGACTATTACTCCATTGTTCCCACATATGTTGCAATTGGCTGCCAGTCAGGGTCAATGTGCTGAAATCACAACACCTACACATCCCACACCCACCTCTGAACACTCATCATCTAACCCTCATAATACCCAAACACCTAGGATTTCACTGAATAAGAACACAGATTTTCATCATACCAGTGTTAGGATAGATGCAGATGAGGCTGCCACAGGTGTGGGAGGTGGAATGATGGAAGGGGCTAACACTACTGATCCTGGCTTAGTAGGTGGGCAGGTAAGTGTTAACATAAGTAAGACCCTGAACATGGCAACACCAACTGTGCAAGGTTCTCATGAACCTGAATCAAATGATGAAAATCCCTGTCAAATGGCAAAAATGGGGAGCTCAGGTGATCAACCCAGGTTTCATACTGACTTTGAACCCAATGATTCAACTGTCAGGGAAGGTAGTACATCTAGACGTGATGAGGGTAGGAATGCAACTGATGAATTGAGGGACACCCAAAATGTACAAGATGACAATTCCAGTGATCAGCCTGACGGGGCAGAGAAGACTAGCCTTATGGAGGAATACATGACAAGATGTAGGAAACTAGAATCACAAGTTCTTGATCTCACACAAACAGTCAAACAAATAAAGATGAGAATTAACCTTTTCAAGGGAAGGCAGAGGTCTAGAACAAGGGTATTCAAAAGGCTCAAGAAGGCTGGAACGGCACATAGGGTAAGCTCTCCTGAAGGTTGTCCTAGCAATGAGGGAAATGATCAGGTTGATATGGATGTGGATAGTGGTATTGGGGCTAATCTAAAGACTTCAAATGCTGAGCAGTTGGTTAAAGATTCTACTGATGAGGTAATTAAACCTACTGCTAGTACTAGAGATCCTAGTCCTAAGTTTGAACCTTCTACTGCTGAAGATGATGATGTTAGCTTGGCTCAGGTGGTCGTCCCACTAAATACTAGCAAATCATCAACACCAAAACAATCAACACCACCAACAGAATCACAATCACAAACACAACCTACATCAGCAGCTGAACAACAACCTCAACCACAACTCCAACCAACAACTAATCAGACAAATCCGTCACCGACACTTCCTAGAGCTCCCGACAAAGGAGTTACCATAAGAGAACCTACTGCTGAACAGAAATCATCATCACCACAACAACAACATCCATCACCACAACCAAAACAATATGAACCTCAACATCAACCAAAATCAATATAACAAACTCAACCTATAACATCAAAACAAACAACTGCATCTACAACAAAACAACCAACTACAAAACCTGCAATTCCAAGGGTTCCTGTCAACTGTGTAAGTATAACTATTAGAGAACCCACTCCATATACAAAACCCACACAACCACCTACATACACTGTGGAAGCCAAAGGAAAGATGATGGAAGAGTTAGAAAATGCTCATGATTCTGCATATGTCCCATACCATCGTTGGCCAAAAGAAATTCAAGCAATACATCCAGAACGGGCTAAGTTTGAAGAAAGGTTCAATTCTAGGGATGATGTACAGGGTAAGTCTACAATTGGTGTCAAAGGATCTGCGAAAGGCAAAGAAATGATGGTGGAAGAGTCTGAAAAGGCACATGGTCATCTTTCGGCTGAAGAGATTAAGGATAAACCTGATGCAGACGAGGCTAACAAACCTAATGCTGAAGAAGTGGAGGAGGATAAGAAAAGTAAGGAAAAAGAGTCAAAGGCTAAGTCTACAATTGGTGTGAAAAGAACTGGGAGAAGAATGAAAACGATGGCCAGAAGGAAGAAGAGAACTAGGCGAGTGGTAGTGAGTAGTTCAGAAGGCATTGATGAAACAGGGTATAAAAAGAAAGAGACGGTTGATTTACAACTGGTGACCCAGGTTGTGTCTGATGATGATGACCTGTTTGAGGATACTGCTCCTTCGGCAGTTAAATCTCCGGTTATTGGATGGAAAGCTGGTTATGATGGGAAAGTTCCTTGGTTTGAGATACGCAAAGTTGCTGGAAGAATGCAAAGGTTTAAAACAATTCCTCAAATGCTTAAACACATTGACCAAAAGGATTTGGTAAACCTGTCGGCATTAATGAAGAACAAGTATGGAAATGGAAAACCAACAGATGAGCTTGATAGAGTGCTTTACGGATATCTGACGACCATGTTTCAAGCTTCTGTCCAAGATAGTATGTTTGTACAAAAGGGTACAAGTACGTAGTGTTTGTTAAGTTGATTACCTTGAAGGTTTTTGTAACCCTGTTACTTCCACCATAACCGTATACATATATTGAAGTGTTTGTTGACATAATTCATTTGTTTACATAGTCTTCTTCTTACCATTGAACGATACATTCCGCATAGTGTTTAATATTGTGTCAATTCGATAACAGTTTGTTAGGAATTATTAGAATAATGTTTATTTTCATTGCTGCTGTTAGTGTAGTTTGATTCCTGCTGGCAGTGTTGGTTTCTGCCGGTCATGGTTCCTGCTGGTAGCATTGTTTAGTTTCTGCTGGCAGTGTTTGTTACTGCTGGTCATGGCGTATTTTTTGTATGTTTGTTAGAGTTATTTTAGGAACAGAAACATACGACATTGTGTTTTGCATCCAATTCCAAAGAAAATAGTTAATACAAGATCCATAGAGGATCAAAGTCTTTTAGTCATTGTCTTCTTCAACTCTTGTGTTTAGTATCCGCATAAGCACAAGTTTATTATACAGAGATTCTCATAGTAGTTGGCTTGTGTTTAAATAAGCTATGTACAAGTTCTTTTGGCTCAAAGATCTATCAAGAGGCACGATCCTACACAGTTTCTACACATATTGTTTTACATTCATATCTAAGATAATTAACAAAGATCTATCAAGGGCTCATATGGGATCAACACCAAATCACAAAGTTTTTTCTTGAATTAAACTATCTTATTCCTCATAGCTTGACACTGATCATAGATTCTTTGTAGTAAATCCTTAACCACATCCGATTGTTGTTCACACCTAAGTTTTGAGGTAAGCATCACCCTTAAGACTTCAAAACTCAGTGGATATTCCAATTCAGCTAACATGAAGATATATACTCCACTCTGTGTTGACAGATGATGCACATTGCAGGAACTATAAAACTCCCATGTCAGATATTGATGCAGTTGGTGAAATGCACTGATGCAGTAGGTGCTTGTATGTAGCATGAAATGCATGGGTGAATCCTACTGCTGGTGAAATTGAAGCTGCTGCTGTTCCTACCTAATTCAAATTGTTGGGTTACATGTTATTGACCGGTTACAAACAACAACGATTACTAGATAATAGTAAATTGTATTTTGGGTTTCAGATTTTTAAATCAACTCTACTACCTTTCAAATACCATTAAACATTGTTTATTAACTCCTTGTGCTTCCACAAGTATTGAAGCATCCGCTCACGGTATGCTACAGCTGTTTGAAGCGGGTCATCTACTTCCAGTGGTTGGTTGTGGCACAATCGGTATAAAATAATACATACCCATACACCGCAATCGCCATATACGTCTGCTTGTTTCGGGACTGCAGGACACTGGTATGTTATTTTATATTCCTCGGCTGATATGCCCTTGCTCGCCAATATACCCTGCTGAACCAGATACATGGTAAGTTGTTTTGGCAACATTCTTTTCAAAGTTCTCCACCACCGTGCACCATTGCCATGTACCAACCCAAGAGTGTCATAAAATGAAACAACACCAGTACGTAGGTGAAGCTCAGCGAGACACCAGTGTTTATCAGGTTCATTCACGGGGAAATAAACCTAATATAGACAAAGAAATGTACATATTAATATGCATACACTTAAAATTATATTTAAAAAGGATTGTGGCAAACTAACCTTTTCAACATCTCGCCAAGCCACAGGGTAGCTTGTTCCATCTGAATAATGACTGTACATCTGACCAGCCAAGATATGTCGGGCGAACAGAGAACCTGCCAAGGTCCAATCAGCATTGCTTGGTCTAAGTGACCACATAAGGTCAAACCATATATCCAAGTGCTGTGTACACAAAACAAAAATTATAAAACTTATAGTGGTTACTCAATCAAAAGTATATACAAATGTATTTGACCAGATAGTGATGATGGTTCCTTACATAGTCATACAGCCAACCGCCTTTACAATCTTCAAGACATGCCAACGCTAGCCAAAATTTCATATCAGAAACAATGTTACGACCGCCCCATGGAAACTTATAGCTTTTTGGTTTATTTTGCTTTAAATAAACACGAAGCGAATCAGGCACAGACACCTTGTCCTTTTTCAATTTGGAATGTCGAGTCAGATCCTAAAATAAACAAATAAATGATTAACAATAAACGAATCATAATATTGTTAATTTAAGAATAACAAATCAGACTACCTCTACAAAAGGATCTGGGTTGGCCGAATAGAACTCAGTAATTGACCGAGTTCTTGGGTTTCCAGATACGTCCTGAAAAGACACATACCATATATTAGCATAGGCCAACCAGATAGTGATTTCAGTATCAATGTTTTACGGTGCTTTACATCTAAAATGACTATAGGCTCAATCAACTTCTTTCTGCAAGTAGCTGCTCTTGTCAGTAGTGCGGATTGG
Organism: Artemisia tridentata subsp. tridentata; assembly: GCA_021014915.2. NCBI lineage: Eukaryota > Viridiplantae > Streptophyta > Magnoliopsida > Asterales > Asteraceae > Artemisia > Artemisia tridentata. The sequence continues at coordinate 345,455,745 of CP139505.1, read as the reverse complement.
ACGTTCTCTGAATTCAGAGATTCAAAAAACTTATCGTGCTTTGATTTAAAGGCTTTAGCCACTAGAGCAACTTTATGTGCATTTTTTTTTCTTTTGGATTTTCTTCTTTTTACGTTCAGAAAAAACAGAGTCCAAGCAAGGTTTGTCATTGGGACCGACCACATTTGCAAACCCATGGTTGGTGAGTGTTTGTTGAAATGGTGTTGTTTGCTCTTCCTGCATAGCATAGGTTGTAATTAACACCGACCACAAGACATAGAAAGGAACAATTATTAACCTTTTTAAATTTAAACTAAACCAAGTACCTCAACATATGTCTGCAATGGGGTTGTTTGTTCTTTATGCACGCAAATAGCATTTGCATTCTCAACACCCTTACCATTTTCATTGTCAAACGGTACTTCTTCTAACGAAACACTAGTGACATCCGCTCCGTCGTTTATATAACTCATGACATCATCATACACCACCGGATGATACTGGTACAATAAAGATGTATAAATAAATAGGCAAACAAGGAAGGTTGTATTTTGCAAAAGTATTTTTTTCAAGATAACATACATCACCGTAGACGAAGGATGTTGTTTGATTAATGTCCTTCTCATGGGATGCCACAACTTGATTCGCAGGTTGATGATGATCAAGAGTAGGGAAGTCAGGAGTAACCCCTAATTCACATGCTTTTACAAGAACGTCCATCCCACCCACCTGAGATTCGTTGTAGCCTTGCTGCCCAACATCCATGTCAATTTCCATGTGATGGGCTGCAACACTGGTCGTAACACCAGTATCAGCCTCACAAGCTAATGGTGTGGCCTGTAGTTGACAAAATAATACAACATTTAATGAATTAAATGTACGATTAAAGGGTAAACATTAACGGGGAAATGAGATACTTATAAACGTATGCCAAAAAAACACAAAGTAAAAGTAAACCTTTAAACAAACAGGATTGTCAACTTCCATTGGATGCGCATGATCGACATCATCATCAGCATGATCATCATCAACATCTCGGCGCGTAACACCATTATCAACATCATCTTCACAACGTGATGACGGGGTCTGTAGTTGACAAAATGAGATAAGTGTAATACTTAACGAGGAATTGATCTTCGTATAATGTTAGGAGAATAAAACATATAAGGTGAATACAAACCATGTAAATATCAGGGTTGACATCAGACTTGACTGGAAAATCTGGATCATCGGTGCTTTCGTTAATAACTGTCTCTAACTCTGAAAATTTTGTTTTCACCTTCTGAAGCAGCTCGCGAATGTCTTGTTTAGGGACAGACGCTACGTGCTTCGCTATCAACGAAATATCAATTTGCAAATCAAATATCTTGCCCAAAATAGGATTTGTTCCAAAATTCTTTTCATCTTGGCCTTCGCCTGATTGGACACCTTTTGCGTTTTCAACATTATTTTTATCTAAAGTTTCTAAACTTGGTGCTTCATGTTGATCGTCTGCGCTACCAGCTTGTTGGTGATCCTCTGATCTACGAAGTTGGTTGTCATCGTCTGCGCTATCAGGTTGGCGGTCATCCTCTGCGCTAGCAGGTTGGTGATCATCGTCTGCGCTATCCGGTTGTTGGTCTTCCTCTGCACTTGACAGGTCTGAATCAGACAAACCCTTTATAAAGGGGATGCTGGCAATACACCACGGTTGTCTCAATTCGCGTTTGGTGGCATAAAGTGCCTTAATAGGAACTGACTCCTAAAAAAACAAATAGCAAATAACTTTGTATGTGAACAAATTTAAATAAGGGTCCAACAAATTAGCCTTCAAAGATAGTGCGGTGCTTACCGGTCCAAATAGTGTTTTACGGTCTGATCTTCGCAACTTTTGACATTTAGACCAAGCAAGACCTCGTGGAATGACGTTCGTGTCTTTCGCCCACCAGTTGCCGCTTTTAGGAAATGTCTCCAAAATCCATATCTGAAATATGTGGTTGTTTAAAATGTATATAATGTGGAAAAGAAAAATGTTCAAACTGCAGGTTATTACCGTGTTCAAAACTATATATTCAATATATATCTAATACAAAAAACCTAGTAATGGATAGAAAACAGATACAAACATTTTGTACACCGGATACATATATATAACAATAGTATTGAACTTTAGTACAGAGTAGAAAGTATGGCATACCTTGAAAGCCCAAGCAAAACCGTATAGATTGTATGTCGCATTGTAATATGGGTTTTTTTCCAACTTCTCCAAATGAACTGGTCTGTGTCTCTCAACAACATTCACAGTCCTTTGATAAAATTTATGCCACATGTATTCACCCCAGGGAAAAACGTTCCAAGCATCAAAGTCCTCCACCAAAGACAGTATATGATTAGGGATACAATTCCTTTCTTCAATACCCATAAACACCAACATAGCAACTATCAAAAGACACAACCTAATAGCATCCTCATCCGAAAGAGCTAAGAACCTATTTGGATCTTTAACTAGTTTCAAACAATCACTGCCATATACAGATTTTATACCATCTGTCTTTTTTTCTGGAAATACGCGGTCACGAAATGCATTTGCTTTCTTTTTTTTACAAACTTTCCCAAATCGAAACCCTGTTATTAAACAAAATTCCTTACGCCCGAACTCTAACAAATCATCCCCAATTTTGAACTGCAATGGTGGGGAATCGGACGATATGTTAGAAACTTTTACCTGATGTTGTAAAACAAAATGCATCAAAGGGCAGTCATTATCGCAAAACCGAATATCCAACCACGGACCAAAGACTGTGTTTCTAAACAACCTTTCCCGCTTTTTATCCTTCGACAAAATATCTTTGATTTCTGTAAGCAACTTCACTGTAGATCGAACAACGATTTTACAATGGTACAACCGAATCGGCATATCGAATTACAGGGTGTTAAGGAATTATGATTTGTTACTTGTGTGATGCTTTGTCTATGGAAAAGAAGCTGTTTGTGTATTGATGTGTTTTCTGTAATGAATTGTAATTGAATTATCGAATTACAGGCTAATATATTTAAAAAAAAAACTGCCTAATTTTAATGCACGTAAAATGACCAAAATATCCTTTTCTTCATGTATTTGTTGCCCAAAATTCAAAAGTTGCCCAAAATACAATACATCCCTTATACATCGTAGCAACAGTTGTTGAGGTACTCTGGTCGGTGACGTGGCGTCCTGTGGTCCGTCGGATCAGTTGCCCTGGGCTAAGGGGGGAATTTTCTGTGAGCGGGCCGGATACTCTTAGCAGTTGGGCAATCGGGCTATTTTAGTAATTATCCCTTTCCTAAAAGGTTCTTACATTTGTTATTCATTAATTCATAATCCTACTATTTATCAGTCCCTTGTCAAGCAGTTTTGGAGGTCGGTTACCTCTGAGACTCTTGATGATGGAACCCCATGTTTAAGGGCAATTATAGATAAAAATGGCTTTACCATTACTGAAGCGTCCATTAGGGAAAGTCTCCAATTGGATGATGCTTTAGGAGAATTTGATTTGCCTAGTGATGATATTTTGGAGGGATTGAATACCATTGGATACCCCACTGATGGAAGTTTTACCTTTTGGAAAAGTTATTTTACACCTCAGTGGAGGTTTTTAGTACATCATTTACTTCAAAGCTTAAGTCCCAAGAGTGGTGGATGGGATCAATTTGGAAGCAGAATTGCTTCTGCATTGGTCTGTTTATCACTTGGAAGGAAATTTAACTTTTCAAAACTAATTTTTGAAGGAATGGTGAAAAATGCTAAAGACCCAAAATTTTTAATGTATCCACGATTTTTGCAAATGATCTTGAATTATGAAACTAAGGATAAAGTGCCTTACATCAGTGTGGCCTTTACTCCCAAACTTTTTGCAAATATAAAAAGGGGTTTTCAAGGGACAGACAAACCTTTGCTTGCTGCTATGCTTGGTACAAACAATGCAGGTACTTCTGGAGTTACACAAGTGCACTCTGATGAGGAACAAGACCAAGCATCATCTAGGTCTGCTACACCTACATCTACCCCAACTCCATCATCTCAACCAGATCCCTCACCATCTGTTGCAAGATTACCTTCACCTATCCAACAATCTTCACCTTCACAACCAAATGTTCCAAGTCCTGCAAGGGAGGAGGAACCTGCACCCATAACTGTGGAAAATCTTCTTATCATAGTTCCTCAACTCCAAAAGAAGATTGCCATTTTGGAAAAGTCTAATGAGGCACTCAGAAAAGCTTATGTGACTTTGGTGCAGAAAGTAAAGAAAATGGGAGTGACAATGAAGAAAAAGGGTGTTTCTTTTGATGATGAGGAAGGTGAAGCTGAAAATTCTTCCAAACAGGGGAGGAATTTGGAGCAAGAATAAGAAAATATTCTTCAAGAAAATATTCTTCAAACACCAGTTCAAGAACCTCTAGTTCAAGATAATGTCACCACCATCAGTCCAGAGACACTGGAAGTAGCAGAGACTTTGGCTTAATCAATGGGCAAAATTAAACAGGATAGGAAAAGAAGAAGGTTAATTTTGTCTGTTGAGGAAGAGATTGAAAAGTTTGGGACAATATCTGATGAAAAGTCTGGTGAAGGAAAGTCTGGTAATGAACTTAGTTCTGGTAATGAAGAACAACAATCTGCACTAAGTAAGGGAAAGCAGGTTGTGGATGAAACTTCAAAGCCAAAGAAGTCTAAGAGCAAAACAAGAGAAGAACTAGCATCTGAGGCTGCAATTGAGAGGATTAAGGCACAAGATATTGCTGAAGAAGAAAGACAAAAGAAGCTAGATGCAGTTTATGCAAGACAATTGGCTGAAGAATCTGATGAATTTACAAAGCTACTCAATGTTGATGATGAAGTGAGAGCAAAGTATGAGGAGCTTCTAACTATTGAAGGTTTAACTGCTGATGAACGAGCCAAACAGTTAGCTGTCTTCATAAATGCAAGAAATAATGATGATACATTGGGTGGATTCTTAGAAAAGTTCAAGCTTCAGAAGAAATCAAAGATTCCCAAGAAGATGTCTATGGCAGAAAAGAAACATGATATGAAGATGTATCTTAAGAATCAAATGCATCTATCTTTGGAACAAATGAAAGGGAAGTCATATGAGGAAATTCAAGTAGCATATCTCAAGGCATTTGAAAGAGATCAAGGTTACAAAGCTATTGATTATGATGATGTGCAGAAATATTGTTTTCAGGGTAGAAAGGCTAAAGAGACTGAACTGGTCATTGAACCTGATAAAATGATTGATATACAATCTGAAGCTGGAAAGTCAACAGAAGAAGTGCAAGCTGAAGTAATAAAGCCTATTGTGTTTCAAAGAAGAAAAGGTTTGGAAAGAAAAAGTAAATCCAAGAAAGTGGTTGTTGAAGAGGAATTAGAGGAAGAACCTTCATCTGAAGGAGCCACCATAGGGACTATTGAAAGCACAAAGGAACCAACTAAGGTTGTCAAGTATCAATTAATCATGACTGGTGAAAGAGCTGCATATCAAATAATAAGAGAGAATAATTCTGACATTGTTTATATGAATTTTGCTGGAATTCTAAATGATGTGAATAGGGAGGATCTTCAGGAACTTTATCAGTTGGTGAACATTAAATATGGAGATCATCCACCTGAAGATGAATTTGAAAGAGTCTTTTGGGGTAATTTGAAGGTGATGTTTGAGCCACCAACTGAGTCAGATATAGTGTGGAAACTTCCTGAAGAGCAAAACATTGTCAGCTGGAGATACTTTCATACCTGCAAGGTACATTGTGTTTCATTAAAGAATGTTGATATTTATATGCTTGCAGAAGTGGAATATCCTTTATCATCAAGTGTTTGCAAGGAAATGATGAGCAAAAAGTTGTATACTAGTAAAAAGGATGAAGGATATGAGATGTTATTGGATTTAATTAAGAGGCAGTCTTTGAAGGATGTAGCTTAAGGGTGTTTGAAAGAATTTTCACAAGTAGTTAAGTGAGACTATTGGAACTTCTCACTTGGTGGAGGTGCTTTGCACTAACACATCAAAAGGTTATCAGTCCACCTTGTCTCATCAACACAAGGACTGGCTAATCCTGAGCAAACGGCTAACAGGTAAAGATTGCTTAAATCCATTTATGGCTGACAATTTGCCAAAAATTGTATGGTATTCAACTCACCATATCTAAGATAAGTGAAGAGTTGGCTAGCCCAAAAGGTTATGGCTTGTGGTAAAGGCTGTGGAAAACCATAAATGGTAATCAATTCACCATGATGAGGTGCTTTTCCATCAAAGAATTGACTAGTCCAGAAGCAAACGGCTTTTGGTAAAGACTTAACAAATCCGTTGATAAGCTGATGATTTGCTAAAAATCATATGGTTATTAATGTACCATGGTCTTACTCACCAAAACATTGGCTACTCCAGTGGTAATGGCTATTGGTAAAGAGATTTCAAATCCATTATATTTTCAATGATTCACCTCTCACAGATGGTAACACATTTGGAAGTGATGAGAATAGTCTGGAACTTAAATGAATTTGATGTACATATAGTCAATGTTGCTGCAAAGACCATATCAGAAGAGCTTATCAAGATTCAAGCTGCTAGAAGGGATCAAGACCTAAATACAGTTCAAAGTGTTCAAGATTCAATCCTCAGAAGGCTTAATCAGAAGAACTTGAAGTTCATGGAGCATGAAGATCAAGTTAGGGGAGGATTGTTGGGAATTATGATACGAATCAAGAGAAGACAACTTAGGTCTGGTAGTATATCAGAGTTAGGTCTGTCTTTGTAATTAGGTCTGGTAATGCAAAGTTAAGTCTGGTAGTATGTTTAAGTCTGGTTGACTTATAATGTTAAGTCTGGTCGTGAAGTTAGGAAAGTCTGTTAGAGATAAGTTAGGAAAAGATACAAAACGTGTAAGTATCTTTATAGAAGATTTGTGAATATCTTCTGAGTCGGTTAGTATTAGGGTTTCCTTGTGTTATAAAAGGATCCCTAAAGATTGTTAGTAAGGTGTGTGAGTTGTACGAGTTCACAATTGTGATTATAATCAATATACGAAGTTAGTGATATTTCTGTGTGTTCTTCATTGTTCTTGTTAAGATTCCGCATTAACAACAACAATCACCTAGGGTTTCTCACTTAGATTGGTTCGGATTTATCCTAACCATCTACTAGGTATTCAAGACTACTTAGAGATCCACATACAATTCGTGGACCAACAGAAGTCGTAAATCACCGAACCATGAGTTTGTATTTTTTGATTTACATCATTTGGGACGCCTCTCCATGTAAATGAGGAAGTATGAATGAGTGGGCTTATGTGTTCCCGCCATGGCATGAGTAGGGTAAAAGGGTAGAAAAGGGAGTCTAGGATGATTAGAAGTCATAAGGAGTTAAGATAGGTGGATAGATAATGAGTTGAATGACAACCCTAGGTGAGAAACGTCAAGTGAAGTATAGGATTTAGGTGTTAAAGTGTAAGTTGAAACGATTAAAGTTTTAAATGATATGCTTGTTTGCAGTGTGAATTGAAGGTAAAGTGAAGTAATGAATGCTAATAAAAGCTAATATAGACTAAGGCTCCATAAATTATGAGAAGAGAAGTAAAGACAAATGTAACGTGTAGTGAAGTGTTAATGGAATAGTAAAAAGGTTACGGTAAAAGTAGAAAGTTAATAAGTAATTGACTTATGAAAAGCTAAGTTGTTGTGTAATGTTCAAGTGACACATAGTCCTTGACGGGAAAGTTAAAATGGAACGGGTTAGAAAGTTATGTGTTAGACGTAGAAATGGTTAAATGGTACGCATTAGTGGCAAGGATTTTGCCTTGAGTGACATAATGATTGAGAATAAATGAAATGTTAGAAAAGTTAAGCTAGAAATGGAATGAGTTACGGGTATGATGTGCGAATAGTGGACCTTGAATTGCAAGATCTCGTAGATCATTGCAACTAAAAGGGATGAAGGAAGGAAAGTGCTAAGAACGGGAGTAAGGTGGGACTAAGTTTTGGAGAGTTTAGACAAGAGATTTTAGGGACGAAATCTAAATAAGGGGGTAGAATTGTTAGACCCGTTCCCCGGGAATTTGTACCCCACCCTAGATGAAAGTGGACCAAAGGCCTTATGTGATTGGCTAGTCAATGAATGTAATGTTTTAGTCAAACCCAAAGTCAATTAATGGTAAATGAATGTATTGTATAGTTATGGAAACTATTAGGTGGGCAAATAGGAAAGGAATAGACCTAAGGATTAATGTTGTAATATACTAATTGATGTTATAAAGTTAATGTGGCCAAAATAGAAAGAATAGGACTTGAGGGACCATTCTTGCCAATGGCCCAAACTTGTGCTTAGATAATAATATCCAGGAGATTCTAGTATTCTCCATAAGTTTCATGAGGGTGTTGGAGGTCCAGTTTTTAGAGAAAAGAAAAAGGAGGGAAAGTGAGTCTTGATGGTTTTAGGAAGAAGAAGATGAAGACCCCATGTTTATGGTCCTTCCTACCAATGATCCTCCTCAAGTAAGTATTCTATTTGATGATTAATAAGGTTTAAGGTTTATGATTAAGTGGGTTTTCATGATATGATCATATGATGATATAGAAAGGATGATGGGTAAGTTTAGTTGGGTTGTATAACCCTTGATCATGATGCATTGTGTTAATTAGTCTTGATGATGGTTATGGTTTAGGAAGTAATGATGATGATGATGATGATAAAAGATGAAGATGATGATGATGATGTTACTGATAGCTTTAGCTTGGAATCAAGGTAAGTAAACCGGCTATAAGATGATATTATGGTGATTTCTATGCATTATGTGTTTATGTGTTTATATGTGTTAAGGTTTATGAATGGTTTATATGATGATGTTATGTTATAGTAAGAGTAAGGCTAGTTGATGTGTTAGACAAGAGTGGATTAAGGAAAAGGAACGTTAAGGCTTAAGTGGTTAAGGTATGTGCTTATGTTTAATGTTGAAATGGGTTAATGGTTATGGATGCATAATGTGTGAATGAAGTATAATGTTATGTTATATCCGATTTACTTACTAAGCATTCGTGCTTACGGTTCAAGTGTTTAATGTTTTGTAGGCTCATGTGTGATGCTATGGCTTGGATTAAGGATCAAGGTTGGATATATGCAATGTTAGTATATTGGTAAGAAAGTATAGCTTAGGTAGATACCGAGCTCGTTTCAATGGTGTACCCCCGTTGGTCCTATAATGGGTTGAAAAGTGTAGCCAAGTGGAAAAATGTATGTCAAGGTCGTTGTAATGTTTTGGCGGTCAATCGTTGTGTCAAAGTATGCTTTAAGTGTTTATAGTCAAAGTTAAAGAGGCGTTTGGATTAAATGTAAATATACCCATTTTGGGTTGTGAATGGGTCAAGTGTTTATGGAACATGTCTTGTATGTTAAAGTAATGACGTTGGTCTAGTTTGGTGGGCAAATGAAGTGTTATAGATGATTTGTTATGTAAATGGGTCAAAATGGGTTTTGACACAAAACCCGTCATTTGTAAAGCCTTATTTTCAGGGTCAAACGGTGAATATTTTTATGTGAAAATGAGCCCAATGATATAAGAAGTAAATCTGAAAAGTTTCGTTAATTGTCGGGTCATAGAAGTCGTTTTCCGTAAAATGGTGTATTTAAGATGCAAAAGGGTGCAATTTAGACTAATACCCCTGCAGGAAAAATTGTGTATTTTAGATGCAAAAGGGTGTAATTTAGACTAATACCCCTGCAAGAAAAACTGTGTGTTTTAGTTGCAAAAGGGTGTAATTTAGACTAATACCCCTGCAGGAAAAATGGTGCATTTTAGATGCAAAAGGGTGTAATTTAAACTAATACCCCTGCAGGAAAAATGGTGTATTTAGATGCAAAAGGGTGTAATTTAGACTAATACCTGGGGTATTAGTGTCAGTTTAAAAGTGAAGGAAAAAGGGTGTATTTAGACTGAAAATTGGTGCATTTTAGACTAATACCTATGGTATTAGTGTCTGCTTAAAAATCAGGTTACTTTTAATCCGTAAGTCGTCACGGGTTGTGCCACCCGTCGTTTCGAAGATAATTGAGTCTAGTTTCTTCTAAAAATAGTCTCAATGTCTGTTTTGTAATATATTTCTGTCAGTTTATAAAAGAGTGACATGAGGTCAGTAACGGGTCAAAGTCCCCGCGTAAAAAGTTTTAATTTTTGGTCAAATTTGGCACGGGGTGTAACACTACCCAAGGAGCGCATAAGGTTAAAGTAGAGTCTAGAGCCAAAGTAGGACCCCCTAGCATGAGAAGGAAGACTCAAGCCAGAAAACGAACTAAGCCGGGCAGCAAGCTTAGTAAGTTGGAGGACGATGATGACAAAGAGGAAGGGGATACATTCATCGAGCCACAAACTGATGAGACTAGGAAAACAAACGAA